>JAODTK010005594.1:0-350945 GCA_026419785.1 Sclerodactyla briareus | reverse complement strand
ACCAAGCAATATCCTGAAATCAGTGAATTTGTTGGTTTTTTCTTATGCTTCTTGCTTTTTTTTGTCACTAATTGTGTAACATATAAGCACATGGCGGGCTGAACTGTCCCTGAGGCACCAAGGCCAAAAAGATAAAATGTCTTTGTGTTCATGTGCTTTTTTGGGTGGGCACTGGAAGCCTAAAGCCTTGAAAGAAGTGCCTCCAGTTAATTCCGCACTGCATTGATGTATTTGTTTTCCGAGTGTAACCACATGTGGTACAGTTTTTTGAACAAAATGCATATGATTGTTTGCATGTGTTAGCCATAGATGTGCAACTACCTTAAATTTGTTTGTGCATAGCGAGTGACAGTTTTACACAGTACTACTACTACAGTAGTAAGATCCTCACAATCACTCATTCAGTACAATGTCATTAACGCCGTAGATCATGATTTTGCAGCGTGATTCCCACTTTCCCATACAATCGTCAATACACGGACAAATCGGCCGCTCTCAATAATATTCTATTGGCTACGACAGCCCATGTGATCGGAAATTATCCATTCAACCAATCTAAAAGACTTCACAGAAGCTTGCACCACCGCTCGAACAAGTATACGGCACTCCCATTCATATCACACAGCAACCACCGTGGAAAACAATCACTTTTTGCTAATACAACCCAAATTGCAAGACTTGCCATGCCGTACCTCCTCCAGGGAATCAGAGATTGCAACGATAATTCATAGTTTTTTCGAGTTAAACAAACAACTAAGAAATGCGGACGCCCGGCCTCCCCGATCTCTTCGTGAATGTGACGTGTTTGTACAGTCATTGAATAATGTTTACGTGAATGGTCCTCTTGCTAATCACATAAAGAAAAACTACACAGCACCACTGTCATTTGCCAGTCCGATTCATTCCAACGTATGATAATCACTCATTAATGGTGCTTTTGTTGAAAAGGTATTATGAATTAACGTAGGATACGTGAGTGGCAACGTATTTATCAATTGTGTACCAAACGTGACGCGCGGCCCTGGGGCTTAACGTTACACACGTACTCGGTCTACTACGACTTGTTTGTGGATCGAGGACATACTTTCAACAGTTTGAGAACAGGCCTTGCCTACATTTTCCAAATTGTTTCTTTGTTGGTTGCTGGATTATGTCTTTTCTGACTACAAAATCAGTATACATTTCACATTTGACTATTTTGGGTTAGCCAGTTAAAATTAGTGAGGGCCGGCAGGCCAGCATTTTACTGTGAGTGTGTGTCGGCAAAAACTTGTGCGGGTCATTGCCGACCCTCGCCGACCCACATAGCTACAACACTGCACATGGGCCTACTCGGCATAAATTTGAGAGATACAATTGCTCTCCACATTCCGAGACCCTCCAGGAGAGTAAAATGGCCTGATTTGTTTTGTACATAAATGCCCTAGAGAGCAATATGAAGCACCATGCAGTCCCCCATGAGAGCATTTCGGGAGCTTTTCGGATTTTCTAAAAATCAATGCCCTGGTAGTGCGAGTACTACAGTTACGTGCTTGCATGAATTGAACTTCTATTTCAAAATCTTCATAAATAATAGCAAATCAGTGAGTTGAACCATGATACCATTTGTGAATGATATAAAATGAAGTTGCACGTTTTTTTTTTCTTGAAAATCATTTTGTCTGTACAGTCCATTCAATGGGCAATTCCTCTCTGCAAAGTTCAGCCTAGCAGGCAATTGGAATAGGTTGGATTTTTTCATCTTTTTTTTTCTTTTTTTTCATAGAAAATTAGTCCAGTTTTTTTTTTTTTTCGGGGGGGGGGAGTTTGCCTTCGGCAAGGTGGGAGTTCCTGTGTAAATATAAAAACAATTCGGGCAACCAGTAAAGGTTCGGGCCAAATACAGTGATTTAACCTCCCCACCCATCACCCAAGTATCGATATGGTGCCTATAGTGAATAAACCTGTGGCATTTCCTAAGGTTTCGTTGGATGACCGGGAATTGCAGTGAACAGGGTCATTTGCTGTTGGAAGGTGGTGTAAGTCTGTAAGAAGTGATAAAAACAGATGTCTGCATGCGGATATCCAGAATATGTGATGACACTGGTTCTCTCAATCTGCTCACATGAATTCCTTGAAAGAACACCCGGGAGAGGCTGCGCCCTGCAGCCGTCACAGACTCGTAAGGCAGTGGGTCCTCAACGATGTGAGCAAGAAAGAAGCAGTTGTGTCCCCTACCGGAAGATTCATGGCGCAGTGGGGGTGTGGCCCAGTAAGGGAAAACTGCGATGTACCCGCATGGACCCTCTATTGTGATATAGGAGGCTAAAAAAAATAGGGGCAACGAGTGATAGCTGGTTGCCAGGCTCCATTTGATGCCATGAGCAGCTGTTTTGTTTGGTCCTGTGAGCTGGTGAAATGAAAAACTCTCATGCATGTTGATGAAAAAACATTTGTCTCACAAAATGGCCCCTGGGCCATTCTCACTCAATCACCCTGGAATTGGGGTGGGTACAGTTTCTCCTGACCGGGAGATGCTTGAACTCCGTAAAAAATAAGCCTTTTCGCAGTTGATGAGAGAGGTTCAAATAATGTGTCTAGTTTGCATAATTTGTGCCAATTTCAGTTTTTAGCTCACACCAGTATTTTCAGGAAGTTACACTAATTGCACGCAAAATGCTCCTACAAAGTTGCATGGCACAGTGTGATGTTCGGTCAAAACGATGATGGTCTATAGCTGTACCTTCGGGGGGTGTTCAGAAAATTCTTGGGTCCAAGGTCCCACTTGGGCCCTGTGGCCCATTCTGTGGAATCACGCAAAAGCTTCTACGCAATTTGATGCACCAGTGCTGATGTTCGTCATATGATGGTCTAATAGCCGTACTTCGGGGTGTGTTAGAAATTTTGGTTTGGTCACGGGTCCCACTTGGGCCTAGGCCCCATCATGTGAATCACGCCAAATGCTGCTCCTCCACAAATTGATTGCACCCCGTGCTGAGTGTTCGGTCAATAATATGGTCTAAGAGGTACCTTGGGGGGTGTGTTCAGGTAATTTTGCGTCCAGGTTCCACTTGGGCCCTATGGGCCCATTTTTGAAAATTACACACAATGGTGTTTGAAATGTATCTCCCTACAAGCTTCAATGATTTGTTTTTGTTTTTTTTTTCCCTTTAAGTTAAATGTAATGGTCATTGGGTAGTGGGCCATTGGGGGTGGTTCGGGAATTTTTGGCTCAAGGCTCAGTGTGGGCCCCTAGGGGCCCATCATGTGAAATCACGCAGAATGCTTCTCCTACAAATTTTGGTGCACAGTGCTGATGTCCGGTCATAAGATGGCCTAATAGCCGTACCTTCAGAGTGTTGAGGAATTTTGGTCCAAGGTTCCACTTGGGCCCTAGGGCCCATCATGTGAAATCACGCAGAATGCTTCTCCTACAAATTTTGGTGCACAGTGCTGATGTTTCAGTCATAATGATGGTCTAATAGCTGTACTTTCAGGGTGCCCAGGATTTAGGACCCTTAAGGCCCTGCGGGCCATTATGTGGAATTTTTATTGACTGCTAAGACATCTTTGGGCCATAATGAGTCATAGTCAAAAAGTCTTCGAAGGGGCACAATCGGTCATTGTTCAAACTGCCTCCTTGGCCTCATGATCTTGAACATTTACCACATATAATGGTAATTCGTCTTGGTACATTTATGCGTTTCGGCTGCAGCACCATTGGTGCTCTAGTTTAAAGTTCCATTTCTGTCTACAGGCCAAGCAATGGGGCCACACCCAAGGTCGCTGGGGCCCAAGAAAAGCGCACAGTTCCTCCTGCAGCTGCTGAAGAATGCTGAGAGCAATGCTGAGTTCAAGGTGAGATTGTTGATTGAAGTTCATGTTCAAGTTAACCTTCTGCCCCTCCCCAGGCCAATTGCCCCCCCCCCTCAGAAAAAGCTGTCCAAATTAGCCAGAGGATGCTGGAATAAAATGGGGCATTCTACGTCCTGGGAGCATCTTGCATTCTGGAGGGGAATTGGCATTTTCAAAGGTAGTTTTGCATGCTGCAAAAAAATCATTTTCATCTCGCTGGTAGATTTCCTCCCACTTCCTAGGAGAGTTGCAGTGTTCTAGCCCTGATCGCAGGGATATTCTATGAATTGGCAGGGTGCTTGCTCTTATCTACGTAGTTGATAACTGGGACTGAAGAACCATAATGCAATCAAGCAGGGTACTATCTGCGATCACTCAGCGGAGTGCTTCGATCGGGGGGAAAGAGCCAAAGACATTGATAGTTAAGGGAAAGGTTAAATTAGATATGGGTTATCAACCCCATCTATCGGGGTGGGGGGGGTGGGGGTTGGGTGGGGCAGTGGTGGGGGGCATTGGGGGCATTAATATTAATTTCGACTCGGTTGAGTTCTGTCAAATCTCTGCTACATTATTCTTCATCACACACTGCTTCATTCAAGTTGCAGTGCATCTGGACCTACCTGTATTGGTTATCAAAGACTTAAATAATAAACGACACCTATGCTTTTCCCAAGATGCTGTATCGCATCATGTAGTGAAATCGAAGACCTCACAACTGGCCATGCCTAGTTCAATAAATGTCTCGCAGATGGCAGGTTCAAATAATGTGACAGAATTCTGTTTTTTGTTCCCCTATGGTCTTGATACTGGACTCCCTCGTGATCGCCACATCCAGGTCAATGCGGCACCAAGATGAGGAGGCGAACCTAACCGTGCCCCGTTATAATCAACCGTAAAGTCAGCTCCCTGAATTTCAAAATTATTCTTTATTCTAGATATCTGATGTGAGAACAATCTTGCAACAGGAAGTTTCACCTGTTTTCCTTCCGATCATAGCCACCAGTTTCAATGACTTCATCATTCACTTATCCTAACTACAGTGCAGGATAGCGAGGTATCTATCACATCCAATTGCTGCTGGTCAGGTTAGCCATTCCCAATGTGGTCCCGGTTGACTAAGGAAATGAGAGGTTCCAGTGGAATCTCTGGTAATTCCAGTTATGATATTAATGGTTACATCAAAGCACAGTCACAAAAGTTGTGGTTTTTTTCTTACCCCGAACCATTGCATAGAATATAACCGACTGCTGTTCCTGCTTTGTTCTAGTATCTATGTTGTCAGTGGCTCTATTGGTCTCACTGACTATACCCATGCCTTACTTGGTTCATAGTGATAATAAAACCCCACTGTATTTTTTTCGCAATTGCAACATCCATGTTTTGTTTGACGAAAACATGGCTTACCCAAGACCATCCTAACTGTTATATTGCCACGCTCCACAGGGGTTTCAATTTACCGGCATGATCGGGTATCCCGGATTACTGGTAAGGTCCGCAGGGAGTGTGTATTTCTTATCAATCATCGATAACTGGTGTAAGGACCTAGAATAATTTTTGATTCCTTGACGTATCTGAGGAATCTTGCATCATGCCAGTGTAAGTGTGTGTATGTATGTGTGGGACACCTGACTTGTGAACACGATAACTCGAACCCCACCTAGATGAGATGAGCTTATACTTGGTCTGTGTGTTTCCCCATGATGATACACTGAACCCTATTGTTTGGTTTTGGGGTCAGGTCAGAGGTTTATCTGGTCACCAGATGTAAAGTCTGAAAACCTTGTAAACAACACTAAGTCCAGGTGGTTTGGTCCGATCAATTTGAAAATTGGTGTATAGCGTTCTTATGGGGAAGTACAGGAACCCCCTAAAAATTGTTTTTTGGTGTAGGTCGGGGGGGTGAATTTTGGTCAAAATAGACAATTATGTGAAAAGTCAGTCAATTTTGGCCAATTTTGGCTTTGTGAAGCACAATACCTCGACCAACCTGGATGGATGAAGCTCATATTGGTATGGTGTGTTTCCCCATGGTTGAGTACATGAACCCCTTCTGTTTTTGGGTCAGCGTCAGAGTCACCAAGGTCAACGTCCTGAAACCCTTGTGAAGACGATAAGTCCATAATGTTTGGTCAGATCAGGTTCAAATTTGGTGTGTAGCTTTCTTATGGGGCAGTACGGAACCCTATTGTTTTGGGTATTGGTCGGGGTTGAATTTTTGTCGAAAAAAATAAAAAAATTAAAAAGTCAATAATTTGACCAATTTTTGCTTGTGAACACAATAATCGACCCCCCCGGATGGATGGAGCTCATACTTGGTATGTGTGTTCCCCATGATGCGTACATGAACCTATTGTTTTGGGGTCAGGTAAGTCACCAGAAGTCAAAGGCTGACCTTGTGAACAGCGATAAGTCCCCTATGTTGGTCTATCGGGTTCAAAGGTAGTGTGTGCTTTCTTATGGGAGTACAGGGAACCCATTTTTTTTGTCTAGGTTGGGGGTGCATTTTGGTCAACAATAGAAAATTTGTGAAAAGGTCATAATTTGGCCAATTTTGGCTTTGAACACGACTAACTGGACCCCACATGGATGGATTAAGTTCATACCTGGTATGTGTGTTCCCCATGATGAGTACATGAACCTATTGTTTTTTGGGGTCAAGGTCAGAGGTCATCTGCGGTCAAAGTCTGTAAAACCTTGTGAACACTATAAGTCAGAATTGTTGTGTCTGATCGGTTGGGAATTGTGTGTAGCTTTCTTATGGAGCGTACGGAACTTTTTTGTTTTGGTATAGTCGGGGTGATTTAGGTCGAAAATAGAACATTGTGAGAATCCCCTATTTTTGCCAATTTTGGCTTGTGAACATGATAACCTCACCCCACCTGGATGGATGAACCATACTTGGTATTGTGTTTCCGGATGAATGAGTTTTTATGAACCCTACTGTTTTTGAGTCACCAAGGTCAAAGGTCTGAACTCCCCGAAATTAGTGTGTAGCTATCTTATCAATAGTATAGGAACCCTATTGGTTGGTTGAAAAATTTGAACTTTGTCAGATGTATGTTTCCCATAACGAGCCGGTACAACTCCCATTTGTCCTTGTGTCTGCTATAGGTTGTCATTAAGAGCAGGATACTAGCCGCTGGCTTATTGGTTCAGGGAACCACCCTGGACATGGAATATATCATGATCAAATGCGGCCATCTACATTCCTCGCAATTTTCGTCAGTGACTCTGACAGCAGTATACATTCATCCTCGGTGCTAACGCAACCATAGCAACAGAAGCCTGAGATTATTTCTATTGTGAGAAATCTGACCCGAACACCCTATCCATTGTTGTGGGTGATTTCAATCATGCTAGAATCTGAGGAACTCAATGCCTGAAGCAGCATGTGACTTGCCCCACTCTATGGTATCGACCCCTAGATCATTGTTCCTGTACAATGAACAATATAACACAGTCCAGTTTCGCGAGCAAGCATTGAAACTCTGTATCACAGCACGGTATTCCTCATTTCCATCACAACAGGAGATTAAAGTCCACCAAGCATTTTGAAGAACGGCCAAGGTATGACTCAGACAACAATCGATAACCATGACTGCTTCGAAGTTACAGATTGAATCTGTTACCAGCCGATAATGACTTGCATTCGTTCACGGATACTGGGAACCGTGTATATCAATTTCTCCAGGACATCTTATCCCACCTGAGACCAGTTTACCCGTCCCAAGCATAAACCGGGTGTAATAAAGCAGTCAAAGGGAAAAAAATCAGGGCCAAGGATGAAGCATGTAGGACTAAAGCCACTGATCCTGATGAACACCACTGCGCGGAAGGTCTGACCAAGAGACCATTCAGGCCTCAAAAGATCCCGAGGGATCCTGGGGGGGGGGGCGAGCGGAGTTTGATACTGACAATCCCAGAGAAGCATGTGCGAATATCGGGGAGATTTACCCGCTATAAGGATGACAGAGGTCAGCGAATAATGCTGATTCGGAGCTGCCAGACAAGCTGAATGAATTTTACCCGCGCTTCGACATTAGAAATAACAGCCACCAACCCTAGCGATCACACAATGAAACCGCACCTTCGCATCGACGTGACCTCAGAGATAACTTCAAGCGACGGGACCTGATGGCCTCACTCCAAAACTGTCAAGCATGTGCCAAACAACTCAGCGGGAGTATACACCTCCCTTAACTGGTCCTGAGCAGGTCTGCAAGTACCCTGGTCATCAAAGCGCCATTACGTACCTATTCCGACAGAAGGGAATGACTCTGGTTTGAACGATTAACGACGATTGCACTAACATATGCACCAATGAAAACCTTTGTACGTTTTATTCTGTCTTTTCATCAGTCGCTTTACCTGATGATTTTGAATCCTTCCCATTCGCCTTTGGGGCTAGCGGTCCGGTTGAGGATGCTATTTCCATATTGCTACTAAAGCCCTGGCCTCGCCTGGAGGATAAAGCTCTTACGCCCGCGTACTTTTCATTGATTATCGTTACTTTTAACACAATATTCCTTCGCAGTTTACCTTTTAAACTATTAGAACCATGGAATTCCTACCTCTAACTGTAACTGGTCCTTGATTCCTACTGGACCGTAAACAGTTGTGAGAGTCGGTGGCAAAACTGCTCTTCTGCCGTTTTTCTCTCAGCCGGGCACCCCACAAGAATGTGTACCTTCACCATTGCTTTACTCCCTGTTATTCACCATGATTGTGCGGCCGTTCATCCAAACTCACAGATCATCAAATTCACAGACGACACCACAGTGACTGGCCTTGATCAATGCAATGAAGATGAGAGCGACTCCTGGTGAATTGGTGTCAAGGAAACAACCTAACTCTCAATGTTGACAAACTAAGGAACTGATTGTGGACTCAGTGAAAGGGAAATAATGAAGGGACCCTCTCATCATTAATGGTTTCTGTTGTAGAGCGGTTCATTCATTCAAATTGCTCGGCACGTTTATCATGAACAACTTATCTTGGGACAATAATTCAGCGAGAATCTTGAAAGAGTGACGCCAGAGACTATTCTTCAGGAATTTTTAATCTATGGTGTTAATGAATGGATTTTAGTGAATTTTTACCGTGCATTATTGAGAGCATTTTAACTACAAATATCGTAGTATTCTTTGGTCGTGTAGTCGAGGGAATCGTGATAAACTACAATCCGTAATCAGAAATGCGGAACGCATTATTGGCACTAGTCCTACCACTCTGCACTTACGCTCACTTGGGCTACTTTGTTGGTGTGATCTTCACAAGAAGTTTTGATACTTGCTTTTCTAACTTGTTTAAACTTCCCTAAATTTCATCTGCTTCATTCATGCTGAACTATATAGCAACTCCTGCGAATGCCTCGGTAAAGGTACTGTGATTTCCTGTCAAGTGTTCCCTGTCCGTCATACCACCACAGGGCAATTCCAGCATTAGTTTTGTTACATTCACTGCTTGTACCAGTTCAACTTTGCCTTGTAACATTGTTCAAGTTGGAATAAAGATTCATGGTAATGTGCTACATAAACCTTAGGTCCATACTCATAGTCATCAACAACAGTTGAGGAATCCATTGGTGGATTCTATGTGAAACTACTTTTTTGCCCTCGTTAGTTTCGTTACTCAAAATCTCATGAGTTTTTTACCACTCATTTTTAAATTCAGATTCTCGCTCAACCACATGCTATGGCAGCGGTATTTTTCATGTGTGAAAGTGAATTAACTCAGCTCATTACAACATCAAATAATGGCCAAACATATCATGGTGATGTAAGGAGAATGAGAAACTTGGGGGGGAAAAAAAAAATCTTGTTAGTTTCGTTATGTTAGTTTCATTATGTTAGTTTCGTTTTTTATTTTGTTCCAGTTTATTAACATGCTTCATGTATGGGAAATTCATCAGCACTCTAATTTCGCGTACCATGCTAATTCATGTAGGCTCAGCTAATAAAGGTGGTTTATCAATGAATTTAGCATTGTTCTTTGAAAATGTCCTTTGAAAAAATTGGAAAATTCCCTGATTTTTTTGCATCACGGGGGAGATTGTAGTATTCATGGTTTGAGATTCACTGGATAAGTTGGGAAACTTTCTTTTGCTTCAAAAATACACTGAGCTAGTAGAGGACCCTAACAACAATAAATTAATGTTTGCACGTCTGACAGAGCTCCTGTAGGTTTCCATATTAAAGTATTGCATAACTACAGATCATATGCCACAGTAATAACAGCCATTGTTGTTGTTTGATTAGCCACAGTAACCCATAGAAACTGATTTTAAAAATCTATCATCCCCAACCACCCCTTCCCATTGCAGTATACTTTTACAGTACTTGCAACACCTGAGGCCAAAGCAACTCAGGCAATGCAGAAGAACTGCTAATTATAGGAGAAGATCTGAAGAATGTGCCTGACTCCCTTTGCAAGCATGGAATTCCTTAATTGGTGACTGGCCCTACTTTGACGACTACCCTTTGCAACCACCCCTCATTACAATACATTCTATGATTCTACACTCTGTGATGTGACCCTGTAGGGTGTATTCGAATGTAGGCATTTTCCGGAATTTGTTTGGAAGGGTAAAGTTGCTGCCATTCACTGTCTTTCAATTCCTCAGCAAACGTATTGGCCAGACTGAGATGACCAGTACCCCTTGTCAAACTAGGGCTACATTTTTAATAACTGCCACTGTCCTGGCACATACCCGTAGCCATAAGAATTGACAGATACCACAGAAATTCACTATGCTGAGTGTGTATTCAATGTGCTAACTGACAAGAACATTGTCATGCTCCACAGTCATCCAATTGAAACTGCATTCATGGATATTCATTCAAGTGAGGCCCCCCCCCCTCCCCTCCCCATTAGCATTGCCCATTACTATTTTGATCAGCCTTTACCCCAATTAAGCCTACCTATCTTTAAATTGACAATCCCGATAACTTTATTCAACTGGTCAGTACGGCTGTAAATATATTTTGGCCATCATTGTAATGAATGTGAGATTATTGATTTCCATGGAATAGCTCAAATTACCTCCAGATTACCTTTGACCTACATTTAATGCATCCCCTCTTTCCTAAATGGCTACACTAGGACCCATTGCCTCTCATGTTGTATGGTTATTTGTTGGGAATTGGTGGAATGCCCTTTAACTACTACACACTGTTAGTTTCGTTACATACCCCTAATTATATCCCCGCGACACTGGATGTCCGGGATATGTATTGGTTTGGGTGTGTGCTGCCGCCATCCCAGGCTCCGCCACCGCTGCCGGAAACTTCAGGCGTTAGCGCAATAACTCTCCAGCGCTTTATCCGATTGACCTTAAACTTGGTACACATGTCCGCCCTAGTGAAATCTTGGATGAGTCGAAAGTGAGCATCACTGCAATGCTGGGGGCCGCTAATTTGCATAATTTACGCAATATTTTCAAGTTAGTCGGATTTGAACGACTCTTGGGTAGGGACTATTGATACCGAAAATGTGGAGGGTCATTCAAGTCTCAGAGTCGAAAATTTGCAACACTTATGCGATTTTCCAAACTTTGTCGTTTGCCCGAAACTTGGTTGATGGGAGCTACATTGTGGGATCCTCACCGACTTCGAATCATTTCAAATCCACTGTTGGTCAACTTTGCATAATTCATGTGCCTATTTACTTCCATGGATTACACAAAACTTGGTGGATGAGGTTATCTTGTTTCTGACCACACCCCCACTGGGGCTCATGGGGTGTATGATACTCTTCCCAATGATTGCTCAAAAGCGGGGATATACACGTGGGCGTTATACCCGCCTACACCTTCTAGTTTTGTGTTTAGTTTCGTTACCTTTGTTAGTTTTGTTACAGTCTTTGACATTGCTATACTAATAGGTAGTTGACAATTACTCGTTTTCTGTCCATGATTACACTAGGTAGGACTGGCAAAATAGTTGTTATAAAAGGGAAAAAAGGGAAAAATAGTGTCATTTACATTGTACATGTATAGTTACATATTCAGGTGGTCTGACTTTGTTCCTTTGGCTTACGTACTGTCACATAGAAATGACAATTTTTGTTGTTGATCCTAACTAATCAGTACCTACCTCAACAGAGAAATGTGTTTGAGTTGTCTCAATTTTGTTTTTGAACACAACAATTTTTACTGCTAGCATGGGTCCTTTTTTGAAGGAATTTTAAACCCCAAAGTAGCATTTCAGTTATTCAATACAAAAATTGCAAACCATCCTGTTTTTGGTACAAAACTTAAAGGAATTTCAATTTGAATTGTCCATTACACAATGGCATGCTTTGTAAAGCAACATGAATAGTTTGAAATTTTAGTGTCCATGAGACTGTTTTAGCTGGAATTGCCCACAGTATATATTCCCCCGCAACACGTAGTGTTCTGGGATATAATATGGTTTTGGGGGTGGAGCCCCCCCCGGCCGCTCCGGAAATTTAGGTGTTAGCGCAATACTTTTTAACACTTTAACCGATCGATCTGACACTTGGTACACAGTTCGTCCTAGCAAAATCGCCGATGAGTTCGAAGTGGGGCATCAGTGAATGTGAATGCCCTCTATTTTGCAGGTTTTGAACAAAAAACAGAGTAGGTCCGTTTTACATGGAAACTTTGTGGGTGGGGACAAAAGTGTTTCCCGAAACATGACGTTAATTTTTCAGGTCACAGAGTGTCATTGGCGTTTTATTTCAGATTTATTCAGTTCGAACGAACCTTTGGAGAATGTGAACTACATTGTCTTGAACAACAGGTAGGGCATTTCAAAGTCCATCACAGGTCATTGGACGGAACCTCAATGTGCCTTTCTTTTCCAATGAGGTCAACACAGCCTTTCTGCTGGATATACACGTCGGCGGTTTACCCGCCTGCACAATTCTAGTTTTTCTAACCCTTGTCCTACTCTTTCTGGTATTATATTGTGATCGTTTAGCACCGAGCATTTTCAAGTATAGGTGTTGCAAGTGCTAATGAAGCTGTAATAGCTACATCCAATACTGTGGGATTGTCGCAGGTTTTCATGAGATTTTATGTCCGTTCATTGAAACAGGAGGTATTCCTCATCACTGCACTCCCCAGCCATTCACTCCAAACATGATTCCAGAGAACGAGGCGCATGAGTCCTCTATCACCGTGGACACAGCGTGGTTGACCCCCGTCTTCAGTCAATCATTGGTGTGTGTGTGCATATTTTTAGCATGTACACAATATCCTGTAGGATATCTAGACCTAATGTGTACCCTCTAAGTTCGTCAGAAGCTACCTACTTTCTAGCAAAACTACTTTCCTACTACCACCAATGCTCTTCAACTCGTCATTTCTTCGGATATCCGGTGATGTGTCAGTAACTGTTAGTTAGGCCCGCCGGTTTCCTAGTCTTTCGGGTCCCCTGGGGTCTCTTTTGGGGAGTCCCCTCTCAGCGGTCCGATTTCCGCCATAATCCTCGCACCCTGCATTGTGAATTGCGACTTTAGGGGGGCATCCATTTACCTTCCCCACAGACCATTCGGTGGTCCCCTTCCCTCGTTTACTATGCTCCATTTTTTCGGCTTATGCGTTTGGGCGGTCAGTTTGAGCCATCTCTAGTCTATGTTCTTGAGAATCCCTCCTTCCGGGGTTTCAAATCAGGGTTTGTCGCCTTAGGACACTAGCTGGCCTACCCTTATTGGCTTCAGCGTTAGTAATCCTAATGTATTGTAGGTACATGGCGCCGCTCCAGGCTTCTCTCATTGAGTTGCCCTCGGTCCTCGGCTAGTTCATCTCATCTCCCCATATTTCCGGTCACGGGGTGACCCCTGATTTTAACAGTACGGATGCCGTGGGGGGCAATTTTTCTTGTGTTTGGAGCATTGTAGGGCGGGTCCTGACCCACCCTAGGCACTCGTTGGTGCGTGCTCCCTCCCCTTCGCCGGGACAGCGCGCAAGTTTTGGTCTCCGTCCGTAAACTTTTCCCGCTCGTTTCTTGAAATTATCCATTCGTATAACGACCTTGCACACAGGATTCCTACGATTTTGCCGCTACTCTCTCTCCACCGTACGTTTTTCCGCAGGGTTTGCCTTCCGCGCGATCTTCCTGACTGGAGAGACGCACCTGTCTCGACGGCGGGTTCTCGAGGTACCCTCCCCCCCCCCCCTGCTGCTTCGCTCGACAATCTCACAGAATATCTTCATTTCGAGTTCACTGCTATGTGATCCGTTAAACAGAAAAAGAGTGGTGCCATCCACGATCGCAATACACCTGTATACTTCGTAAGGTCCACTGTTGTGCGCCTGCGAACCGGAGTGGTCCGTTACAAAATTTTATATTTCACGTAAGATAATTTAACGACCTGTAGTCTCTGTAGGGTCCACTGTTGTGCGTCCATCATAACCGGAGCTGGTCCGTTAAGAATTTTCTCAGCTCGACGTAAGTATGATTTGCGCTGGTCCACTGTTGTGCGTCCCGTGAAACTGGAAATAAGTTTGTGTTATCACGATCGTTTTTAACGACCAGTACACTCGTACACTCCGCAGGGTCCACTGTTGTGTGACCCGCGTAACCGGAGTGTCGTTAAAAAAAAAAAAAATGTATTCCGATGCAAGTATATTTTCACTAGACACACCAAGGTGTGACCTACCAAACAGAAAAAGATGTGTCATCGCGATCATTACAAACGACCAGAATACTCCGTTACTGGAGGCTGGGTCCGTTAGTCCCCGTCCTAGGCCCTTGTTGGCGCCGTTTTAAGGACGAACTCTTGCCTTTCCGCGGGCAACAGACACTGCATCTCTTCGCAAGAGTTCCAACTGTCGCAGGTTGTCAGACACGTCTCCTGGCGAGACCGAGAGTTGGACTCTATATGTCGGTCTCAATGCGCGGACCTCAACATCACGTGGCGATTTTTTTTATTTTTTTTTTTTTTTTTTTTTCTGTTGAGGTATCCTCCGCCTTGGGTTCAGCCCCACAGTCGACCACCCACCCCCCCAAAAAAAACACCACACGGTAGTCCCCCTCTGTCTGGTACACTCTGGTAGGATCTCCACCTGCCGGAGCCCTACCCCTGCTCAAAAGACGCCCCAAAAGCCGGCCTCGGGGGACCCGGCCCCCTCCTCCGTAGCCCACTTTGAGGCTGACCTACAAACATCTCTTTCAGTGAGACCGCGGTCGACGCCATCGTCGCGGAGCTGAATCGATATTTCAAGATTCCAGACTCTGTGACCTCGGCTGTCCCTCAGTCCAACGGCATGGTTTAGTATCTCCGGGAAGGAGGTGGGTTCAACCCTGGACCAGCCCCAGCCAGGCCAATGATCCACGTGAACGGGAACTTCCCCCCCATTCTGGCTAGTTTCACGGGCCGGGAGTGGTCGTCCTTCCCGCAGGACCTGGACTGTTCCCTCCGGGTGCGAGGACACTACCGTGCATCATCCAACCTTCCCCCCTCCCCACCGAAGCGTGGGAAAGACTCGCCCTCCGGGGGAAAGCGAGGGTTCACACAATCCCTGGAGAGATTCTCCTCGCAGTTCGAGTTTAAGGACAGACAACGTTCCGATCTTGACACGGGACTGGACAGGGCAGCCCGGTTTGGGCTGAGGGTCTCCGCCCTCCAGCTCCAAGTGACGGAATGGCTTCGCACCGGTTCCGAGGAACAACGGAGCTCCCCCATGGGAGATCAGCCATGTCGGCCCAGTTCGCCCGGGGTCGCCAGTCGGGTGGTGTCGTTCCGACGACAACTGGTCGTTTCGCACTTGGTACTCCCCGACATCGCGGCCCTCGTGGACGCTCCATGCCAAGGCCCAGACTTCTTCGGAGGCGACTTTCCCCGGGTGGTCTCGGAAGAGGTCACCAGGCAAGAGACCTTCGAGAAGATGAAGGGTACTCTACCCTGACCGCCGGCAGAGATCCGAGATTGAGGCAACAAATCGGCATAAGCCCCACAGACAAGGCCGCTCCGTGGGCTCCCGGACAGGGAGTCGCAGCCTTCAAAGCCCCTTCCCCCCCCCCCCTCCCCCGTGGGGGCAGGTTGCGACTCTTCTCGGGGAGGTTGGGGAGCATCATGGGGGACAAGTGGGTTCTTCAGACGGTCTCGTTTGGCTACCAGTTGGAGTTTACCTCCAACCCCTCACGGCCCTCTCCCCTGAGTGTAACCCCAGTTCCGGGAGATGGTCCATAGGCGTCAGCCTTACAGAAGGAAGTTTATTCCCTTCTGGAGAAGGGGGCAATCGAGCGAGTCTCCCGCTCGTCCCTCCTCTTCTCGTCCCACTTCTTCCTGGCAACCAATAAGGAGGGAACATGGCGCCCGTTCATCAACTTGCGACCCCTGAACCGGCACATTCGGCCACCTCGGTTCCGCATGGACACCTTGCTCTCATCCTATTCCAGCTGCACTGGAGCTGGAAGTTTTTCTCCACCGTCTGAGCGTCACCATTTTCATGTACCTGGATGACTGGCTGATCCTGGCCCCAGTCGGGATCAGTGCCCGAGCTACACCAAACGAGTAGCCCAACAGGCACAGGCACTGGGTAATCAACCGTCAGAAAGTCACGCTCCTCCGTCACAGGGAGTGACCTTTCTGGGATGGGTGATCGATGTCATCACAGGGACGGCTGTGCCCACCCCGAACCGGGTACAGGCGGGGATCGACGTCATCACAGGGACGGCTGTGCCCACCCCGAACCGGGTACAGGCGGGGATATCCCTTCTCCGGGACTCCCCCCCCCCCCCCACTCCCGCCCCGAGCATGGCTGGTTTGCCTAGACTACCTGGCCAGTGGACTTTGTGCCGTGGTGCTGACTCCACTGGGCCCTCCTGCAGTTTCATCTGCTTTCACACCTCAGTCTATCGATCGACCCACTCCTCGAGTAGTGCCCCGAGCACCACACCTCGATGAGATTTTTCAGTGGAGGTCAGATCCTGCACATCTAGCCGGAGGCATGTCATTTCCTACTCCGCAGCCAAGCCTCGTGGTTAAGATGGATGCATCCTTGGCGGGCTGGGGGCCATGCTAGGCCATCTCTCCTTGGCCCAACCTTGGCCTCCCGAGGAGCAGACTTGGCATATCAATGCACTAGAACTACTTGCGGTCCATCTGGCACTGAAAGGTTTCCAGAACCAGGTCTCGAACTCTGTAGTTCTCATTCGCACGGACAACACAACGGTATTGTCACATATCAACCGCCAGGGCGGGACTTGGTCCCTACACCTGTGGAAGATTTGCTGGCCCTTTTGTGCCCTGTCTGTTACTTTCGGAGGTATCTTTTTCACACTCGTTCCGTTCGGGGCGAGTGCTGTCCTCTCTTCGTGACGTCACGACGACCTCACCATCGAGCCTTGAAGGACACAATTTCTAGGTTGATCGTCCAGGCCATCATCAGGGCCCATCCACACGGACCTCCGGGTCAACGTCCTAGGGCCCCTGACATACGCCCCCTTCTTCCTCCGGGGCTTTATTTCGGGTGTGCCATTGGACGAGATCCTCCAGGCAGCAGGGTGGAAGACGACAAACGTCTTCAAATCTTTGTATCTTCGGACGTCCTTGCGGACGAGTCCCGTATGTCTGCACCTTTAGCGTGCCTCTCAGTTCCTCTGGGAATAGCGCTTAGGAATCTGAGAGTGCGTTAGCCGACGTACTTGTGCTAGACACGAAGTAGGCGGTCTTCGCCATTGGTGGCAAAATCCCTCTTCACTCCCGCCTCCTGTTCCGGTGGATAAGTCGCATAAGTATGTTTCGCTAGAAGGTAGGTAGCTTCTGACGTAAATTATCCCCCCTGGATTAGCGGGGCTATTTACGAGAAGCGTACATTCTTTCTGGCGTGCCACCCTCTTCCCCGCTTTTCTAGGGGACTTTGCTGGGTGGTATTCATTGTGAGCTGCGAATAGTGCTGTGCGGACGGTCGATGTGTACTATCGAGCGCCTGCATGGCCACAATCCTTTTTTGGTGGTATTGTGTTGAAGTAACAATTATATTTCGCTAGAAGGTAGGTATGCTTCTTCGTAAATAGCCCCACTACTCCAGCGGGGATAGCAGAGGTGTGGACACTATAATTTGTTCAAGTCACATTGACTCATTAGTTGATTTCAGGCAAGTCACTGTACAAACTCGATGGAAGCAAGTCACTCAACTATGAGTGACAAGCATTTTTAAACCTGGAAGTCACAAGTGTGCCTCCAACACTGCCGTTACTCCCTTAATGCAGTTTTAATTGACTGTAATATATTGCCTCTGAGTCTGAAGGCATTCCTGAAATAAAGGTTGTTTATATCTGGTTCCTGACCATTGTACCATAGCAATATCTGGGGAACAAAGCCTTCTTCCAGATTGAACTGTAGCATCTGCCATAAGTCGAGTCATCATTCTTTTTTTCCAGCGTACATGAGTTCGCCCTGCCACATCGAGGTGATCCTCTCCGAGCGTGAGCAGATCGTTCCGAAGCCCGAAGGCGTGAGAAGAAGACAAGAAAAGAAGAGAAAATCTCCAAGAAGAAGTGGACAAACAGAGAAAGATGAGGCAGGAGAGCATAGGAATGGGAGGGGTGGTATGTGAGAGAAAAAAGAAATAAAATATGTTGAAACAACCTTCACAAAATGTTTTTTTTCTTGTATGATTTGCTTCGTTCAGGAGTAGTCAGTTGTTTTCGCACACTGATGGCTCGGCTTGCTGAGAGGTTGAAGGTTTACAGAAGCGAGTTTACGTATGGAGTTCATGGAAACGTGTCTAACATTTGGTGGCTAACCCTCACTGCTAAGCAGTGAAGTCCATGCAGCAGATTTCCTTTGAATTAGAGAGAACGAAGACTATCAAAGCCCCACACCATATCTAAATGAATTCGGATGTTCTAGGTTAGTTTGTTGCCTTGTTGAGTTACAATCTCAATATACCTTGAGGAATTTATGACTCTCGCGGATTGGGGGGATGATGCAAAAATTGCCTGCCCATTTACCTGCAAATTTCGCTCCATGAAAACAGTGAACCCAATAGAATTCATGAATGATTCATAATTATAAATAATCTTGTGAACACTGCTTCATTCAAATCCCATCTATAGTTCATCTGTCTATATATTGTATCAACGTTGTCTTGTTAAAATGTAAGAAACTTTTTTGAGAGATTAATTTACAGTATGTGGAAATTGTCACTGCTAAACTGCAATCCTCAATGTTGCTTGTAACATGCTGTCCAATCATTTTACAAAGTCTGAATATCCAAAGCAGAGGCTCTCTCTATCAGTGGTTTGAAGGCTTCTACCATGTTGGTAGGAACTTTCAACTTTTAACAATACTTTGATACAGTGGTCAATTTGTTGCGCACTGTTGAAATGTAGTGCCTTGGTCCTTATGGGTCAATACAAGCCAGCATGGAAATCAGGGATATATTAACGTCTTAACACAAGCCAGATTGGCATTCGATCCTGAAATGATTTTGTTGCCAACTTCCAGTTACCCAAAGTTCAAAACTTCACCTCTCTGCTATGAACTTGTGAACTTCAGTCCTGCTCTATTCCCCAAAACTGCCTTCCAAGAGTTGTTCATGTCCGTCGGGTGACTTCTCAGCACGGAAGGCAACTTAAACCCATATGGACAAAGTGGTTTGAAACATAAATCAAGTCTGGTGGAACATGTACAGCAAGAGGCCCTCAACTGAGTGCAGGCAACTTATTTGCCTAGTTATTTAAATTACACAGCCCATTAACTTCCAGTGACTCTTCTCCATTTTTGGATATCTCAGGGGACCAATGGTGGGCTGCACCCAATAGGTGGAAATCCAACAAACTTGAATGGATCGAGCAAATTAAATGCATTGAATGACCCCCAGTGGCTTGAATCTATGCTAAAATTTGGGAGCACTTTTGAGGTTTCCATGGAATTTCTACAAACTTTAGGATTTTGCATAATTTTTACAAATTAGGCACATTGAATGACCTCCAGTGACTCAAAATCTTGGTTAAAAAATTTGGGCCTGATTTTGGACCATATACAACAAGTTTATATGACCTGAAAACTTTGAAATTTTGCATAAATCTGAGGTGATCGCTAAGTCCTTCTGAACTGTGGTCAGGCGAGACAAAACCTGAGTGGGAAGAGGCTCGCCAGGAACTTGGGAATTAGCTTCATGCACCAAGTTACAAAGGTACTTCTATTCATTTGGGCCAATGAGAAGGTTAAGAATTCGGTGCCCATCTGGCGCTTGGACTGTTGAATGCCAGGACCACTCCAATCCAACTAGTCGTCACGTGATGACAGAACGTAGAGAAATAAGTTTGTGAGAAGGCACATCCTATGCCCAAAGAATCATAACTGAGCTACTGCCAAGCAGTGGGTGTTGTTAATTTTGATAATAAAAGATTATTGTTTTCCACTGTTACGAAAGGGTCAAATTGACTGGCAGCATGCAATACCCCCCCCCATCAATCGGGAGCGGCACAAAATTGTCATTGAACACTAGACTCTCCCATTTGTGACTTGTCGGATAAGTCTATTCTGCCTGCTTTGGTGTCTCTACTTTCTATGTTATTTACTATTATATGAACAATGATGGGAGTGTATGTTGCCGTAGCTAAGGATGTGATGTTATTTGGAAGTGGTACGTAGTCTTTCAGCTCATCGCACTGTGAGTGAAAGTCGTCGCTCCATCTGACTGGAAAATCTTGAGCTTTAACTGTTTCAAATTTGAAGAAACCCGTAGTACTCTCAACAAACCATCAAAAGACGAAGCATCCTACGCTTCAAAAGCTGTAGAATCTGCATCTGCCCAGTATCCACGGTGGAACCAGGGGCAATCATTTTTGCCTTTGCTTCCATTCCTGGAGAATGTGGAATCTCTGAATGATTACAGTACCTAATACTCTGTCCATAACCCCCGGGTGACTGGGTTATCCCATATTGTGCTTGAAACGAACAGCGTTGCCAAAGTGTAATGCCCAAGGGTGACAGGAAGCCCGTTGCGGGACATCGGGTTTGTGGCGAATCGAGTAATGCGCACAAATAATAGTCATGCCCACTAAAATAGTTTGGCATAAGGATACTGCTATGTCACCACAACGGAGGGAGAAAGTTGTAGGGTACTGACAATCGCATGTGCATAGAATCATGCCCCAAATCCAAATGGTTTTGGCACACCTATGGAAAAAAAAGTATACACAAATTTCACGAAACTGGTGCTCTGTGGACTTTTTGAGGAATCTCGAATAGTGTACACATGCACAAAAACAACTGACAAAGTAATCGCCAAATCTCTTTTTTGATTCCTTGACTGAAGTCGGAGGATCTATGCAGTCATGCCAGTGTGTGTGTATGTGTGTGGACGCCTGGATGTGGATGGGGAGGGAGGCTCGTACTTGGTATGTTTGTTACAGGAATGAGTACATGAAAAACCCTATGTTTTGGGGTCTGAAAACCTTGTGAACACGATAAGTCCAGAATGGTTGGTCTGTTGGTCTGATCAGGTTCAAATTTGGTGTGTACCGCCTTTCTTATGGGGAGTACAGGAACCTTAAAATCGTTTTTTTGGTACAATTCGGGGGAAATTTGGTCATAAATAGGAATTTGGTGAAAGGTCTAATGGATTTGGCCAAGTTCCTGGCTTGTGAACACGATACTCGACCCCACCTGGATGGATGAAGCTCATACTTGTTATGTGTATCCCCAGATAGTACATTAACCCTATTGTTTTTTGGGTCAGTCAGAGGTCACCAGAGGTGCGCATTGTGGTTTGGTAATATTTTTAATTCTAGTCAGGTTACGTTAGAATGGGAGCGACGGACAGCTCCAAACAGCTTCAATCGAGATTTGACCATTGTCATGTGGGAGAGGAAATGACGTTATATGAATCAGAACAAATCGGCTTCAACAGTTTGTATCTGTGCTTCTTACGAAGTAAACACCGATAAAATAGAAATTTTTATTCGTTGCACCCTCACATTCATAAACAAAATAGTGCTTTGGTATTAGCTGTCAGTGTGCTTTTGCTTCCCGTCGGCAGGGCGTTCTCTGCGCCGAGCAGTTTCGTGTTAGTGCAGTGCTACATTATGCATCATTCCTTTTAGTGTAACGTGGTACACAGTACAGTCGAGCCAGCGCTGTTTGCGTCCGACCTCCTCACGGTGTAGAGTATCCTGGGTAAGTCCCGGACACCTTGTAAACGGGACACTTTTTTCGATTGACGTTTACCTTAGCAACACGATCATAGAACATTTTCGCGAACTATTAGGGTAGAATGTCATCGAGCGAAATGGGCCGCTACGAGTGAGTACTTACACACAATGGCCGAGAGGGCTACAGACTCGCTATTGACGTGACCTTCCTCAGCTCGTTGTTTCAAGTGTCATAGCGCTGTTACTGTTACTATTATGTAACTGCATATGATGCATACATTACGTTATACTGATTTGGTGTCCCGCTTTCTGGCCAGGTTCTAGAATCGAATGTCAGCGACGGGACGCCTGGAAACAGGCCCCTGCTCACGTTTTTAATACTGGGGGTGCTGAGCTTTCCTGACCTCACCCTACCCCCAAAAGGAAAAAACCTATATTTGGTGTAAGGGGAAAGTTAACTCAGGGTCCCCATTACGGACCGCCGTCAGTGAGTGTATAAGGGAAGGAAGTGTCCTGCTTAATCATATTATCACTTGATAATAATTGCTTCCCCTGTCTTTCAGTTGGTAATGATCAGGGCGCGATCTGTGTTGAATATTGTGGGACATATGAGGGTACACCATATAAGCGGAGCGCCACATGGGTTGGCCGTAGCGAACTAAGGGGATTTGCAGTTTTACAGACTCCCAGATTGCAAAAGGGAAACCCGGCACTTCAGGGTCATAATCCAGTAAGCCATGCACAACCCCGAAAATCGTCATGAATTTCCCGGAATTTTGTTCATTTCAAGAAACCTTGAGATCTGATCAATGGCTTATTCCGTACAATCGGGCCACCGTCGGTTGCTGAAGCTTAGGGTACACATCATTTCTTTGGTTTACAGACCCCCTCCCCCCCGCCCTCCCAGACTTGCGGAAACTGCATTCCGTACCGTATGGCCCTAAGCAATGTCCCTGAAATTGGCATAAATTTCAGAATTCATATTTCTGGACACGTTCTTGATCTTGATACTGGCCACGGGATACTTGCCAACGTCCCGGTGGAACCAAGCGGTCAGGAATAGGTTTTGCATGCTTGAAAAAACAGATTTATTCATAGATTGGCTGCGAGATGAACTCTGGCCTGCCGCTTGGACTTTTCGCTACTCGTTGATGTTCACGATAACTTCAGGTAGATTGTTCCAATCTCTTAACGTTCTCGGGAAGAAGGTAAACTTATAGCAGTCTTTATTTTGCTGCTCTGTTGAACGAGCTTTAGTGCTGGTGTGCCGAGAGGGTCGATTATACAGGCGACGTGATGGCACTATTGGGAATCGAAAGGTGACTATTGATTGCCTTATAAAAAATAGTCGCCCTCGAACACGACGGCCTGGTTGCAAGAGGCTGCCATCCCAACCCTTCATCATATTGGCAACGGCCCCCGGGGACCTAGATTTGAAGTCGTTCAGGCCGAATCTAGCAGCCCACGTTGAACATATTCAGGGTATTATTAGTTCGCAGTAGAGGATCCACTACCTATCGGGGAATATCAAGGTAGGGGTCGGCACTTATGTCCTTATAGGCGGACTACTCCTTGCGCCTTGTGGGCAGTGATGAGATGCCTCATAACAAAAGCGAGAGTGTGATTCGCCGTGTCAGCGATTTTTGGTTACATGATCATTCCAAGACAGATTACTAGTCAGGGTAACACCCAAGTGGAATGGCTCTTAGTCCTCTTGCAGAAGGAAGTCCTGTTAGCTTATAGCCAAAAAAATCTTGGCATTTCTAGCATGGGTAAGACGCATAAACAAAACACTTTTTGGCATTGAATCTCATCTGCTGCCATTTATTTTGCCTGCTTACTACCGTGTTAAGATCCCTTGTAGGGTAATGTGATCACTATTGTTATGAATTTCTTTGTATACCCACAGTCACTCGCAATAATCTTACGTTCTTGAAGAACTGGATATGTGTATCCTTACACTTCGAGCCAGCCGCCACCAATCGTGGACGCGTAGGATACAAGGGAATTTCGTTTTATAGACCCCTCTGATTGCAGGAAAACGGCCATTCCCCGCACTGTATGGCAGTTATCACGGCTCTGAAATTGGCAACATTTTCAGAAATTTTATTTCCAGAAACGTTCTTGAAGGAACTAATTGATGTTTATCCTTGAATTTTGGGCCACATCAGTGGCCTCATATAGGTTACAAGGAAATTTTGTGAGGCTTATGAAACCCCAGATTGGCAGGAAACGGTGCTTCCTGTTTTATGGCAGTAAGCAACATCCCCAAATTGACAATAAATTTCTGAAATTCTATCTCAAGAGACCCTAAACTCTTGAAAGGAACTGGATTTACGCTTATTCATTACAATTCGCTGCCACATTGTTGACGGTACCGTACAAGAAATAGTCTTACAGACCCCCCCCAACCCCTCATCAGATTGCAGGGAGCGGCACTTTCTCCCGCGCTTATGCTATGCAATCACTAAAAATGACAGTAAATTAATTTCCGAAAACTGTTCGGTGTTAATCCTTACATTTCGTCATCATTGTGTCCATTCCTACCATATCCGGTCTAGATTATTCCTCGAGGCCCCTTCAATTGGGTTGGGAGGTTGCTGCAATTGAACATTTGCTTGAACATCACTGTCAATGGAAATGTTGCATTTTTCTGGCATTTTATGAAAGGACTAAGCCATCAGCAGACCATTTGGGTCAATTTTTCAGATTAGGAGATCCCTACAAATTTTCGTCCAAATTTCACGGTCTCAGATGCTCGCCCCGCTCCCGCCTGTCTAGTTCCATACGTCAATCACTTAAACCTCCCTACCTTAGGTGTCAGATCCCCTGCCCTGCTGCTTTTCGTTACGACTACATATAGCTTCAATCCTCTATTGGTGAAAACACACTCAAGCTGCAACCAATCGAACCAATAAGGATCAGAATAGACTAAACGTGTCAGTGTTAAGAATCGCATTTGGATTCCCTGCATTGTGGTATGTGGGGAAGGGGGGGGGGGGGGGGGGGGGGAGTGCCACATGAATCGAGTCCGAACCACTTCCTCCCGTGGCCTACCTATATTTTCACCACAACTGGAAGATGACCCGTATGGACGAAAATCATATTTGCCAAACTGACCACGTTGGTATAATACGTGGGCCCACTGTGGAATTATATACATTAACTGGAAGTATAGATCCGCGTCGCGCAGCGGAGATTGTTTCTTCTTCTTGGCATTCGGGCCTTCTCATCAAAAAATTTAAATCTAATAAGATATGAGTTACATCAAACACACTGAATAACAACTTACGCCCGCTGATAGAAAACCGGATAACCATTCCTGCGAATATTGGATCCATGACAGCCTTTAGCTCAAATCGACAGTGGTGCTGTACACAATGACGCTGAATCGTAGGGGTGCTCCGCAAACCATCAGAAAATCTTGGGGTGCACCCCCCCCCCCCCCCCCCCCTTCGCAAGGGCCTGCTTGGGAATCTTGAAATCCACCTTGAATCCATCATTGTGAAGCCGATCGATCTATAATTGCTTGTAAGACCCGCCTACTTGACTATTTAGTGCGTTTTCCCGCTGTATTTTGCGATTTGGACTCTTAGAAAATTAACGAAACTCTTAAGTGTCCGTCACTTGCCAGCATCATTAATACGACGCATTTTTTATCGTTTACTGCCGTGCTTATGCACGCTGTGCTTCAGCTTGCACTGAAGCTGGAGAAGTTTGATCTCTTTTAATCTTATTCGTCGGATGAGCGACAAAAAAAGGATCGAGAGGGTTCCAGCCCCACCGGCGGTACTAGCAAAGAATAGACCTGTCAACAACCTGAAAGCAAAACCAGACGGTAGGCTTGCCTCCCTGAGCGTGAGCGCTTTGCTGATGCCTCGGGCAGTAGCGGAACTGGTACTGTGCCGACAGCCCACGTCCTAGCGCTAGTGTGCTGGCGTGCCATGACTTGCATAGGGCCTGAAATACAGACCTAGGCCTAATTTGTTAGCGCAGTCCGTGGGACAGCGCCGGCTGTGGGTAGTAGTCAATGTGACGACATACGGGTTTGCCTTAACTTCCATTAAACAAACCCAAACTGCTCAATCAAATGCAATGCAGGCTCTTGCGCATTCAGAGTTGATAATATGGAGTCATACGAAATGAATGAGGGAAGTTATCGATGACAGAGCCAGTGGAACAGCCAGGAGCAAGGGGCCTGGCGGAGTTGGAGGAAGCTGAACCACCCCTCAAGCAAAACTCAAAATTGTCAAAAGGCTTTCGGCGATGTCTATAAGGTGTAAAGTGCAGGACGTATGGCAGAAAAAACTGACGACACTCTGGCAGCCAATGTGACCGACTTATCCTTAATGGGATGAATGAAAGTCCAGTACTGGACTGTTAAAACGAAAACAATGCCGCCCAGAGAACTGTAGGGCCTGACGTTGTCAAAACCAACCATTTTATCTGAATCTGATCGCTCCGCCGCGCAGTCAACGACGTATAGCATACAGATGGTGGAGCATAGTCGTCAAAGCTGCCACTATTTTGGTTAAAATGGTGAACAAAATGTCCATCCGAGATGCCGAGAGGTTAATGTTTCAGGAGATTACACCGAGCAATGTACTATTACCTTAGCGCTCCTGGGGCATGCTAACCGCCAAATAAATTTGGCCAGGAGAGACTGTCCTGACCCACAACTGATGTCGGAGTACCAACCTCTATTCCCCCACGTCGGTGCCCTACACAACTTTGGAGATGCATGGGTCCCAAAACCGCTAAACATCGATGATTGCGTCGAGAGTTGGTAACAAGCTACTGTCGTGGGCGGGGTGATACCGAGGCGCAGAGTACCTACCGTGGGCAAAGTGCTACCGTGGAGCCAGAGGGCGAGGAAGAGGAAGTTCTAGAGCTCCATAAATCAATCGCCAAAAACTCGATGAGAGGATGGACTTCTCAAGGTCTGCCGAAGGACAGACGGTAACACGAGTAAAACCAAGTAAGTCCCAACTTCAACAGGGTATTGAGAGAGCACTCCAGAATGGGGAAAGTTAACTTCAGATGTCTTTATCTCAGACACTGTGATCTTGCCATATCGAATTTGAGACAATAATTGCTCCATTCAGGGAACATTATGTTCATGATTCCACGTTCGATGAGAAAGAAACAACGATGTTGTTCGGAGAAATACAGAAACTGCTAGACATTTCTGTCTAGCATTTCTGTCCAATTGTGGACCCGAACAGGGGCAGTTCATATCCCCAATTTTTCTGAGGCCTAAAAGAATGGGAATACAGATGATTCTGAATCTAAAGAGGCTAAATGAGCGTATTGTCTACCGTCATTTCAAAATGGACACTTTTGAACATGCAATCAAATTATTTTGTCCCTAAACATACAATGGCCTCGATCGATATTACGACACCGCTTAGTATGTGTGCCGATTGCAGAGGAACACCAGAATTCTTCACGGTTCAAGTGGAACCATAGAATCTATCAATACACCTGCCTGCCAAATGGAATTTCCTCCGCTCCTCGCATTTTCACGAAACTAATGAACAATTTTTGCAAACTTGAGAGCTTTGGGTTTGATGATATCCTCCTTCTTGGTGACAGTACTGAAATGCTTTTTGAATGTTCAAGCAACTACGGAGCTCATGTCCCGGCCCCACTTTATAATTCACCAGACAAATCATTGCGTTCAGCCCTACCAGAAAAATAACGTTTCTGGGCAATGTCATAGACTCTGGGAATAGACTGTCCCCATTGCCCGATGACAAAAAGCTAGTTATAAAAACGAATGTGCCAGTTTGATAGACCGTACACTGCAACAATTAGAGATGTTGCAAGAGTTTACCGGACTCATGTCTCACCTTTTTCAGCCAGCATAGTTTGCGGCGTTGTTTATAGAAACTAAGAGTGGTAAGATAAAAGCTCTCAACTTCTGCGGGAGATTTCTCAAGTACCAATGCACATTTCATGCCACATGAAGAGGAGCTCATATGTTGATCGATAATGTTTCTCATGAGTTACGACATATAAGCCATGGTAAACCCGAACTCACTTGCAAACGCTGCAATCCCATTGGGATGGGGATCAGTGCTGGAAGAGGAGGAAACAGGAGGCAGGTGGTCAGAACAATGTTATTATCTAGAACTCCTGGCAATCAGTATGGCACTAAACTCATCTTCCGAACATCCTGCACGCAAGCCTGAAAATCCTCACAGACAATGCTCGCGGTTGCTTTACAAACAAAACATGGGCGGAACCAGTCGGAATGTAAGTTAGCCCGAGCACACTGGTCTGGGCAGACAGAATGGGCATCTGACTCACCTGTTCACACATAGCTGGGAAACGAAGTCAGAGCAGGTAAAAGTCTAGACAGTTTTACGACCAAACGGGAGCGGATGATCGACAAACAAATGTTAACCAATGTGTAATCACTGGGTTGAGCCAGATATAGAATTTTTTGCAACGAGACTAAACTAAGGCTAGGAACAAATTCGCTCTTGGAAAACCTTTGATCCTCAAGCTCCAGTTGTAGATGCTTTCAGCATCCACCTGGGGAGATTTTCAATCTGTTTATCTAGTTCATCCTTTGCAGTGTATGGCCCGCTGCAATTCAAAGTCTGGGCCGGGCAGAGCCAACGGCCATATCACAGCCCTTTGTGGCTGGACACAACCTGGTTCCAAGGCTCAAGGGAACTGCTAATAGGACGGGACTGTCGGTGATACTGCCGAAGAGCAACAGTTTATTGCGACTTCCACAGCGAAGCAGTACTCGTCCACAAGGAATGGTCCTGATTACATTCGAGTGTCAGGAATTATGTTCAGAAAACAGTTTTTCTCCAGAAACCGGCAACATACTCATGTTGTCTTGGAGACCAGGGCCAAGGAAACAATACCAAGTTCATATCAGGAAGTGGTTTCAGTACTTCAAAAAAAGGGAAAATTGATTTGTTTTGGCCCAAAACTATAACTTCAGGTTAGATTCCTTACAGAAGTTATGTGAGGTGGTCTTGGATACAGTAGTATCACTAAAGCTCGTGGGGCTCTGTTCTTCCTTGGGCCTAAACTGGGAGGGCGTTGTCTGTTGGAGGCACCAATTAGGCCTAAGATACATGCGGGGTTTGTAATTTGCGACCATCACGGCTATAGATACGTGACACATGGGAAGTGAGCAAGGTCCTTTACTTATTTGAGGCAGCTTCGCCGGTTCATTTGTTGCACTAAAGAACCTTGACTTGAAAAAACTGACTATGTTGCTTCTAGCACCAATGCAACCGAGTCCAATTAGTATCTCATGGATGTGACAATGTACATAAATATAAAAGTGCAGTTGTTTCGTCCTGCCCGATTTAATCAAACAGCGTAGACCAAGGCTACAAAGGAGCGCTAGTAAAGGTTATCCTCCTGAAAGGAGGCTTTGCATTTACACTGTATATAGAGAATATAGGAAGAGGACAAGACGGTTCAGAAAGCTGACAAGCTTTTGTTAAGTTATGTGAGGCCACATGCACCTGTTACAAGAGCACAATATCAGGTGGATCCAACTGTTTGTGTTTTTTTTTCAGTTCAGGAATTGATACCACTAGGTTAAGCCACACAGTGTCCGCAGGGCTTCAGTGGATAGAGCAAAGAGAAACTTGCTGCTGGTGTCCCAAATACTACGTAGCAGGATGGTCCTCGGTCTCACCTTCGCAAAATTTTATGATAAGAACAGGAAGAGGGAAGATGGAGATATGCCGGAAGAGTTCTGCTAGAGTCGTGAGGCCGTATGACAGGTTTGATCTATGGGGATTTAAAGTCTAGTTATCCTGTGAGGGTTGCAACGAAATAAATTTCAAAATTAAACGAGACTTCACAGAAGGTGAAGTTTGATTGGGAATTATGAGTTGTAACTCGAACGGGATTAAACGCCTCTCCCGCCCTCCTGTATGGACGTGTTACACTGAGTTAGGTTTCGTTGCAACATAATCTTTGTGTCCGTAAGGATAAAACCTGCTTCAAGTCTGAATGCTAATACGCAAAGCACTCTCGTTCAATCCGTCCCGAGTTAACAACTACAAAATCAAATCAAAATTCACTTCAGGAAAGTTCTCGGTAATTTTGAAATTGATTTTGATGATTAGCCTTCCATTTGCAATGAATTCGAAATGTCTATGAATCATTAATGATGTTTTGGGCAATACAATTAGAAGGTGGTAACCCCCAATATGCGTTGATCAGTCCGAAAACACAGGAAGCTGACGCCTAAACCAGACAGTGGGCGTGGCTTCGCTCAGAGCCCAGGACTAAAAACAGGTATTCTTCGCTTAGGACGTCAAGAGAGCATGGCAGAGACGAGCTCACTTTCCAAATCACAGGCCTTGCCGTACAAGGACAGTGCGACAGTGCTTCGTAAGATGAAGTAAAATTGTGTTCGCCTACAATGTTTGACTTTAAGAAACACGATACGGGACGGAATCCTGATATCCTGTCCATTCAGTCAATGGAACGTGTTCAAATAGGCTATTATTTTATAAAATCAATAGAATTTTACGTGCGTGGCCTGCAGTCTCACAGCTAATACATAGGTGAACAAAAACAAAACATGAACAGCCAAGATAGGTCAGAACAGGATTCGGATTCTCTTTTACTGATGTCCGTGAAAATACCCCGGTCCTGAGAATTATCTACAACACTTTTCAACAAATTCCGAAAATAATACACTCACATTTTTAGCTCAAACCAGATATGTGGTTGAGCTTAGGAATCGCATGTCACTCTATCTATCTATCTATCCAGTGTCAACAATTGCTTTTCTGGCCCACAACTAGTCATTCTGTGAGGATGTCGACCAAACTGGACACAAGGTGGTTAGACCCATGGGACATGCTTGACTTGTGTAAGGTCAAGGTATTGAAGGGGCGGTATAGGCCATATGTGTGAAATTTCAACAAGTATCACCTGCAAATTAGGTCCACAGTGCTGATGTTCGGTCCGAGGATGGTCTAAAAGCCGTTCTTCGGGTGTTCAGGAATGTGTGGTTATTCAAGGTCCACTTGGGCCCGAGGGCAATTTTGTGAATTTCACAAATAGTACTTGAATGCATCTCCTCCCACAAGATTCAATTGATGTTCCTAAAGTTACATGCTAATGGTCATTGGGTTAGAGGGCCAATAAAGGGGGTGTTCAGGAATTTTGGGCTAGGGCCAGTTTTGCCGTGGGTTACTTTATGAATACGCCAAAAATCTTCATCTACTACAAATAGGTAGAAAAGTGGGCTGATGTTCAGTCATGATGGTGCAACAGCCGTACCTTTGGGGGTTCAGGAATTTTTGGTTCAAGGTCCCATTGGGAACGAGGGCCATTTATGGAATTTCACACAAATAGTTCTTGAAATGCTATCCTCCCACAAGATCAATTGATGTTCTTCAAAAAAATTGATGTTCCTCAAAGTTACATGTACTGGTGCTTGGGGAGAGGGCCATAGGTGGGTGTCCATGAATGTTTTAGGTTCAAAGCCCATTTTGGGCCCTTGGGTCATTATATGAATACCAAACTCGCAAAATCTTCTATCTCCTACAAATTTTAATTCACAGTGCTGATGTTTCATCATATTGTTGGTCTACCAGCCGTACCTTATGTGTTCAGGATTTTGGGCTCAAGGCCCGTTTGGGGCGCTTGGGTCCATTATATGAAATACCGCACAATCTATCTCCTACAAATTGTTAATGCACAGTGCTGATGTTCAGTCTATTGTGGTCTACCAGCCGTACCTTCTGGGTATTTTTCGCAGGATTTTTGGTCCATGGGTCCCCCACGTTGGTCAGAGGTCCCATTTTATGAAATTTCACACGATAGTACTTGAAAGGCATCTTCCTCCCACAAGATTCCATTGATATTTGCTTGTTCAAAGTTACATGTAATGGTGCTTGGTTAATGGCCCATGGGGTGTTCAGAATTTTGGGCTCAAGGCCCGTTTTGGCCTTAGTGTCCATTATAATTGGAATCTGCAAAATCTTCTATCTCCTACAAATGTTAATGCACAGTGCTGATGTTCATTCATATTGGTGGTCTAACAGCCGTACCTTCAGGGTGTTCAGCAGGAATTTTTGGTGGGGCTCAAGGCCCAGTTTGGGCGCTTGGGTCCATTATAATGAAATACCGCAAATCTAATCTCTCCAATTTTGTTGCACAAGTGCTCGAGTAAAATTCCGCCACAGTCATAATGATGGCTAACAGCCGTACCTTCGGGGTGTTGCAGGAATTTTTGGTCCATGGTCCCCCTTGGGTCGCGAGGGTCCATTTTAGCAATTTCACACAATAATACTTGAAAATGCATCTCCCCACAAGATTCAATTATGTTTCTCGTCAAAGTTACATACTGTAATGGTGCTTGGAGAGAGCCATAGGGGGTGTTCAGGGAGTGTGGGCTCAGCCAGTTTTTGGCCCCTGGGTCCATGATATGAAATACTGCAAACTCTTCTATCTCCTACAATTTGTTGCAAGCAGTTCTGATGTTTCATTCATTTGTTGGTCTAAAACAGCTGTACCTCAGGGTGTTCAGAGATTTTGTCTAACAGCGTACCTTCAGGGTTTCAGGAATTTTGGGCTCAAGGCCATTTGGGGGCGCTTGGGTCCATTATATGAAATACTGCAATCTGTCTCCTACCATTTTTTGCAACAGTGCTGAGTTCGTCATATTGGTGGTCCTAACACCTTACCTTCGGGGTGTTCAGAATTTTGGTCCATGGTCCCACTTGTGTCGCGAGGGTCCAATTTATGAAATTTCACACATAGGTTACCTGATTAAAAAAAGTTGGACTGTTGATGTTTGGCATCCCCACAGTGGATGGTAAGTGTTCACCGACGTCAGATGCTGACGGGGAGCCAAAAATAATGAGTTCTGTTTTGTTCTCGTTCATTGCAGCTTGTTAGCACCCTCACATAGTTTTACATCATTTACACATAAGATAATTTATCAATGCACACTCTGCATCCATGGTATCCAGGGGTCAAATACGAATATCTTGAAGATCGTCCGCATACATATGGTAAAATACACCGCGCTTACGAAGGACTGTCACCAATGGAGCAGCATACAAAGTAAAACGAGAGCGGACCAATGACGATCCTTGAGTAACCACCCAAGCGAGCCTCTACATTATCGGATCGGCTCCCGCTATATGAACATAGGGTTTGACCTATTTTCGAAGTATTATGATAGCCATGCAGCAAATTTCCGGTCACACCAAAACGATGGTCTGCAACACGGGCAGGAGAATGCCCTGGTCGATGGTTTCACGAGGCACAGTATGGGCCACTGGGGCCCGTCATGTGGATAACGCAAACATGGACTTATCCTCGTACGAATTCAGTGCACAGTGCTGACATTCGGTTATACATGTAATGATAGTTATTAGCCGTACCGCTTTGGGTGGTCAGGAATTTCTAGTCTAAGGTTACTGGGCCCGAAGGCCCATTTATGAAATTCCACACACTTGTACCTGAAATGCAATCTCCTCCCACAAGATTCAATGATGTTCTTCAAAGATACACCTCCTTGGATAGAGGGCCATGGGGGGTGTCCAGGAATTTTGTGCTTGAGTCACAGTTTGGGCCCTAGCCCTAGGGCCCATCAATATGGCATACTGCAAAATTTGTATCTCCTACAATTTTCTTGCACGGTGCTCATGTTCCAGTAGTAATGGTTGGTCCAAATTGCCATATCTCATGGGCCCAGGAATTTAGGTCCCAAGGCGTAGTGTGGGCCCTAGGACACATCATGGGGAATTACGCCAAAATGCTTCTCCTCTTACAAATTTGGTTTGACAGTGCTGACATTGGGTCATAATGGTGGTCAAACAGCTACCTTCATTGGGGTTCAGGAATTTTTGCTCCCAGGTCCCACTTGGGGCCCATGGGTCCATTTTATGAAATTTCACTCCAAGGGTACTTGAAATGCATCTCCTGCCAAAATTTTCAAATTGATTTTCTTCAAACTTACATTAAGGTCATCGGGTTAGAGGGCCTTTGGAGGTGTTTTGGAATTTGGAAACCCTCGGCCCCAAACCATATGGAATACTGCAAAAATTGGTATCTCCTACAAATTCTGTTGCATAATGGATGGTCTAATAGCTGTACCTTAGGGTGCCAGGGATTTAGGACTCATGATCTTGACATTCATACATAATTGTTACATCATCTCATACATTCCTGCGGTTTGAGCTACAGCCACCTTTGCTGCTGTAGTTTAGTAGACAAAAATCCAAGTCTTCGCACATCGTATACATCTCGATACATTCGATCGGTACGTTCGATACATCTATGTACATTTCACATCAAACATCACGGGGACGAAAGGTTGGGGTAGTGGTTAGACTACCGTTTCGGATCTCGCGGCCGGGTCGATTCTGGGTTGTGTGCGAAGTTTCGTTTCTCGTTTGAGGACAGCCAGGAATGTGTTTGGTTATTTGACTCTTCTTCACTTATTTACCCAGTTTGCAATTTGGGTTCATAGGTCGCATTAAATACCATAGTTTTTTCGGAGGGCAGGTGTAGCTTTGTCAAGCGGCAGCTACAGCTTGTCTCAACATTTTTGGCCGCAATTTGCTTGCGGCCAATCATAGCCAGGACCGATCCCACAGCCCACTGGCAGAGAAGGGAACTTTGTGTACAGCAGAAATAAAATTCTTTCAGAGCACAAAAAACATATCTAGGGACATATGACAAGGCAACACGATTTGCGAAACGGAGTGGTGTTCGATGTGCTATAGTTTTTCCCTATCTTTTGACGGCCATATGTCAAGGTGAAGCACAATAGACATGTCGGAGGGTGTTAAAACCGCATACGTTTATATCCCCACATTCGAAAAATCAGGATGGGACTGTCAATATCATTGTATGGAAAGGCTGCAGCAGCACAGAAAAAATTTTCCATCCGAAATGGACCTTCGATGACCGCAAAATGACCGACACTTTGTTTTGAGGAATATAGCCTACATTCACCAAGGTGTCCAAATTTGGAGATTCAAGAACTCGCATACATTATGCATACATTACACAAATGTAGTTTACATCCGAAGTTTCTCTCAAATCTGACGAAGTTTGAAAATCGCAAAATATGCAAAGTTGACCTCGATGACTTGGAAATGACCTCCAAGTTGTTTAGGACCAAAAGGTGACACACCCACCAAGTTTGTTCCAACAAAAAGTTTGAAAATTGCATATATATGCAAATTTGAACCTCGTGACCTTGAAATGACCTAAAAAAAAATCGGGAACCAAAAAGTTGACCCACCAAGTTCGTTCAATCGTTCAAATCTGACTAACCTGAAAATTTCTCATAAATTTTGCAAGTTGACCTCCGATGACTTGAATGACCTATAAAAAAATAGCGGACCAAAAGTTGACCCACAAAGTTTCGTTCAATAGGACAAAGTTGAAAAGCACATAAATGATGCAAATTGACCCTCGAGGACCTTGAAATGACCGCCAAACGGTTCGGACCACAGTGACCCCACCCACGAAGTTTAGTTCAGGTTGACAAAGTTTGAAAAATCAATACATTATGCAAATTTGACCTCCGATGACCTTGAAAGACGTCCATGCTTTCGGGACGAGTTGTTACCCCTACCCACCAAGTTTCGTCTAACTCGAACAAACTTCACAATTTCGCATAAAACTCCAAAATAAAGGCAGCAGACTGGACATATTCCCCCACTTTCGAAAATCCGAGATTTCATGGGGGGGACATGTGTATGGAGATTCGTTTCAATGGAAGATACAGCGTGAAGAGTATCCGCTAACGCCTAAAGTTTCCGGCGGCGGCGACACAGGCCCCAAAAAACCATAATATCCCCACACGCTTACAGCGTCGCGGCGGAATAATTCAATCCGGTTACTCTAAAAAAAAACTCTAATGAAAAAGATGCACCTATCCATGCCATCATTGAGGTAGCGGACCCTTAGACTCTCCATGAACTTATACACTAACTGCTCCGTTTAGCGGTCCATGATCCTTGTGGCCCTACTTGAGGCCCATGCCCACCATTCATGAAGACAGAGAAGTGTCTCAACATGGATTACAAATTACCATCGTTGACCGATTATTTTTAGCTAGAGGAGCTTGAAGTTGGGGAACTTACACTCGACGTAATCTGTCCGAACCAACCAGTTTTGGTCCAATTCACCTGTGAAGGGTCAAATTGGTTAAACTATACCTGGATTTCAACCAATATTCAACCATTTGTACTTTCAAAGATGCCCTTTCACTTGCAGGCCAAAAAAAAAACCCATCAGATATCATCAAGTACAGAAAAAATGGGTTCCAAAAAGGTTGACGGCACCATTTTTTGAAGGTTAGCAGAAACCTCGCGTAGGAATATCGCGAATGGGCGTCCGCGACGGATCGATAGTATGAAGGCAGGGGCCTTCTGGTTGGTATAAGTCGGAGGTGATTTTTGTTAAAAGTTGAAAATTGTGAAAAGTCAAAACTTTGGCCAATTAGCTTGTGAAAACGGTAAACTCGACCCCAATCCCACCCCGTGATGGATGATTGAAGCTCAAAGTGACTGGATGGAGGAAATGAAACGCTATTTGATTGTTTTGAATGAAGGGGATGAAGCTCATACTTGGTATGTGTGTGTCCTATGATGAGTACATGAAACCGTATTGTTTGGGGGTCAGGTCACAGTTTCACTGAGGTCACTAGAGGTCGAAATCTGAAAACCTTGTGAAAAACACGATTTTTAAGTCCAGATGATTGCAATGATGGGTTTCTTTGATCAGGTTGTCAAATTTGGTTGTGTTTTCATATGCTTTTTCTTTTAATGCGGAATTACCCAGTGGTACCCTCATTGTTTTGGTATCGGTCAGGGTAGTGGTAGTTTGGGGTGAATTCCGGTCAGAAAATTAGGAAAAAATTTGTGAGGAGAGTCATGATTCCAGGCCCAATTTTTGGCTTGTGAACAGAGAACTCGATCGGACCCCCCACCTGGGGATGGATGATGAATGCAAGTCATACTTGGTATGGTGTAGTTCCCGTGATGAGTACATGAACCCTATGTTTTGGGGTCAGGCGCTCAGGTGGGTCTTCCAGATGTCTAAAGAGGTCAAAATCTGAAAACGTCGTGGAACACACGATAAGTCCAGAATGGTTGGTGACAGGGTTTAAAGATTCGTTTCGGTGTGGTACTTGGATGCTTTCTTACACCCGAAGAAATCCCTATTTGAGGTCCGTTATAAGGACAGGAAACCCTATTGTTTGCGGTAAGGGTCGGGGTTGATTTTTGGTTCAACAATAGAAAATTTGTTTGAGAAAAGACGTCAAAAATTGGCCAATTTTTGGCTTGTGAAACGATAACTTCGACCCCACCCTGGAGGATTGAAAGCTCATACTGGTATGTGCTGTTGTTCCCACAGATGGTTGAGTCCATGGACCTCTTGTTTTAGGGTCAGGTGACGTTAGAGGTCACCCAGAGGAGAGCTTCAAAAAGTATGAAAAATCTTTGTGGGGAAAACCGTAAGTCCAGAAATGGGTGGTCTGATCGGGGTTTCAACTTTGGTGTGTAGCCTGCTTTCTTTTTTTAGTGGGTAATGGAGAGTACAGAAAAAAAAACCCCTTATTGTTTTTGGTATAGGTCGGGGGTGGTGATTTTTTTTTTTTTTGTATTTTTTTTTTGAGTCGAAAATAGGGAAAATTTTGGCTTTGTTTCATGTGGATGTGAAACACGATAACTCGACCCCACCCTGGCTCTGGATGGAATTTTTGAGAAATCATGATTTATGATGCAGATGATGAGTTTCTCGAAGTGATTTGTGAACTAAAAGCGAAGCTTACTATACTTCCGGTTTGGGGAGTCCCATGGTTGCTGTGTGTTTTTGGGAATTGAAAGAAGTGATGTTACATGAAAAACCCTATTGTTTGGGGGCGGTGGGAGGGGACGGTCTCAGGTTAACAGGTCAGACTTGTTTTTATGTCACCAATGAAAGAAGGGTTCAAAGTCTGAAAACATTGTGACAAACGATAAGGCCCAGATAGAAGAGACAGGTCCGTGGCTTATGGATGAATGTGGTTTGGTCTGATGAGGTTCAAATTCGGGTGTAGCTTTCTACCCGAAGGGAAATCCTATTGAGTGATGTTATGTATAGGGTTCAAAGGGAACCCTATTGGTTTTTGGTATAGGTCGGGGTGATTTTTGGTCAAAATAGAAAAATTTGTGAAAAGTCAAAGTCAAAATAATTGCCAAATTTTGGTTGTGAACACATTAACTCGACCCCACCTGGTGGATGAAGCTCATGTAAAGAAGCTCATACTTGGTAACCCCCACCGTTGGAATTGGATTGAAGCTACATACTGTGAGTATGTGGTCCCCATGATGAGTCCTGGGACCATATGGTTTTAGGGTCAGGTTAGAGGTAAGAGGTCAAGGTCTGAAAATCTTGTAACACGATAAGTCCAGAATGGTTGTTTGGGTCTGATGGGTTCAAATTTGGTTGTGTAGCTTTCGTTATGGAGAGACAGAAAACCTATTGTTTTTTTGTTGGCTTGGTTGGTATAGGTCGGGGGTGATTTTTTGGTCGACGGAAATAGGAAAATTTTGCTTGTAACACGATAACTCGACCCCACTTGGCATTGGATGGATATGATGATGCATGAAAAACACAGCTTAGTTTTATTGGTGGTTATGTGTGTATTCCCCATGATACCTGAGACATGTGAACCCTATTGTTTTGTTTTGGTGTCCCCCCCTCAGGTCGGTTTGGTGGTTCAGGGTGGGTCGGTCAGCCAGGTTGGGGGTCGTGGGGGGGGGGGAGGTCCAGTTTTCCGAGTTTCGTGGGGGGTGGGGTTGTCTCAGGTCAGATGTGGTCCGGGTCAGGTTTTTTGGGTGGGGGGCGGGTCGGTCAGGTAGGGTTGGTCAGGGGGGTCAGGTGGGTCAGGGGGTGCTGTCAGTCAGTTCAGAGTGTGAGGTCAGCTTCGGTCAAGTCTGGGGGGTCAGCTGGGGGGTCAGTAGTCAGTAGGGTGGGGGGTGTCAGGTGTGGGTGGGGTATCAGGGGGGGGGGTCCGCGGGGGGGTGTCGGGGGTTGGGGGGGTGTGTGCGTGGGGGTCAGATCGTTGGTCGGTCCGGGGGTGGGGCGGGTGTGGGGTGGTTCAGGGTGGTGTGGGTTTGGGGTGCCATCAGGGCAGGGGTCAGGTACTTGGGGTTCAGTCAGGGTTTTTTGGGTCCGGTCAGAGATCACCAAGGCGTCAAAGTCTGAAAACTTGTGGAACCAAGATAAGCCCAGAATGGTTGGTCCTTTTCTGGATTGTTGGTCTGATCAGGTTCAAATTCGTTGTGTAGCTTTAGCTTTTACACCGAAGAAATCCATTGAGTTACTTGTATATATAGGGTTAAAGGAACCCTATGGTTTTGGGTTATAGGGGCGGGGTGATTATTTTTGTGATTGTTTGATTTTATTTTTTATTTTCTTATTTTCTTTGGTCAAACTTATGTCACAATAGAAATAAACGAATAATAAATTTCCTGTTATCTGCGGCATCCCCCGTAGTATTTATACCGTCAGTATCCATCCTCCCTCATACTATCCCACCTTCCTTTGTGCCCCACCAGTCCCCAACATATCCCTCGCGCCACTACATTTTGACCATCTTTATGTGTTCCCCCCTTTTTTTTTTCTATCCCTTTCCCCCCTCCCCCGCCCCCTCCGTGTTTTCCCCCCCTTTTTTTTCCCCCTCCCCGTTTGCACACACGATTTTTTTGAAACTGACCCCACCTCCTGGATGGCATGAAGCTCATACTTGGATGTGTGTTCCATGATGTCCATGGACCCTATTGTTTTAGGGGGGTTAGCAGGTCACCAGGGTCAAAGTCTGGAAATCTTGTGAACACGATAAGTCCAGAATGGTTGGTCTGAATGGGTTCAAATTTGGTGTGTAGCTTCGTATGGGGAGTAGAAACCTATTTTTTGGTATAGGTGGGGGTGATTTTTGGGTCGAAAATAGGAAAGTTTTGGCTTGGAACACGATAACTGACCCCACCTGGATGGATTGAATTTGAAGCTTATACTGGTGTATGCGTGTTTCCCAGATGAGTACATGAACACGATTGTTTTTGGGTAGGGTAGGTCTGACGGTCACCAAGGGTGGTAAGTCGAAAAACCTCGTGAACACGATAAGTCCAGATGAATGGTGTCTGATCAGTTCAAATTTGGTGTGCAGCCCATCTTATGGAACCTATTGTTTTGGTATCGGTCAGAGGGTTAAATTTTGGTCAAATATAGAAAAATTGTGAGAAAGTTCAATAATTTGCCAATTTTGGTTTGTGAACACGATAACTCGACCCCACCTGGATGGATGCAAGCTGTAGTGGTAGTGTATTCCCCAGATGTGAGTACCTGAACCTATTGTTGTTGGGTCAGGCAGATGTCACCGAGTCAAAGTCTGAAAACCTTGTGCAAACGATATAAGTCAGAATGGTGGTCTGATCAGGTTCAAATTCGTTGTGTAGCTATTTACACCGAAGGAAATCCTATTGAGTTACGTATAGGGTACAGGAACCTTTTGTTTTTGGTATAGGCGGTGGGTTCGGTGATTTTTTGGGCAAAAATAGAACATTTGTGATAATCAATAATTTGGCAAATTTTGGCTGGACACACGATAAACTCAACCCACATGGATGGATTTGACGTCAACTTGGATGTGTGTTCACCATGATGAGTACAGCCCTATTGTTTCTGGGCAGGTTAGAGGTACCAGAGGTCAAGTAAACTCAAACTTGTGAACACATAAGTCCGGAATGGTGGTCTGATCGGGTTCAATTTGGTGTAGCTTTTTTATGGGGAGGTACAGGAACCCTATTGTTTTTTATCCTGACGAAGTCGGAGGAATCTAGCAGTCATTGACAGTGTGGTGTAAGTATGTTTGGGTGTTAATGTGTGCGCCTTTGGCTTGGGAACCCATAATTCGAGCAACTGGATGGATGAGGGCATACTGGTATAGTGTTTCCCATGAGGAGTACACAAACCTATGTTTGGGTCAGGTCAGAGGTCAAATGAGGGTAAAGTCTTGAAAACCTTATGAACACGATAAGTGCTTAATTGTTGGTCTGATCAGGGTTGAGTTTGGTGTGTCGCTTTCCTATGAGGAGTACAGCGACCCTATGTTTTATTCGACGAAGTCGGGAGGAATCTCGCAGTCATGCAGTGTGTGTGTGTAAGTTATGTTTGTGTGTATGTGTTGTGACGCATGGCTTGTGAACACAATAATTCGACCCACCTGAATGAGTGAGGCTCATACTTGGTATATGTTCTTCATGATGCGTACATGAACCATATGTTTTGGGGTCAGGTCAGAGTCAAAAAGTCTGAATGAAACCTGTGACCGATGAGGCCGCATGGTTGGTTGATCAGGGTGAATTTGGTGTATGTTGTTTATAATGGGGAGACAGGAACCCTATGGTTTTGTTATAGTGCGGGGTGAAATTTGTCAAACCTAGAAAATGGTGAGAAGTCAATAATTCGGCAATTCTTGGCTTGGAACACGCATAACGCGGACCCCACCTGGATGGGGTGAAGCTTCATACTTGGTATGAGTATGCACCATGATGAGTACATGAACCCGATGTTTTGGGGTCAGTCAGGAGGTCCTCTGACGGTCCCACCAAAGGTCAAATCTGAAAACCTTGTGAAACGATGAAGTCCCCAGCAAGGTTGGTCTGATCAGTTCAAAATGTGTGTAGTTTTCTAATGGGGAGTACAGGAAACCCTATTGTTTGTGTATAGGTCGGGGGTTGATTTTGGTCAAAAATCGGAGGAAAATGTGAAAAGTCAATAATTTGGCCAAGTTTGGCTTGTGAACACATAACTCGACCCACCAGGGATGGATGGGAGCTTATAATTCGGTAGGCTTGTGTTCGCCATGCATGAGTACGCACCCTAGTGTTTTGGGGTCGTCAGAGGTCTTTGAGCGTCACCAGGAGGGTAATGTCTGACAAAACATTGTGAAAAGATATGTCAGAATGGTTGGCAGATTTTCGGGGGGGGATATTTGGGTTTTGTAGCTTCGTATGGGGAGTACAGGAACCCTTTTTTTATTTTGTTTTTTTTTTTTTTTGGTATAGGTCGGGGTGAAGTTTAGTAGAAAATAGAAAAATTTGTGAAACGTCAAGATTGTTGGCCAATTATGGTGGTGCAATAAGAAATCGACCCACACCTGAGGGATGAAGCTCCCACTGATATGTGGTCCTTATAATGAGTTCAGAACCCTATTGTTTGAGGTCACCCGAGGCACAAAGTCTGAAATCATTAAAATTAGTGTGTTGTAATATATTCAAGATAAGGAGAACCCTATTGGTGGTAAACAAAAAATTGGGAATTTTGTCAGACGATATGGTTCCCAGAGAGCTGGTACAATTCCCACTGTCTTGAGTCTTGCTATAGCTATAGTTGCAGAAAGATAGAGGAATCACTAAGCTTTTGGCTTCTGGTTAACTGTGTCACTTGAGACAAAAAACAGTAGGGTCATCATTAACACCGTGGAATTTGCTTGCTTAGGTTAACTGTAGGTTATTAGCTCACCTCAGCCCTGTGGCTGGGTGAGCTAGCTATTGCGACCATACATGGTTATCTATTTATTTATCTGTCAACAATTTGGATTCAAAAATGCTTACTATTACAGTGTGTTTTCGATTAGGATGAGTAACTCTGCCACAAGGATCACATGTTCATGAAGTGAGGGGCAAAGGTCATCAAGGAGTAAATTTTTGCTTTTGTTTTAAAACGTGTCAAGCGGAATTTTACGTTCAAATCAGAGTGCATGAGAAACTCAGTATTATCGAAGATCAAGAGGAACATACAAAAGGCTCTTCTCCAAGATAGTACATTGGGATGACCATGAAAATGAAAGGTCATCTTAGGGGGTAATGAAAAATGATCAGTAGTGACTAATGAGTACTACAAGGTGTTCAGGAAATTTGAGGTCTATAGGGTTTAATTTGGCCATCTGTGCAAACTATTGAAAACATCTACAGATAGTTCAGATATCGTGATTGAAAGATGGTCAGCGATATTATTGACAATGAGTTCATGTGGGAAAGTTCAGGTATTTGGGGTTCACGGTCATCTAGAGAGGTCAATTTTGGCCATTTTGTTCAAAACAGTCAAGTGCTTCTACTCTACGAATCAATCAGATGATCATTAATTTTGGTCCACTTTACCATTGACCAAAGGTCAATTGGGAGTGTTAAAAAATGAGGTCAAAGGCCATCTCGGGGTCATTTTCAGGCATTTTGTTCAAATACTCCAGCGACTTTACTCCATTGGTCGGAAACCTTTTCGTGGATCTCTTTCTACAGAATCGTTTGGATACATCATGAAATTGGTTACTCGGCCTGATAGGCATATGGTAGGCTTGTGTTAAGACTAGATACTTGGATAGTCCCGATTAACCGCTGCTTTTATGTACACCACTCGTGGAATTTCTGCAGGGTGCCCCTCACGTGCACACAAATGCAGTGTTTGTGTCATGTCGGGTCCAAATTGCAAAATGTTCAATTTGGTGAAGACAATCAAAACTGATAGGGTACACACCCCTGCTCCGGATGTTTAGTTTAGTGAGGAGGGCAGGAAGGACATTGTTCCTCATGAAAACGGACCCTAATCCACAACCCCAAACAAGGTTGCTGTTGCTCAAAACCGCACAATTGTACTAAGACAGATGTACAATTATTTGATAAATATTCAAGATCACGAGGCCAAGAAGTCAGTTCAAGCAATGACCTATTGTGCCCAGTAAAACCTTTGAACATGATTTCATATGGCCCCCAATTATGTCTTAGCAGTCAATGAAGATTGTTACCCCTTAGTCAAACATCCCAAACCTCCATCGAAGAATGCCCAATGAGATGAGAAGAGGCCACATTTCACACAATGGCTATCGTGCCACTTAATGACATATGACCTGCCAAATAACAAAAGTCCATGAACCATTGGACAACATCCATCAAAGAATGACTGTTTTTTTCTTCTTAGATCAGATGTTACTGTTTTGATTCCAACGACACAATATGTTATTGCATCCCAAAATCTGCAACAGTGAAAAGAGCACCTCCAAAGGAACATATGACACAGTTTCAAGAAATCGATGTACTTTGCAGGAGGAGCACATTTTGAATTTTTTTTTATAACATACTTGGCCTATATTGCCCCTGACCTTTGACCTTGACATTCACGAAGTCAAAATGTATATGGGGGTAATCAACATGTGTCCAACTGCGGTCGACATCGGTGCCAAAAAGGCACTTGTTGATACACTGGATTGACGTAGTAGGGCTGTAGGGCCCAAAATGGGTCCTTGGACCAAAACCCGTCTGGAAGAAAAGTCCATAGGTATGACTATTCCTACAGTATGATCAAGCATCAGCACTTGAGGAGGAGGACATTGGCTGTTGGTACTGATGGGCGCTCGGGGCCCAACTGGGCTCGAGCCAAAATTCAGGAGAACCCTGAAGATATGGGGCTACTAGAACGTAAATTGAAAGAAAAACTAATGATACTGGAAAGTGATTGAGGGACCACAAATACATTTTTTTTACTGGTGCCGCCACACTAAAGGTTTGTTCAGACTTTAGGGTGACCACACCAACAATGAAACGAGGCAAGGCTGTACTGTAGGCTTTAACTTGCTTTGGCCCACTATTTGACTATAAAATATCAGTGGAAAAAGCTAAGCCCTACACATGTTTTCCCAATGGCCAGTGTCAACATATGTAACAAACAATATGGCCAGCAACAACTTAGGAAGTACAAGCTAGCGTACTTTTCACTCACAACTTCATATTTCTACTACACATATTATCATATATTGTATAGCCTAGTTAAGGCTAGATAACAATTAAATTTTGGATTGTCCTGATTAAGATAATGAACCCGGCATTTAACTAAATTTAGCTCCAAATAGCCTAGTAATTTTATGCTTCAACTTACAATTGAAAGTTCGCTTCCTTACAAACCCCTAGTCACACACTCTGCATCGTATTAATACCTGCATGCAGTCAACAGGTTTTGTGGGATTGTGGAGAGGACAGCGACTGTGTTTACATTGTTATGTAGGCTCATGCCTGATTAATTTGTGCAAGACTGGACCCTAGGCTTATGACAGTACAGAGCATGAATCATGATGAAGTCGCGAGGCCTAGGGACCTAGGCCTAGCCCACGTTAGGCCTGTAAAGGAGTAGCCTAAAAAACCTCAGGAAATTTCAGGATGCATTCCCTTTAGGGTAAGGCATCCTCTCACCACCACCGAACCTCTTTCAAGCAGAAATTCCCACTGCCAAGCTTACAGCGACATATTCTCAGTATTAAGAAACTGAATTGCCCTCCAGACAAGAAGGCATGCGTAAGAGCCAGGCCTGTAGCCACACCTGAAGAGTTGAGGAGGGCCAAACTTCGGTGAGGATAAAATTATGGGTGCAGTAAAATGCTCCAAGTTATGGCCTAACTATATAACTAATTGTCACTCTACCCTACAACAGCCATTAACTCCCTAGTCGTAGTACATGGAGTGGAATCCTCGCCACAAATATGGTTTCACAACTTAATATAACAAGATGCACATCACGAAGGCGAGTCATGACACGCATGCCATCATTTCATACTGGCACCTTTTCCTCCCACCCAGCGATGACAGGTAGTTTTGTTGGAGACAGCGGATAGGTCCTTCCTAAATAACGTACACTATCTGTCATTATATTGGGGGGGGGGGGAATGACCTATATAACTCGCCATTTGCCAAACCCGCAATGAAGTCTTTAAATTCTGGTTCCGAAAAAACTCTGGATAGATTAGAGGATAGATAAATAGATAGAATGCAACGAGCCCACCACTACATGGATTCGCCCATCAATTTTTTTGAAGATCAATCTACGGGCGTTCAAGCATTCACATTACTAGACATACATAACATTTTCCGGAAGGCCTATTCCACTCATCGCTGACCTCTGTGAAAAGAATTTTCGAACGATCCAATCTACCGGCGTGTACCTCGAAGCTTGAGGGGGTGCCGCCACGAGTAGTAGTCACATTGGAAAACTCAAAGAAGTCATCGATCCAAACCTCACGTCTATGGACAATTTTGAAGACCTGGATTAAATCACCCAGAACCCACCTCAGCTCCATGAAGTTACACCAAAGGACCGACCGAGTAGTTCCTCGTAAGGGAAATCTCTCAGGCTAATAATAATTTAGTAGCCTCTCGAACATTTTCGATCAACTGCTTATCTTCAGAATAAGGGTTCCACACTTGGACTGAACACTCGAGGTGAGGTTGCTTGAATAGTCTGAGAACTATATTCTCATCCAAGAAAGTGAAATGTCGCTTTATCAGACCAAGAATACAATTTCCTTCCTTTGCAGCCAGCACATGCTTAGAATTATTTTAAAACGAAAGCCTCGAAAGCACACACCAAGATTCTTTTCGCGAGTCCACCACATTAATATCTGACAGTCAAACTCGGAATGGAGCATAGGCATTACTATTTCGGAAACCAACATGCATTATGTACACTTGACAGCGTTGAAAACACTATGCCACGCAGAAGAACAGTTGGAACTCACGGTGTTCAAGATCATTTGAACAATTTTAACATCGTCGTCCGAACCGAAACCTTCCCGTTACCAAAAAACTTTTGGCTGTCGTCTGCAAATTTTCACTTGGGTGCAATGAATTATCAAGCTCGTTAATGTAAGTACAGAAAACAGTAGGGGTCCAAGAGCCGATCCCTGTGGAACGTCACTAGTGACCTGCCATGTAGAAGCACAACCGTTAATAACTACCGTTGTTCCATGTCATGGAAGCACTCTCGAATTCCACCTGAGGACATAATGACAATCCAAAACGCTCCATTTGAGCAACAGACGTTTGTGGGACACTTTGTCAAAGGCTTTCTGAAAGGCCAAGAAGATTAAATATCAACAGCGGTGCCTCGGTCAACAGCATTAGTAACATTCTCCATGAATTCTAAAAGATTAATCAAACACGAACGACCTTATGACACCAGCTGGGAGTTGCTAAACAGATTCTTTCCATCGGAATGATTAACCACATGATCCCGAACTATCAATTCCATCACTTACAAACGAATTACTGCTGAGACTGACAGGCCTGTAATGCTAGGAAGAGATCGGCAGGACGGTTACCCCTTCTTGAAAATGGGACCAACATTCCCGCCCCCCCCTTCCCCTCCAATCATCAGGAAACAATTACTTCCGTACAGTTTGATTGAAAATGTCAGCTAACGGAGCAAAGGATAGTTGCAAAAGGACTTTTAAAAAAAAGGGTAGACAGCATCCGGGCCAGGAGATTTGCCATGCTTGAGACTGAAGTTTGGTTTTGACCGAAACTGGGGGACAAACAACACACCAACGTTCCTGGTGATTCACCAAAAACGAGATCATTGAAATTAGACCAAGTTATCCTGCGTGAAGACTGAGGAAAAATAATTGTGAGAATATCTAACATGCCTGACTTCCACTAACCTTAGACACCAGTCACAGGATCCAAACAATGACCGATGCCATCTTTAACCTATGCTTCCCCTCATATAGAAAAAAACGCACGGGATTGTTCTTAACATCAGGCAGTTGCCTACTCAAAAAGCGGATATTCAAAATTTTTGTTGAATGGTGGAAATTAAAGCTGCCGACAAACGTGAAATCGAGGATATGTTTAGCAGTTGACAATTGAAAATGATTCTCTCACATGACCAACGCCCACATTTTGTTAATTTGCGACAGATGATTTTTCAGTTCTGCGGGCTGCATATGGTTTGGTGTAGACAATAAGAACAATCAGCTTCAAGGAGGGCTTAAGCTAAAACAATGGTCTTAACGCAAGACTAGGCCTATTGTTGACTGATGATACATATGTCAAAGTTTATTTATGGTATCCCTAACTAAAGCACCAAAGGTACTGTAGATCAAACCGCACCAAAGTACAGACGAATGTACATTATGGTTTTAAGCTAGCCATCATACATGCGTTTGCGGCTCCGTTCTTATTCAGAGTGCCATCCATACGTCCGTGACGCGCTTCTGTTGACCCGCGTTATTTTACCCTTCTTCTCGTGGGGTTGAGACAAACATGGCGCCAGGTCGATTCGAAACCTAATCGCGAATTATCTGAATACAGCCATAGGCTATTGATGGCCAGTCGTTCGTCCGAAAACGTAGAGTGAAGAGAAAGCACAGGTGGTGAGTGCCTTCTACCACCTGTGATAAGGAGTGGAGCTGGAGGCAGAGGCAAATTCAGCGTATTTTAGGATGCCCAGGGGAACAGTTTCGCAAGTGCTGTTTTACACAGAAGAGTCACTGCTGTGTAGGATATTATTACGAATGTTGTTAAAACACCAAATTAGGTTCTTTTCCCTGCACCAGACTCCCAAATTACTAATATACGAATCTGTCTTTCAGTATATAGTACGAAAAAGGCAGTTTGTATTCAGGGGAATCCCCGGGAATCAAGCGCAATTACCGCGCGGGCAGCGGAAAAAAATCGGTCATGTAGCGAGTCAATAAAAAACGCCAGCACCACCCGCCCGCCAGTCGCGTCTGCGTGCAAGGAAACGGGTCTATATGTTAAACTTTATTGAAACGATTTAAACGCCGCCCGCCCCACGTCATGGAAACGCACCTTTTGTACACGTACAATTAAGATAACCGCTACCCAAACGGCATCCTAAAATACCTAAATGGCGCTCCGTACCACCATCCGTTATTTTTCTGACGTGCGTGAAAACCGCTCTCTGCGCGATGACCAAGAAACAGGATAGACAACGGAAGGGCAACGGACGCGCAAGGGATATATGGATGGTAGCTACTGTTAATCCTATGTACTCGATTTTGCCACGCACGCGCAACGGACGCGCAACCGGACGCGCAAGGATGTATGGATGTCCACCTTAACTAGCCATCAATACATGCGTTGCGCGTCCGTTGCGGGTGCGTGCGCAATCCGTTATTATTCTGGAGTGACCATCCATCGTCCGTCCGCTTCCCGTTGACCCGGCGTTATTTTACCCATTCTTCCCGTGTGTTGAGACAAACATTGCGCGGTCGAAACTAATCGCGAATGATCTGAAACAGGCCATTGGCATGATGGCCATGTGCTCGTCCGAAACGAGAGTGGAGATAAGCAACAGGTGGTGGGTGCACGGACACCCGACGGCGGGCGCCGTTCAATACGGTGCCGTCTACCACCTGATAAAGGAGCTGGAGCTGGATTCAGAGCAATTCCATTGGCTATTTCGGAATGACCGGGACAACAGTGGTCAAACTGCTGTTCACACACGAGAGTCCCTGATGAAAGTATCCACATCGAAAAAGCTATATGTCCGAGACAACGGCTAGTGATATGCCGGAGGTAGGATATGCCACACTTCAATTGTCAGTATAGCAAAATCCCCAAAATTACTGAAATACGACTCTGTCCTTCAGTATAGTACGGAAAAGCCAGTGTAATTCCAGAGGGAATCACTGGAAAGCGATTGCGCAATACCGAGCGGGCACGCGGGCACGCGGAAGGAGAAAATCGGTCATGTAACGATTCAATAAAAAACGCCCCGCCCCCGCCGCCCGTCCCGCTGGTCATGCGTGCAAGAAACGGGTATATGTTAATTTACTGAAAACCGATTTTAAAAGCCCGCCCGCCTGCCCGCCCCCGCGGCATGGAAACGCACCCTTATACACGTAAAATTATAATAACCCTACACAAAACGGATCCTAAAATGCCTAAATGGAGCCCCATTACCACCATCCGTGATTTTCTGACGTGCGTGAAAATCGCTCTCGCGCGATTGCCAAAAATCACGGATAGCCAACGGAAGGCAACGGACGCGCAAAACGGATGTATGGATGGTAGCTTAAGTTAATCCTATGTACTCGATTTTTCCACGGGAAGCGCAACGGAATGTAATGGTGGCCACCTTTAAATGTTCAATAATCATGAGGGGAGGAGGAGGTTTCATAACAACTGCATTTTTGTGCAACTGCGAAAACTTTGGACCTTGATCTCCATATGGCACAAAATGTCTTATCAGTCAATAAAACATTGTAGTATGACCAACCAAGGAAAGTATGACCACAGTTTCAAGAAAGAAAATCTATTGTATTTGTTGGTGGAGGATACATGTAAGAAATAGAGGTCGGATTGCAGAGAGAACGTCCACTCGCCATTCAGGCCAGCGTCAGTGTTAAATTGCACCTCGCCGTAAGACGGATCGCAAAACGTGATCCTCTGGTGAAGCTTCGTGTCTATGTCATGAGTGTTGGCTTTGTTCAGCGATTTCGTCCGTTAAGTAATGACTCCTCCCTATTGTTACCACGAGATAATCTTAATCTAATTTCAACTTCCATGTAGGCCTAAGTCTCATTCAATTTTACATTTTACACCAAAAGGGCCTATTATTGCACCTTCTCGGACCTTGACCATCACAAGTCAAACATGTCCCATGCGGTCGATAAATATTGTGTCCAATTTATCGAAACCGTCACAGAATGGACTGTTTAGGGGCTAGAAGGGAATCGTTGACACACTAGATAGACCGTAGGCCCAAATGGGACTTGGACCTAAAAAATTCCTGGAAAGCCTGTAGGTACCGAAACACCCACACTCCCAATCATCATGGAGGTGAAACATCAGCCATGCCATTGCACACCAAAAATGGTGGAGGAGAAGCATTTGAGTGATTCACATCATACTATGGCCCAAGTGGGCTCCAGTCCAAAACCCTGAGAACCCCGAACAGTGGCGCAGCCAGGATTTTTGTCTCGCCGGAACTGTTAAGGAGAGATATAGTAGTCACCATGTTGTGGTTGTCATGTCTGGTCTGTCTGTCCGTCGTCCGTCCGTCCCCCGGCCGTCCGTCCGTCCGTCCGTCTGTATGTCCGTATGTGCGGTTCGATATCGTCCGTGAACCGTGAAAAGCCATCATGCTACTGGGACCTTTTTGTGGAGGTGCGCGGTGGTGAGAGTTGCTGATGGCATTGCACTTTTCGTCTCAAAGGACCATACTCATTTGCCAAATTCGCATATTAATTGAGAATTGGCCTGGAAAGATTGTGTACAGATATCTCTTGATCGGTGAGATGATGGTGATGGCCGTTCGGAGTATATTAAACAAACTATGAAGAGCACACTAACTGTCTTCCCCCCCCCCCCCCCCCCCCTTTTGGCATGATATATGCCAACTAAGTTAGTCTAATTTGCATAATTTCTGCGATATTTTCAAGTCGTTGGGATTTGACGAAACTTGGTGGAGATGATTTATCTACAGTCCCAATAATTGTACAGTAGCGGGACGAGGTCACCAAAGGTCATTTATGTTACTAATCGCATTTTACCTAGTCTAATTTGTCATAATTATACATATTTTAAAGTGGTCTGAATCCTCATGAACTTTGGTGGAGATGGCACATTTTGATTCCTGATAAATTAACATTAGTTGTAAAGGTCACTGAAGGTCATTTAATGGAATAATTTGCATCATCATGGAATTTCGAAGTTTGTTAAATGGCCAAATTAAACAATGAGGAATGAGTGCCGTGAGGGTGCGTGTAGAGATTTGTCATGGTAATTTCGGATCAGGGATGAAAATACATCTAAAGACGAGGTCAAAAGGTTCAGTCTTAGAACATGTGCTTTTTTTAGGAGGTTAAGGCAAAGAAAATAAAAACCGCCATCACATTTTTTGGATAGTGATAGAGCTCTGTCTGCTACATAGACGAAACCAACTCCCGCTTCGATCTGACACCTGGTCTTCAAGAACAAGGGGCCAAGGTCGATTTGGATACCTTTTGGGCGATAGAGTAGGGCGTGTGTATCTGATACATAATGCGTTTGGGGCTTGAGTTCGTGCATCACATCGAGGCAAGCATTTTTCATAAAAAAAACCGTCATGCATCAAAAGGTCACGTAGGGGCAAAAAGCTGCCAAATAATTAACATTTTCTGCAACAATTCTAGTGATTGTATGCGCGATATGGCTGACATTTTGGACGTTAATGGCAGGTCATCAAGGGTAACATTTTTAATAAAAAAACGTTATGCGCATTAAAGCGTCCTTTCAGGGTCACTTATTGGACCAAACAAATGCTAAATAATAAGCCCATTTCTCAACAATCCTGAAAAACTTTATGCAATATTGCTGAATGTTGCGGCACATGGGGACTCATTATCGAGGGGAGGGATTTTTCATGAAAACTGTTAAGTCATAAAAGGTAGTTTAAGGCTAATTATCGGATGTTCAGAAATCAATAGTTATCCAAAGATTCTCTCTCCCTTCTACAATGAACCCAGCCTCCCACTCCAGCATGTCAACCGTTCTTGGCCCCCTCTGGCAATATAAATAACGGGTTTGTTCACATAAGCTCCAGTATGCCTTATTGTTACCAGGGGCTAATACGGGGGGTGTGACACCCCCCCTGTGAAAATCAGAAGCGGGTCTCTGGGGACAAAAGTCGGTCCCGCTCGAGTTAGGTGAAAAATTAATGATTTCTAGCCATTGACCTTAGTATTTTCTAACAAGAGCCTGATGATGACGTCCCAATACTTCGGCATCGGGTGAGTTCTCTAAGCCTAAACTAGTGAGACGTTCTTACACTCTTGTCATGGGCCAAGACCGGACTCGGCCGGGACCGATTGAACTGCGAGAGTTGATCTCACGATGGCATGACTTGAATGCCAATTGTTGATCGGTGGGCAGACCTGCCTTAGTTTGGTCGCCTTATCAGAGTTTGTCGGAGTCACGATATGGAGGTCGGCCGTAAATAGGCGCTTTCCCACATTATGTATGTGGAAATATACGTAAGTGCATTGGGGTTGTGTTCCCCTAATTTGCATGTCAAACTGCGTGTTATGTTTAAGAATGGTCAAAACTAATTGTAGTGTAGGTTGCGATGATGCATTCTGGAATTCTTGGTAGTGAAGACAAAAAGGTGATTAAGAAAAAAGAAACTCGTTTCCACCTTACATGAAGCATAATACGAATATTCGTACCCACTTGGTAAAATACAATTTGAAAAATCGGCGTACAATTCAGGGGCGGCGCCAGCGGGAGCAGTGCCCCCCCCCCCCTCGGAGGGGAGCAAAGCGACGAAAAGTCGGGGGAAAAAAAAAAAAGTAAGAATTAAAAAATAGGTGCGCTGCGCAAGTCCGCAGAGGTTGCAGGAAAAATTTATTTCACTATGATGGCATGTGTGACAGTTCAGCCCATCGGACCGATTATAAATATCGGTATCAGTCAGCTCTGGGCTATGCAGGTCCATGATTGGTAATGCTACTTCTCCTCCAGTCTTCTGATAATCATTTCATTAGTGAATTTAGTTCAAAGCACACATTATCGTAAACACAGTTACGTAGCGGAAAAAAATATGTGCCAAAAAATGAATCTTCGAATCGGTAATTCATGCTAGAATATCGTAATGGGATTGCATCATTTGCGTCTGGAAGGGGTTTCCGGTTGCAAAAATCGCAGGGGGGGACCCCCTCCCCTTCGACTCCTCCCCCAGATGAGTCTATCAAAAAAAAAAGATCATTAACAGAATAACGAAAACGATTGGTCACCCCGTCGGGGACCCAGAGCACCATCCACGAGCGCATGGCGCCGCCGCGCCTGTAAAAACAAATATAACAATCGGTCTCACGAAAATCTTGCGGCTAGAAAGATTCCACCACCCTTCAAGAAATTTATGTATACGACCCTGCTGTACATGCGCGGAAGCATGCTACAGGTACCTATCAAGAATGGCCGCCGGGTGTTCAGGTTAAACCTGCAGTCGAGGAGCTTATATTGCCACGGGTTGTGTGTGAGACAGCAGGGAAGGAATGATCATAGAGTTTTGTTATGGGTCAGTGTGGTATCTGGAGGGAACTATCAACTCATTAATTGGTTTATAACCAGATTTCGGGTAGGTAGGATCTGTCTAGAGACTCAGTCTGTTGTTGGTTGCTATGTTTTGAGGGTATTAGTCCAATGATGACAATAACTGTTAAATATCAAGAGGGATTTGAGAATACATTACGTACACATACTCTATCACTTTGGCTTCCTCATGTTGTTTGATTCTAGACACCACTCATAAAAAATTTCGTGAATCGAGCCTCCCTGTGATTATTCACTACATTAATTTGTATTATTCACATAGTCTGGAGGTCTTCATTTTGTCTATTGCGCATTGGGTGTTTTCCCAATTTCCGAAGTTAGTTCTATTTCCTGATCTTGATTGTATGTCTATTTTATTTAGGATGGTCCCCCAAAATGTTAACAGTGAATCATTGACGCCACGAGTCACTTGGGTTATGCAGTGTGTATACATTGTTTCCTTCATGCAAATGTTCACGTTTTGTTGAATTCCCACCGGGATAAATGTATTGATGTGTCCTGAGATATGTAAGTGGAGCAAATGGGTCAATAGGAAGTTTATATTGTGTCTACTTTACCATAATTTAGGCAATCTTAGTCACATTCCACAAGAACTTATACTTCTTTATCTTTACTCTTCCGGTGGACATTGTCAATAGCAGTCCTTAAAACGAAAAAAATTTTGAAATTGATCACTGATGAGTCGGTGTTAAATGCTAATACCAAAATCCTTAAAGCACCCATTTTGTGAATGTTTTCATGGTGACTATTAGATGGTAACACTGATCGCGCAACCCAGGTGAGACACCTGGGCGGATCGCCTTGTTGTAGTGGAGGGGGGGGGGGGCTGGTTTGACCATTTAGGGGGCGACATGTCACATCTAATCGGAGCGCCATTAACTGCTGGCATGGAGCGTACATGGCCTAGTAGGACGAAATTGTTTTGTGTACACGACCTGAATAGATTTTGGGCAGCAAAGTCATTAAGTTGGGTAATTTATCTCATTTTTATATGTATTTAATTTTTTAAGCTCGCCAGCAAGATTACGGCAAAACCGTATGTGCTACAGTGATGTAGTTTGCATGTAGGACCTGGATGGCAGGTAGTGACCTGATTGATTTTCAGCCCTAAATATGCTAATTAATTAGTCAAATTTGCATATTTAATGCGAATTTTGTCCAATTTTGGTCGATGTCCACGAACTTGGTGTATGTGTCTACCTGGTTTTCTGTAAAAATTTTTAAGAGTGAAGTCGAGTCACGTATGTCATTTAATTTGTCTAATTTTCATATTATTTCAATTGTCGAAAGTTTGTTGGATTTCACCAAACCTGGTAGATGTGAGCCACCTTCTCCTGATCATTTTGAAGGAACCGGGGTCAGTAGAGTCATGTATGTGCCTAATCTGCATTAATATATTCCATTCTATCTGGTAAGAATTCCCAAACGCAGTAGGTATGGTTACGCAACATTTTCTGGGTATGATGTGTTTGATGTTCATGATTGATTGACTCCATCATATAATAGCTTCAGTCAGAATTAAAGCACTGAGGAACGAGTAAACCAATAGTTCCTGTGACAATTTTAATTGCTGTTATAAGATCAATGTGCCTAATTTGAGTAATTTATTCCAATTTCCAACTTGGTGAGAATTTCGCCAAACATCAGAGTAGCGGTCGTTAACATTTTTTGAAGCTGATGTGTTTGATGTTCATGAGATTGATTGAATTCCAGAATAATAATAGCTTCTGTTAGTAAAAACACTGAAGAACGAGGAAAACGATAGTTACTGTGACAAGTTATGCTGTTATAAGCTGCCTACAAGTAAACCCTCTCTTTCCCAATCAGTTTGATTAGGTTGATAAGGACCGACAAAAAATACTGTAACATTTTTCTTTCCATCTTCTTGCCTGGGACGCTATATGCCAAACACCCAATGATAGTGTGCCTGGATAGCACCATTTTCACTACTTTGTGCATACAATGCCATAACGCATGAGTCCTGAATAGCGCATCTTATCTCTTACTGAACAGCCCCACAGTACTTTAAAGGGGATTGCAGGGGTTCCAGAACTAGCCCATCCTCAGTCATCACCTATGTGGGTTTATCAAGGGCCTGGGACTTGGAAATTCTGAGCATCAGTGCTGGATTCGAATCCTCTCAATCCGAGTCCGAGTCACAGTGTCAGAGTCCTCGAGTCCTTTGCCATTGGGACCTGTAAATATTTACAATGTAGGCAAAATTAACAACCGCGTATTGTTTGTATATACCAGGCAGTGTTTTGAATACAGCGGCTACTGATCGACATATACTGACTAAACGGAACTTAAATAGAGTATTGGACTGGTCATACCTCATGCCGAATATCAGAGAGTTCTAATGATTTTACTCTGATATGATAGCGGAGATGTCACAGGGCACTGATAACTATACGTGGGGTCCAAGAAGTGTTCGTGTAGGCCTGGACTCACCTGGAGCGTGCAAGGCACATTCCAATATAAAAAATGGACATTAATTTGAAAGTTAAATTTGTAAAATATCGATTGCCCTACATTAAGAAGAGTGAAACCCTGAAAGTATCCACTTTTCAATATGAAGCGCAGTGTATAATAAGCCTTTTGCCAAAACATAATTCCAATATATTGTTATCCCAAGTGCTTTTAAAACTTGGAGATGGACGCCGCCTTCCCCCTCAAATAAATCCAATAAAAAAATAAAGTCCAATTATGATGTCGCACAACCCCTGCTAGTTGGGATTTAGTGTAGGTCTTGATTTTCATTCCGTCATAAGCATAATGAGCAAATCGATGCCACGGTTTTTCCGTGAATACTGATTAGTCTATATGTGGAGATACAATTAATGTGAATAGCTTAAAATTATGTACACTATTGTGAAATATTTTACAACAAATTATAATGACAAACCAGAACCTTTATACTACAAGGGGTATGAGTGAAAGCAAAATCCTTATCAAATGGCCGTAGACGCCGTACCGAGCTAGTGAAACATTCAACCGGCATATCTCGGAAAATAAAAAATATTGTTCGATCAATTTGCGGAATTTCCATTGCATGTTGGTCTCTTATTTTGACATTGTTAGTTCACTTCTGAAAAATCAGACTTACATTCTCCTTCAAATCGAATTGAAAAGATAGAGCGGAAATTGCTCTCTCCCCACAAATCATCAACTTTTTTATGAGAGCTTTCTTCATCATTGAATCCATTCCTCCCCTCCCTGTTCAATCAATCTTTTAATTCACATTATTAGATTCACTACCTCAATATCGGTATATTGGCATGCCACATGAATACAATGAGCTGACGCAGCCATATCGAGCGAGGAGATATCGAAATGGTTACTGCAAATGTTCGCCGGAGGCAAAAGCAATTGCACCCCAAGAATTATAGGAGAATTTGCACTGCATGCAGGGTAACTTCCGCCATGATCTATTCACATTGATTAAGAAAAGTTAGAATACCCACTGTCGTTACGATAACGAATATGAGGAGAACCAGGGTTAGAAGTATCCTAAATCTTGGCAATGTTGGAGGTGAGAGTAGGCCTATAATTTCCCGAAAACAGTAGTTCCGGTTGTGTAATGTTTGTGGTAGTATTCATTATAAACAGGATTAATGTTGTAAGTTCGGTTAGTAGGTATCAAATTAATTGATTCGTTAAAAAAATGGATATCTTTGTCCATGATGCAAACGTTTTTAAAATTTTCGGCACAATGTATAGTTGTCCGTTCGCAGGTAATCTGTTATCTCATAATGAATTAAAGTGACCGTAAAACATGCGAGGTGTGAGAATGATTGTTAATTCCTCTGATTTGACATCGGGCAGTCGGGAGTACGTGGGAACAGGTTGGGCTACTTTTTGTAGAGCGTCGTGGGTATTATTTTGATGTTTGTAAGATCGTAAAAAATCAAGGTTCTGTATTTGTTAAAAATAGAGGACTCGGACCAGGAGGCGGCGGGGGGGGGGGGGGGGGGGGGGGTGGCATGTCCTGGATGCTTGGAAAAGTATGAAGGCATGAATAATGAAGGAAATTGTATATTTTTAAAAAGGCGAAGATGCCCGGGCGACGAAGGGAGAGTTAGAACATTTCAAGTTGGATTTTGGGTCAAGAGTGATTGACTGAGCATACGAGCGAGAAGAGTGGGGGGGGGGGGGGCATGACGAAGAAAAAGCAATTGAGGGCTTTTGTATTCCAAGAGTCAAACTTATTAGTCAGTTTTTTTTAGGAATGTTTAGTGTTATATGTGAAAAAAGGTTCGGTTTGACATGGACGCTGGTCTGATTGAACTAGGTGGTTGTTCGTGTAGTGAATAATAGAAACCACCGATCGGCAACCAGGCGAGAAATGTTTTGGCGATTCGACCGTCTTGTTTATTTTCCTCCTACTTTTCCTGCTTTCTCCTTCAAAATCCTACCATTACTACTTTTTCCTAATATTTGTCCTGCAGCTCTGAAAAATATATTATTTGGGACGTTATTTTCTGTGGCAATTACATTTTTGTACCGGTACCAGACCACATTATCCCTGGACCCCCCCCACCCTCCCAATACTGATAGGTGGGGGGCCAGAGCAATTATTCAGCCTACAACATCATCTAGAAATTCTGTACTTTTGTGAACAACTGAATTAAGCTTAGCTTCTTTCACATATGCGGTCCAGAGCGAGGTCAGGATGAAAGGCTAGAGTTCTTGCAATTCCCTCGAGAGCATCGACAGAAGTAAGGCCTGAGCAGCGAGAGGGGGACCAATCTTAGACATGAGGAATTCCTTCAAAATGACGCGGAGAGTACCTGTTAGCAAGCTCCCCTCTTGAAAGAGAAATCATGTAGACCGTGAATCACTGCACCCCATGCTAAGACAGAAGGCCAAGCATGGTGTTCAAGCGATTGAAAGACTGCAAGAGAAAATCCAAAAGGTCATCCCGCCAGAAGAGATTGGCCAACTTAAAGAGAATGGAGTTATAAGCCAAAGAGCTCCCAGGAGATTGGTAACAGAGAGCTGATTCAGAGCAGTACCTACGTATTGATCTCTACTGGAGGAGGTGTGCTAGAACAGAAGACATCACAGGGATAGTAAGAGCAAAGTTGAAAGCATATGCCCTAGGTCTCGCCGTGGCACTGCGAAGAGCAGTCCTGTCAGAAAACAAGAAGGCTGTAACCAGTGACGCACTCTGCTATCGAATGAATCAATAAATAGACCGAACAACCAAGATGCCGTCAGAACAATTTGTCCTGGCGAAGCCATGCCATGCCAATCACCACCATCTGTGATGCAGGACGGAATCTGCTTACGAGCCTACACACACAGAGCTACACCCCTCGAATGGCAGAAGAGCGAAGAGGAAAAGCAGAAGAACACAGCTGAAAAACCGAAGGTCAAAGGAGAAACAATACAGCAGGACGCCATCAAGTCCCTCTGGAAGAGGAAGCAACAACTGGAGGAGAGAAAATTCATTTGTTACAAGTCAATCAATGACTCGAGTCGACTCGAGCCGCATGTTCACTTGACTTGACTTGGGGCCTAACCAAATGACTTGACTTGGACTCGAGTCAGACATGCCCGAAGATTGACTTGGACTCGAGTACCACTAAAATGACTTGACCTTGACTCTGACTCTAGCATGCAATGACTCGAGTCAAGGTTGGGACTCGATCACGCCAAAGGACTCGAGTCACGTCAAACGCTCGAGTCCTTTTCATCACGAGCCGTTACCGTACCTATCTTAGCTCAGTGCGCGCCTACGCGGTTGGCATGCCGGCGGCGGCCGAGCGCGCGCCAAGAGCAAGCCATTATATAGCCTCGTACTTCCGCTCAGTACACAACAGCGGCCACGCTCAGTCACAGACTAATCGCCCACTGAAATGTAGAAGTTTGTGCCCGGCCGGCCTGCCAATTTTTATTCCCGCCGCGACCCAGTGATGAGGGTGGCCGCCAATCCTATGGAAACGACAAAAAAGAAAAAATACTACTGCTTCTAAAGTCCGGTTTTCAAACACCTGACCCTCGCACTGTCTCGCGAACTGATACACCTATACTGCTGAGTACGATGTGTTTTTTTTTTTTGCGGCCGGCCCGCCTGGCTCTGCCGATTTGTAACAATCTAACTGTACTAAAGTAACTATCCATATAAATGCAAACACACCCAGTCTACGCATATACAGATGTTTAGGGGATGGACGCTTTTCCTAGCCTGTGTTTCTCTGAAATGCAACACGCCTTGCTTGAAGGTGTTTGTCAGTATACATTTCTGACATTTCAGAGATCAGATACCTTAGTCAAGATTTGATTAGCTCGGTTGCATACCGATACTTAATTTATGACTGATAATCAGGAGACTACCATTTTAAATCCCAGCAAGCGGACTGCCTAATGCCTTCTCGGGCATTTATTTTATTTATAACTTTACTTTTATTTCTATCAGGCGGGGCGATCATGGGGGGGGGGGGGGGGGGGGGGGGGGGGCGGGGGGCACGGCGTCCCTCCCCTCAATATCGTGGTTGAGGGGGGCTCAATGCATTTTGTCCCTCAACATTTGAGCCCGACTGTTATTTCGGTGACACTGTTTCCGACATCAGCGGCCGAACCGTGTTTTAAAATGAATGCATAATGACCTAAATGATCAATTTGCGTGAATTTCTGCTGCTCCATCTTTGAACTTTTCGCGCGCACGCGCGCTGGTATTCATGTACGGTAGTGTGTCAGACATTGATGTGCCTTGGGCAGCATATGATGTTCCTTTAGCACATACCCAAATTTACTATGGTTGTTCTTAATTATCATACAGAAGGGTTTCTTCTCCTTTCATTTATCGTCGCATAAACTGAATTCTTACGAAATTAACATTGCTTCAAGAAGATAAAACCACTGTGGTTTATGGACAGACCATAATAATGCGCCGCCCCATGCATATCCTCATTGTTTGGATTTTTAAGGAAGATAGTCCCATAGAATTCATCGCGGGTGATGATGCGCATCCGTATACGCATTGGTACATGCTCGTTATTATTTCCGCTATTGCATTTGGTCGCGTCGCCTTCATTTGCTAATTTATTTCTTCGCCGTCTGTGGAAACCAATATCTATCATTGCAAACTACATAGGAAACATTCAACACTATAGTCCGTCCCCGCTCAGTGCATGTGAATTGACAATATTTCGCATGCGCAGCAGGACCCGTATATACGCATCGGGAAATCCGAGCCTAAAGACAAAAATGCTTTCCCCCAGCTTGATGTGTTAGGAACAACTGCAAGGATAATGATATAGAAGCAACAAATTAGCTGGAGCAAACCTGAATACGTCGGTCCCAACGTTCATACGCCTTTCCGTTACGGGTTACAGTCATTTGAAAGTTGGTGCATGTGTAATGTATGGCGCAGATCGAAACGCATCCCGCATGCATAATAAATGAATCATACTGCACACCCTGCAAACATCTTTGTTTTCTATTTAAAATTCACACATTGACTTGAATTGAAAGGATTGCTGTAGTGGGTTGGTAGATGTTTGATGGTTACTTCGTGAAGAAAGACATACTAACTTCTGCCTAAATGTTGACTTATCAACACATGAAACCATGAAATTACATAACATGATCCCCTTTGTTGTCCAAGTTGTGACTTCCTGCGTTATTGAGCATTGGGATTCTCCCCAATTTCCTGCATAATTGAAACTTTAAGGCCAATATCATAAGGAGCATCGTATTGAATGGTTTGGACCCTATAGACACAGTATTTACAATTCCCCATGATATAACCTCTGTTGTTACAATCACTGTTCAAAATTCAGGTTAAGAGAAGGCTAAGTCCATTTACTGCCTGAATTTTCGAAGTGGGAATGCCTAAGATACACTTCGTTTGCTTTTTGCAGGGAAGGAGTTGAGGCGACCCCCGCTGCGCGGGGAGTCTAAAACCACTGCCGTACTTGTTGATTTTTTTTGGCATTTAAGTCAGCAATCAATTTAGGTGCCGATCACTTTGTTAATGTTGTGCAGGCACGTGCATATACTACAAGGGCCATACGGTGCGAGTGGAACCCCTTTAAGATTTCTGCCAGTAACGCCACAAGTTCGGTCAAGACAATGATTTGAATTCATGGTGAAGAAAGTTTTATATCCACAAAGATTGTCGGACTTTTCGATAGAATGTCCAAAAGAGTAAACTTTGTGGTTGTTGGCCATTGCTCCTTTCATGACTGAAGCCTCACTGCATCGTAATTTAGAAGGTCACAGCACCCAAACCTTTAAATGGATTCTAAGGCGATGATTTTTTGGAGAATTTTTCCTAGATAAAAATTGTGGTTTCTCAAGTTTAGGAATGCTGCATCCTGCCCCATTAAGCACGGAATGCCGTTCTGCAATCTAAGGGGTGATCTGTCAAACAAACGCAATTTTTCATTGTTCCGCTCCTCGCCAACCGTGGTGGCGCTCCGCTTCAGGTAGTATTCATCTTATACTCTTGGCACTTGATTTCTATTGCCACGTTTTCACCACACATTGCAGAAATCTGTGCGACGTGTGTTTGCCAAAGTCCCAGGGGAAATACCAACAACTTGTTGGGCATTGGGAGTCCAGTGCGAGAGTTCCTTATATAATGCATTTTTGAAAATCACTGACCAGGGTACTCCCTGGTTCGATTGGAGCTTGTACACGCATGAAAATGCAAAGTAGTACATCACTTCGTAAGGGATATCCACTGTATTGCCTTTATATGTGCAATGCCAAAAGAAGCTTGATAAATTGAATGTCACGAAATATGGTTGGAAATGGTATAGGCCTACTTTCTTTTTAACAAAGTAATTCGAAATGTAAACTTGTATTATTGTTTTCTTAAAGGGAAAATCAGTCCAATTTATTGCTCTGTTTGGCCTCTGTTTCATACCGTACGTGTCATTGAGCATATCTAGGATATCGTTTCAAAAAAAGGTAGCCTTCAGCGATCTCTTTGAGGTTTCATTTTTTCTAGAAGTTCCTTCCACAAAAGTAAGAATACTCTTGTGCCCCCCCCCCCCAAATATATGCTCATACAATGAAAACACATTCTAAGTGCTGCCGGTAATGCTACTGTAATCACGCCCACTATTTACTAACAATGCACATTATTACAAACCCTTGTTTAAATTGTTTCATACTAAGAGGGGAAATAATTGACTTGATGTGACTTGGGAGCATAGTATCGGACTTGACGTTGAACTTGATGATTGGGCCTGACATGACGTCACCTTGGCAATGTTTTGACGTGAACTTGACCTCGCAGTGCTGGGGTAAGAATGACTTGACTTGTGACTCGACACCCCTGACTTGACTTGAACTTGTGACTTTCGAGCAATGGGTGAACTCGTTACACAAACACGTGGAGAAAGGTCGGTCACTAAAGAGCTAGAAAAGAGTACACAGCGAGCTGCCGTGGCTGGCAGTAATATGGGAGTGAACAGAAGAGCTAGGCCGGTGGAAGTGCAACCAAGAAAATGGAGTCAGCTCGAAAGAACCTGGAGAAAAATCAAAAGAGAAGCAGAACTTGATGGAAAGCGCAAGAGGATGCTGGATGGCTACTACCTACTATGCCAGGTGCTGGTGACCGTCCAACCCATCCTGATTCCTGACCATATCATACTCAGGAACAATCACAGGTCTCAGCCTTTTCTGTCAGTTGGAAAGTAGTTCATATCTTGGAAAAAGGTCGTTCAAGTGGGTGCCGCAGTTATTACTGTTATTTTTGTTTGTTTGCTATGATGATGTTCTGTTTGTACATATACCCTAGTTGCAAATGAAAGTAAATGGAATTGTCTTTAACAAACCGGTTTTTCCCACCGGTACGCCTACTTGATCCCAAGAAATTTGTAAACATCTGTTGATTTCTCAATAAGTGTTCGAAATCTTAACTCTGACAGTCCTTGTAAATTCTTGTTGTGAATTATGTGTTTTGATATTTAAAAGTGGTATGGATCGGAGGCTTTGTTGTAAGGGGTTTGAAGGAGGCCAGGCTGTTAAGTATCATTTTTCGCAGCTATGATTTTTCCTGATATGTAGAAAATGTTACCAAAGGCCACCAAAGGCATTCAGATAGTTCATCAGAACAGGTTGTATCCTTCAAGAGGGCCTACTGTGGGGGACACTATGACACAACATAGGTAAAATAATATGTAACGGGAATGATTCTCTCTGATGCAAAGTACCTACTCTTTCATAGGAATGGCTCTCCTCTAAGTATATTGGTCTGTTTTCGGTTGTGGCAAAGAATGGAAATATCTGTAATAGAAACAGGAACAACTGTGATTGCATTCTAAATCTATTTGTGGAAGCCAGCGGCAAATTCCTAATTTTATGTACTCCGCATCTTCAAACGGCTACTTTTGTCCTCTTTTGGGGTGGGAGGAAAAAGATGTCCTAATTTCTCTACTTTTTCAGCTGGGTCTGCTTGAAAGCCTGGCATATATGGTTAATTTGCAAATTTTAAAAATGGAGTAGTATTCGGCAATCAATTATGGGTGCGACCGGCTGGTGAACGTGGGTGCGTGCACGGGCACTTAATTATGGGGGAGACCACATGTGCGGGTAGGGGTAGGAACCCTCAAAAAGCCGTCGTCGAAGAGTCGGCAGGGAACGCCACCAAAAATTAGTGCAACGACTGCATGATGACAAATTAAGGTTGAAAGATAAGTTATATCCAAAGAGGCCTGACTTTTGCATGGAATTGTCCCAAGAGTGTAGCATTTTCGCGCGCGCTGTCGCGACGCAGTTGCCGTTCAGTTCTGTGTTATACTCATGTGGCCACTTGATGCTCCAAGTGGAGTGGACCCGCCCAGGCGCCTGTGGTCGCGAATGAGAGATAAAGATAAAAAAATAGGGGCCGTTAATCTCTGGTTGAAAAACTCAGGGCTATCTAAGTGATAGGTCAAATTGGATCCTGCAGAATCTCGCGTGAACGCAATGATGGTGCCACTGCCATTTTCCATGATCCTTCATGAAGTCGTAACCCACCTGCAGCATTTCAGAATAACAGACCCTAAACGCAAAAGCTGGAAATTGATCCCTTAAGGCGGATAAGGTTTTGGAGAAAACTTCATGAAACAAAATGAAAATGTTATTCATTTTAGGGATTTTGTACTAATTTGTCCCACAAAGGTCGGGACGTGCCGTTTCCTGCAATCTAGTGGGTATGCAAACGAAAACATGTTATTGTGCGCGACGCACCAACAATTGGTGCGCTCCGCGTAGATAGATCGAGGCGACGCCCCCCCCCCCCCATCGCCAAACAAAATCGCCGCCCTTGATTTGGATCGAAATTATGGAATAACGGGAGATACGAATGTTAGACATCATTTATGACAGAAATGGCAGCCAACTTGCACACGAAACTTTGGGTGGCCAAGAGGAAGTATTTTGACAGTGTTACATATAATAGTCTATAGTGCGCGTGGACCGCTTACCCCCACAAAGTCGAACATGTTCCCTAGGGAGATGAACATCGGTCCAAGCTTGGTCGACATCCATCAGAAAAAAGATGTGTTTGTGGCAAAAAAGCAAATTAGTTTACACATGGCAGATAGATAGATAGATAGATAGATGATAGATAGATAGATAGATTAGATAGATAGATAGAAAGAAGATCGATAGATAGATAGATCGAGTGACATGCCAGACTCAAATGGCTCAACAGCAGAGGCTGGTTTGAGAGATAAATGTATGGATCTACTGAGTGCAGTGGCCCTTCTTTGTTCCATATGTCACGCACCATGTCAAACGGGGAATTTCGAGCTTGACAGCTGTGACCATGGAAAGGGGAGTTAGGGAGATCATCAAAAATAGGATTAACAGATTTGGAAAGTTGAAGATCAAGCAATTCGCCGTAAGTGGTCTCGCTGGTTGCGGGATCTATGGTTTTAATTCAGTCACTTACGCCAGTGGTTCAAAGGCTTCGGTCAATTGCAGTGCCTTCTTTAAGATCCCGCACTTTTGCCACCGATGTTGACCCCCAGGCCCCAGAGGGTTTAAGATGGTTCACTCGTCGAACAGTAATATGGTTGTTATGAAGAGGGGTCCAAAATTGGGAACTCGGAAATGAAAAAAAAACACACATTATTTTTTCGCATTTTGAACCTATGTCATAATTTTATTTTGAAGCAAATTGTTGAAATTTATACGAAATTTCATATCTCCTGGCATTTCAATTGGGGCCCCTAAGATCAAATGTGTTACTAACGATGGGCGGCCAGTCAATGTTCTGGTCACGCACCAACACCTACATTTTCAGTGGCGGGTAAGCAGCTCTAAAGTCATCATGTCTCTCTTAGTTCGTTCGTTCGTCCGTTGTGTTCGGTTCGTCAGTTGTCCCGTCACGTTCAGTTTAGGAACTCGAACCGACAGGCGATCAGGTTGAACGGGTGGATGGATGAAGCATGCCACGGCTTGGTTGAGTTACATTTATGTTTGCATAGTGTGATGAATTTTAGAATAAACTAAATTATTACCCCTAAGTCCTTCATTCGTACTTCGAACCGTGTATGCAATCAGGTTGAAAACTTGGTGGGTGGATGTAGCATGCCACTTGCTATGCTGAGTTACATTTTGGTTCGCAAAGTGTGATATAATTTTAATTAAAAGCAAGTAATACCTCTTACACTCTGATAATGAAGTGAAAATTTCGGAAAATGGATCAACCGAGACCGGGAGTTTACAGATTAGGGAGTTTCGTGAGTCAATGAGGTTCCTCTCGTCTTGAGAACTTGGATGAACTGTGGGACACCTTAATACACCTAATGCACGGAAGATGCGACCACGGCATCAAGGCCGAGTCGGCGGTCCCCACAAGTCACGATTGCCAAACAACACGAACTGCTGACAGCAAGAGCGAATCTTAGGGAAGCAATAGGTAGCGCGGACGTAATTTTGAGTGGGGATGCTGAAGTTTGCACGGATTGGGGAGGGGTGCTAAGATGCGACGGCTACAGGATTTGTGATTTTTCCTTGCTAAAATGTACTGAGCTCCATCCGGGGCGATAAGTAGGCTCTTCTTTTGGGGTTGGTGCAATTTCTCAACGTTAAGGAGGACCGCCAACATAGGAACGGGACCAGAATGTCCAACAGTTTGTGCTCCACACTTAAGCTCCCCACAGTGCGCGCGACGCGAGAAAAATTTTGTCGGGTCTCCCGGCAAATATGGAAAAATAAGGATCTTCTTTGTCCAAGCCTTCAGTGACTATCCAGGACCCGCTATTTGTATTTTTGAAATCCCATGCAGAAGTTACAATTTTCACGGGAGCCTAATGTAGATTTGTCATGCTACGAGGGTCAATTCGCGGAGTAACAAGGCTTTTCCGGATTGGTCGTACGCGAATTTAATCCCTACCCAAATCTCTAATCATAACAATAGACACAATTGAATTTGTCGTAAATTACATCTGACGACATGTCAGAAAATTACAACTGGTTATCGAAAAAGCCAACGCGAGGGTCGCTCTGACGATTGTGGGAGACGCCCCATCCACTCCCCACCGCTAGCGGACGTCCCTTGAAGTCCTATTGCGCTCTAGCTGTGGAGAGAGGTTGGTTTAAATAGCATTGTCTCTGAGGGTTTGTTTTCAATAACCCATTATCTCCGGGGGGCAACAACAACAGACAAGGGGACCATTCCAGGAGGTCATTATTCTATCACATCCGGTCCAATTTCTTAGCCTCTTGGTGACCAGGAAAGGTGGGCACATTAGCTTCAAGCCAGGGGGATTGCCACACCCATCTGAATGCGGTTTTAATGGTAACCTGTGTTTGTATTATAGCATTGAGTGGTCCAAAACTTACTATGAGTGGTCAATTGGCAGATATTAGTTAGGGGAAGTGTGGTCCACTGTTCCTGCCACAGGTCAGGAATGAGTTATGGTGGGTAAACAAAGTTCGTTGGGGAGCATATAGCCTAATATTTACCGGCTTAGGAAGGGTTGTGCTGTGGGCCACAGTAAGCTTCATTTAGCCAATGGGGGATTGCCCCCCCCACCATCTGAACTTGCGGTTAATGGTAACCGTGGTTCTGTATATCGCATCTGGAGTGGGTCAAAACATACTATAAAATTATGAGGTAAACATGTCAAAGATATTCATTTTAGGGAAGTGTGGTTCCACGGTTCACGCCTACAGGGCCTAGGAATGAGTTATGGTGGACACAAAAGTGTGGGAGCATATATATATACAGGCTTAGGAGAGTGTGCTGCATACTTTGTGTGGGCACGATAGCCAGGTAGGCTAATGTGGTAGCAGGCGCGTATCCGGGGGTGGGGGGGAATTGGGGGGAGCACGCCCCCCGGGTAAAGAGAAGAAGAAGAGGAGAAGGGGGATATTTTAAATAATAATTTATAAGAAAAAGGAAAGTAGGAGAAAAAAGAAAAAGAAAGAGGAGGGTGACAGAGAGGGAGGAGAGAGGGGAGAGAGGAAAATGAAAGAGGGAGAAGAAAAGGGGGAAGAGGAAGGAAGAGAATACGAGAGAGGAAGGGGGTGGTAAAGAAATATACGCAGAGAACTGAAAAAAACTGAATAGTGGAGTAGGCTATTGGGTGTCATATACGCAAATAAAAACCGTGCGGAGAAATGGCCGAAGATTTAGGCACTCGCCCACCCCACCCCCCGCTGTTCCAATTCAGTGTTACATTACAGCTATCTCGGATGATAAAAATTGGCTCGAGACCAGGAAAGCCACCACCCCCTCACCACACTACAGGATCTCAGGGAAAAGGTCATGGGGTAATGGATGACTTCCGCGTGTGGGGCCACATGCCCCTTAGAAGGCATGAGTAGGAAATCAATTGCGACAGATTGTGTCGACAGTCGTGGTTGAAGGCAGGACCATAAATCTGCTGAATGAAAAGACGCGAAGCTGCAGAATCAGCTAAAAAACTGTACAACGTTAAACGCGTTCATCCAACGACGAAACCCATGTTATCAGGCCGCTCGAAGTATAATCAATCCCCTTCGTCCTAATAAAACCCTTGATACGCAGCCGCATCAGCCGCGATGGTGCTCCGCTTAGATGACCACGTCATTGAATACCCTCCTTGCCACAAGTTAGGGCAACACATCGTAACAGGCATCCGGAGGCATTGATTAATAGGTTGTATCCAGAACTCGAGTTAGCGCAACTCGTGGCATGAAGGGAGAAGAACTAAGAGGATGGTAAAGCAAAAGTTTAATTTGACCCAAAATATCTACTGAGTGCCAAATAATGGTGGTTCTTCGTAAACTTCAATGGAATTTAGGCAAAATTTTTGAGATTTGCGTTTAATTTTCGGATACTATGACAAGCTCACCATTCAATGTCTAGCGCCCCTACATAAACTGAGGCTGTGAAAAGTTCAGGGAAGAGATGGGAAGGCCTTTCCTAACATCTAGGAGGCTGGGCGCTTGATATCCTGAAATTTCTGGGTAAGATACTCACCAACCAAGTTGTCTCTTCGCTCAGAGATTCAAGCAAAAACCATATGAAATACTTCTAGCCCGGGCGTCGCCAAATGGGTGGGGTTGGGGGGTGGGGGGAACGAGACGGGCCCCCTCGAAAAAACCAGGTGCCCCGTGCTCCCCTCTATGAAAATTGTGATTTTCGAGAAACTATTCTGTAGTCAGTATTCGACGACCAGTTGAATCAGATAATAGGACCTGGTGATTTGTTTTTTTCTATGACGAGAAAGGTTGCAGTAATTGTAACCAAAATTTGCCTCAAGCAATAAAACGTGTTAAAAAGTCGTGTTCGCGCGTGGTATTAGTGTGGAAATTCGTGTCCCGTTGCTCTCCCGTCTCCCGACATCTCTACAAGCCCATGGAGAATTTCTACATCATGGCCCTAGCTTATATACATATCGGTGAGGTGAAAATATACAACATTCTCAGTGAACTTGAAAATACAATAACTCTTTTGGATTACTAAACCCTTGAGCGCTTGTCCGTTTCTTTCTCTCTCTCAACCATGCGCAATTTTGAACAGCAGTAGCCTAGGCGATCAGACTGCTTGGATTTTCGACGCGAGTTTTCACAATGGAACTACTACTCGGAAGTTCCCTGCTCTCTTTTATGCATAACGTTTTATATCATGATTGGGAGAAGTAGCGTAACGCTGGAATCAATGTCCCAAATGCCGCTGGGATTCCTGATTCTCAGAGTGCTCTGGAATATGGAGGAAGAAAAAATGCGCGCTCCGCGCGCACTAGTGGATGGTAGTGTGGCGTAGCAATTGTGAACATTCGGGCTCAAAAAAGTCGGGGCAATGGGCATGGTACTACAAATGTCCAAATTTTCCACCGGTTAAAAAAATTGTGACCAAAATATGCTTATGTGGGTCACCGTACGTGCAGCCTCTAAAAACGCCCGGGGAGGCTCATTTCCGGCCATGGGGGTTGCACAAATCAACATTCCCCGTGTGCGATCGCGACCACCCATAGTTTGAAATCTCTTGCTGACATTCTTTCACAAAAATATAAAGAGGTCGTTAGATGCTGGTTGCTATATTTTCTGCCTATATTCTGAGAGTGACAACTCTTCAACATTTCTTCTTATGAATTGCACATCCAGATTTTTGCGATTAGGACCCGGATATGAACTGTCAGGCGCATTTTACATATCAAATGCGTGACAGAACATCCTTCCAACTCAGCAATCGGATCTATAAACAGCTCGTACCCTGTCTCTACCAGATCATGATGCGAGAAATCTCTATCGAAGATGAGTCGACAGTACTTCCGAAGGAAACTTCACACACTCATCAACCGAACTTGATAAGGGTGAGTCACTACCGTTGTCAATGAACCTCACCGACACATGCAGAAGTTCTCTACTTCCTTCATAGTGTCTCAACTGATGACGTCCGCAGAGCGCGTCAATCTAATCTCTAAACACACTCATGACTACGTGACGCTGGGCACCACTGGTCTCTTCATAACAATGTATCGACTTCTGCTTCCAGCGTTAAAACTTCGTGAAAAACACTTCATTGTCTTCAGGAGCCGTTCCACACTCCCTTAATGTAGACGCACGTTACACCGGTCCTGAAAAACGGGAAATGTGATCCAAGCATTCAAGAGCTATCGCCCAATATCAAACTAGTTTCGTGAGCAGGTGATTTGAACGTGTTGTAGTGTCCACCCAGCTAACGGCTACCTTGAGCTAATAACCTGATGGTTCTAAGCAGCCGCCTATAGGCAATAAATGAACTGAGACTGCACTAGTCCGGGTACAAACGACCTCTCCGCTTAAGTGCTATCGATGATCATGATGTGAATCAGTGCTTGTTACGCTCGACATTTAGCCGCCTATGACACCATCGCCACAACCAAAATCATGATCAACGTCTCAATCAGCGCTACGGCATCACCGACCTGTCTCCAGTGGCTGAACATCCTATCGTGCTGATCGCACCCACCACGTGCAGATATCCAACATCCTTACTGAGAGCACTCCATTGTGCACAGGCGTCCCACAGGCTCTGTCCTAGGACCTCCCGTTTTCACGCTCTACAATGAACCTCTGGTGATTGATTCCTGCGCATGGGATCGGCTACATGACTTTTGTGACGACACCAGCTATACATGATTCTCAATCGTGACAACAGAACCCACACGACCTACACGGGTGGAACGTGTGTCTCGGATGTTAAGGCTTGGTCTACCCAGAAACAAGGTGGATGCCTCAGAATGACTCCAAAACCGAGGCACATTCACTCAATCATGCACAATATTTTAAAAACACTGGCTTCCAAATCCAAAAGCGAATTGAGTATAAAATTGTCTTCTCACCTACAAAACTCTCCACGGAATGGCACCAATCTACATCACTGAACTTCTTACAGAATATCAACCCTGTCCGATCTCTTCAGCTCGTCGTCCCAAGCTCTGCTAGTCCGGCCACGCTCTACACGAAGTCAACACTATGGTGATCGGTCTTTTTTCAGCAAGTGCCCTAGCAATCTGGAATGATTACCGTTCAAGGTCCGCAGTGCCCCAAATCTGAAACTCTTTCAAACGTTTATGAAGTCCTTTTTTTATTTTTTTATGGTTAAAGGCGACTTTGAGATTTGTATATGTAGAGCGACCTATAAATCGAAAGAATTATTATTATTTTATTAAGTGCATTTCCGGCGATCGGGAAGAATAAAAGGCTCAAAATTTTCTGAGGTGCGCTACGCGCACCCAATGTTGGCGCTCCGCCTCAGATGGGAATAGCCGTCCACTTCCCCCCCCCCCCATTTTATTCGAAACGGAATGTAATCTGTATATGTAGGGGATACTGTCCAACGTCCATGTGGAGCCAAACGGACAGGGAACAGTTTGTGCACGAAGGAACTAAGTCCCGATTCATCTCTTGAAAGGCTTCAATACCGGATCTTGAAGTGACTTGTATTGTGATGATGGACATTCCTGTGGCCAATTATTTCCCGTCACACAATAGTTTTTGGCCAGAAGTGAGTATAGTATTTGTATAACCAGTCCTTGTTTGCGGCTAGATGTCTGTAGGAGTTACAGTGAGGTTGCCCTGAAGGACGGAGGGTGGCGAAGGAGGTCGTCAACCGGAAGAGGGAAGCCAAGTTGTGCATCTGAACGCATATCAATTATACTGGCAGTTAGTCTGTCTTTCAAAGACGTCCAGCCCAGGTCAACAATCATTGCACCAACACCGCTGGATCTTTCGTTAATCACGAACACTGCTGGATCTTTCGTAATCATTGGTGACAAAGGCGCCGCCGGCGTTGGAACAATCTCTAATTTGTTGACAAGGTATTATCGATAGGGGTCCCAAACAGACGAGCTATCCAAATGTGGACGAACTATTTCCATATAGGCTGTTTGTTAATTCTTTAGTTGACCAAGGAAAAGATTCTTTTTAATGAAACTAGTTGTTTGTAGCAGTCGCCGTGAGTCGATGTGTGTGGTTACGCCAGGTAAGGCTGTTAGTATATCAACACTAGATAAGAGTGACATTTGGTTCCACCCAGCAAAAATGACCCTCGAGTTTATAGTTTAAAGTTTTGGGCTACGAACATGGGTAAGCCTTCATCACAAAAAACAATTTTTGGGTTGTGGACGTGTAACTGCCACTCCTGTTGCCACTTCTTAGGGGGGGGTCAAGATATCAAGGTCAGTTTGGAGTGGACATGATCAGACTTATTTTGGATCTGACGATACACAACACAATCATCCGCAAAAAGGCGAACAATGGAGGATTGTAAATTCTGAGGCGAAGGTCGTTGATGAAGGTAAGGGAACAGCGGGGTGTCCTAAACAGTGCCAGGGAACGCAGATTTAACTTTGTCCAAGTGGAGTAACGCCCCCAACAACGACCCTTTGCTTACGACAGGTAAGGAAGTGCTATCCATCTTGCAATTTACCACGAACACCATAGTGATCAAGTTGAGCATTAAGCGATTATTGCGCAAAGACATCGAAGGCTTAGTTAAAATCCATTATGATCAAGTCAGTTTGCGGAAACCTACGTGTTGAGTGAGAGTAAGATAAGTCATGGGTAGTTAGATATGAGGTGCGTTCACAGGAAGTGATTGCTCTACATCCATGTTGTTTATAGGGAGTACAGAATACGGTCAAAGTGTGTCATAATTGGGAATTGCAAAATCTGACTAATATTTGACAGCTTAAGGTAAGGGAAATGGGCCGGTAGTTATTGGCAGCGGTTCTACACCCTTCTAAAATATGAGGGTAATATTGGCAGAAAGCCAAGATAATGGTAGATCCCAGTCTATATAGATTTTTCAAGATCAGCCTTCATAAATGGGGAAATCTCCTCCGCTGCCATTTTTAGGATTAGAGCGAGGACACCATTCAGGACCAGGAGCCCCTGGTCGTGATCATATACCTGTCAGGTAGAAACGTCAAAGAGAATGGGCTAACCACCGTATTAAAAATTTTGCACAAGAACGCGACAGCAAGCTGCCAAGTATGAACCCTCATTCATCACGGATGGGGGGGGGGGGGCGTTTGCGAAAGGTTGACCACTGCTCTTGGCATGGAAATAATGCATGATGTTCAAGCGGATGGTTAGTGGTCTTCCATGCATTGGTAGCCTCATCTCAGCTCAGCTGCAGCCGCCCCAACCCGATGTGCAGTCGTTTGCCTTCATTCCTGTCCGATGCTGAATTAGAGATAATGCGTTATTGAATGTGCATCAATGAGCTCAGCCTGATATGCGTTGGTTTATATATGTGTGAATATGTATGTGGAGGAGAAAACCCAACCTCACATTTAGATTCATATCTATTCCAGTAAGAGTGCAAAATCATTTGGTTTTTCAGGGTAATTCACCAAGAGAAGCCTTGTTTTGGAAAACCGATCGTGTGAGTATAAACGGTCCCTCTCAGGCCCTCGAGGTGCCATTTCGGCGATCTGGGAGGTTTTGAAACCTCAAAAATTTCCCAGACGCTCCGCGCCACTCCAAGTGGCGCTCCGCTTAGATAGTCACCCGCGCCCCCCGGGTTGAAAAATCCTGCATACGCCCCTGGGTAGACATGTTCCATGTCATTCCATGGTTATGACAAATGTCGGTAAAGGTCAGTTAAATGTGAGCAAACAATAAATGTAGATTGGCGAATAACATGCAGTGTATTCGCCGCGGTAATTTTGCTGTACGCAGCTACCAAGACGTTCCGACTCGCCAGTGAGTCTGTGTGTATGTTTGTGACGCCCAGCTTGTAAACACGACCTCACCTGGATGGGTAGATATGAAGCTCATACTGGTGGGTTCCCATGAGAGTACATGAACTCTATTGTATTGGGGCCAGGTCAGAGGTCACCAGAGGTCAAAGTCTGAAAACTGTGAAACGGATAATCCGAATGGTTGGTCTGGATCGGGTGTACACATTGGGTGTAGCTTTCTTATGGGGAGTACAGGAACCCTATTGTTTTGGTATAGGTCGGGGGTGAATTTTGGTCACAAATAAGAAAATTGTTTGTGAAAAGGTCATATTTGGCAATTTTGTGCTTGTAAACCCGATAACTCGCGCCCCACTTGGATGATGAATCCATACTTGGTATGTGTGTTCCCCATGATGAGTACATGAACCCTATTTTATGGGGTCAGGTCAAAGGTCATCTGAGGTCACCAGAGGTCAAAGTCTGAAAACCTTGTAAACACGATAAGTCTAGAGTGGTTGGTATGGTCGGGTTGAAATTTGGTGTGTAGCTTTCTTATGGGGAGTAAGAACCCTATTGGTTTTTTGGTATAATGTCAGGGGTAGGTCGGGTGACTTCTGGTCATAAATAGGAAATTTGTGAAAAGTCACTTATTTTGCCAATTTTGGCTTGTAACACGATACTCGACCCCACCTGGATGGATGAGGCTCATACTTGGTATGTGTGTTCCCCATGATGAGTACATGAACCCTATTGTTTTGGTGGGTACAAGTCCAGGAGTTAACTGAGGTCTCCAGAGATCAAAGTATGAAAACATTGTAAACGATAAGTCTATAGGGGTTTCCAGCACCGTGGTTGGTATGGTTCGGGTTGGTTGAAATTTGGTGTGTAGCTTTCTTATGGGAATACTGAAACCCTATTGCTGTGGTGTAGTTCGGGTGAACTTTGGTAACTCGAGCACCAATAGTGCTGTAGCTCCATCCACCCAAAAACGGTACCAAGACGAATGGTTAAATGTTCAAGACCATGAGCCCAAGAAGGCCGTTTCAAACAACGGGCCTATGGTGGACACTGTAACGATTTGACAGTGATCGTATATGTCACAGTGTCAATAGCAGTCAATAAACATTGTTTTTGCCTAGTTTGGCGAACGTCCATCAAAGAAGACTGATGAGAGAGACAAGGCAAGAGACTCCAGGGTCTCATGGTTGCTGCGATCAGTGTTTAACTTATATATTCACCATGCAAACAATACAAGATTAAGATTTCGGGATTAGCAGTTACAGAAAGGCTACTAAGCAGTCACCAATTCAATTCGAAAAGAAACGATGTATCGACCAATGTCTACTAAAGGAGTAGAAGTTTGGTGAAAATGGACTAAAATTGCCTGAATTTATGCCAATTTAGGCAATTTACCAAGTATCAAGAAAATCGGGCAAACTTTGAAATTACACATAAAATTATGCAAATTGACAATGGAATGAACTCCAATGACCCTGAATCCATGCTAAAACCAAGGCGATCGCCAAAAAGCGTATCATAGACTGGTTGCGCGATCAGTGGTTACTTCATAGTCACCAGGGCAAACAATTTACAAAAGATTAGATTCGGTATTAGCATTTTAACAGAAGAAACAAGCGCCTACTAATCAGTGACCAATTTCAATTCGAAAGAACTGATTATCGACAATGTCTACGAAAGGAGTAGAAGTTTTGTAGAAATGTAACTAAAACTACCTAAATTATGCAAATTTAGGCAATGTACCAGATCACGAAATCGGGCAAACTTTGAAATTACACCATAAATTAGCAAATTAGACACATGGATGACCTCCAGTTGACCCTGAATCCATGCTAAAAAAAAGGCGATCGCCAAAAAGCGTACGCTGGGTTGCGATCAATGGTTTGTATTATTTACTGTTCACGTACACGGACAACCGACTAGTCATGCAGACCATCGTCTCAGTCAAAAAAACATCCCATATTTTAACATAGCATAAAAATTTCTAAAAAACTGACAATAAGTTTTACTTTAATACAAAGTCCCTGAGTTGTTTTGTTTTTTCTTCTTTGCCTCCCACTCTGCTCTCCATAAATACCTAATTGAATAAAGGTTTACGCTCAGTCAAACTCCTTCGTGTGACCCAAAATCCAACTTGAATGTTCTAAATCCCCTAGCAGCCGGGCCTCTTTGCCTTCCTTATTCATTGCCTTTATTTTCCAGAGCAGCCAGGACATGCCATCCAGTCCCCCCTGCATGCAGCAAAAACACCCCGCACACTTCCCAACACACCAACAACTATCCCACGCAGCAGTCAAGGATTTCCCAAAGATATCTTTAGGAAAACTCTCCCCATTTGTTACTGTTTATTGCCTATTTTGAAATCTAATTGACATGGATAGCCAAAACCGTCACAGACTATTTCTGGGCCCGCGTCCCCAGGTAAGAAGAGAGGAAGAAAGAAAAATGTTACAGTTTTTTTGTAGGTCTAATCAACATAATCAAATCGGTTGGGTAAGAGAGGGTTGTGAGAGGAGAAACATGTTGGGGAAAATACAATTATAAAATAATGACCTATATTGCCCTTCAAGACCTTTGACTTGACCTTCCAAGTAACAGTCCCATGCGTCAATTAATATTGTCTCCAAGTTGGTCGACATCCGTCACAGAATGAGCTGTTAGGGACAAGAGCAATGCTTGAAAAAACTGGATAGAAGTAGATGGGCTGTAGGACCCAAGGGTAGCCTCGTTCCAAAAAACGCGTGAAGAGCCCGTAGGTGATGGCTATTCCATCATTAGGATCGATACATCAGCACTGGTGACGCCAAATATGTAGGGAGCGAAGCAGTTCACATGATTGCACATGATGGGCCCTCGTGGACAACACTGGCCTTGAACCCAGAGTTCGCAACCCACGCCTGAAGGGACCCAGTAACAAGGAGTAGTATACATGTAACTCAAAACCAGAAAGCCAAGTGATTTCTTGACTGCTCTGACCTTTACTTGAAGTGTTGTTAACTTAGATTAACTTTGACCAAGGAATAGGATCTTGTACACATTATGGGGGTTACACACCAAGTATGAGCTTCATCATCCGGGTGGGGTAGAGTTATGACCTTCACAAGCTGAAATGCCCAAAATATCCATTTTTCCAAGGGTACTCCAAAATGACCGGTCTGCATGAAAAACGATTAGGTGTTGTACTCCCCATAAGAAAGCTAAACACCACATTTAACTGATTGGACCAGCGTGCCGGACTTGTCTTCTTCACAAGGTTTTCAGACTTGACTTCTAATGACTCAGAGACCTTGACCTACCCCCAAAACAATAGGGATACATGTCTCATTATGGGGAAACCACATACCAAGTATGCGCTTAATCCATCAAGGTGGGGGGGCGGAGTGTTCACAAGCCAGGCGCACACACACATACTATACACACAGTACAGAGGAGAAGCATTTTGCAAAATTCACATTGATAGGGCCCATACTGGGCACCCTGGAGGTATGCTATTAGACCATCATTATGACAGAACATCAGCACTGTGCAACTTAATTTGTAGTAGAAGAAGATGAAAGATTTCGCAGTATTTTCATATAATGGGCCCTGCTGAGGATCAACTGGGCTTGAGCCCAAAAATTCCATGAAACAACCTCTACGACCCCTATACCCAAAGACCATCAATTACTTGAAGAAAATCAATTGAAAGCTTGTGGGAGGGATGCATTCAAGCACCATTGTGTGAAAATATAAGACAAGCGATCGCAAAAAGTGTCTTGCGCTGATTGCGCGACGTGGTTTTGTAGTCACTACACAAACAAACAACTAGTTCTGCAGACCATGTCATGACGAACATATTTCACATATAACACATGAATTTTTTAGAAATTCCATTTAACTGACCAATAGTTGAAAAAGTCACTTATGCTTTTTTTTTTCATTCATGCCCCCCCCCCCCCACTCTTCGCTCCATAAAACCCAAATTTTGAAATAAAGTTTGATCAACACTCAGTCAAATCACTTCTTTGACCCAAAATCCAAACTTGAAAATGTTTTAAATCCCTTAGCAGCCAGGCGTCTTTGCCTTTTTTAAAATAAAAATTCCCTTTATTATTCATGCTTATTTTCAAAGCGGCCAGGACATGCCCCCCCCCCGCCAGGCAGGAAACCAACCTCCCCTGCCTCCACCACACACAAACCAAAACCATTCCCCACGCAGACCAGTCAAGGATGTCTCAAAATATATCTGTAGGGAAACCTCCACATTTGTCATCATTAATTGCTCTTTTGACCGATAATTGACATTTATAGCAACACAGTCATAGACCATTTCCAAGTACCAGGCGCCTGAATGGGACACTTAGGTGATGACAGATTGATGGGCTTAGCTCTTTCCCCCTGCAAACCCCTAAAAGTACTGTGCGGCTGTCAGTAAGAGAGACGACCTTCTATTCAGGAATCATGTAGTTATGGCATTGTATGCACAAAAGTAAGGAAAAATGGTGCAATCCAGGAACCATATGGAGGGGGGGGGGGGGGGGGGTGTTGGGCATGTGTCCCCAGGCAAGAAGAGAGGAAAACGAAAAATGTTACAGAATTTTTGTAGGTCTAATCAAACTAATCAAATTGGTTGGGTTAAGAGAGGGTTTGCTTGTGGGCAGCCAAAAACAGCAGTAAAATTGTCACAGGAGCTTGGTTTACTTGTCCTCCGTGCTTCATTTTAACAGAAGCTATTATAGGATGGAATTCAATTCAAATTCATGAACATCAAACATCAGATTCAGAAAATGTTACGGACCCATACCTATTGAGTTGAAAAATTCTTACAAGTTGGAAAGTGCAATAAATTATGCAAATTAGGCACATACAATGAGCTTTTTAACAGCAGTAAAATTGTCACAGGAGCTAGGGTTTCACACGTTCCTCAGTGCTTTATTCTAACAGAGCGATTATATGATGGAATTCAATATCTACTTCATGAACTTCAAACACATCAGAACCAGAAAATGTTAACAGACCATACCTATGAGTTTGGACAAATTCTTACCAAGTTGGAATTGCAACAATAAAGTATGCAAAATCAGGCACATTACAATGAGCTTAAACAGCAGTAAAATGTCACAGGAGCTATGGTTTACACGTTCTAGTGCTTTATTTAACAGAAGCTATTATATGATGAATTCAATCAAATTCATGACATGCAAACCAATCAGAACCAAACAAAGAAAAAATGTAACAGACCCTAACCTATTGAGTTGCCAAAATTCTTACCAAGTGGAAATTCGGAATATATATGCAATTAGTACATACAATGACAGGATAAAGAGGGTCACATTCGCCAAGTTTTGTGCGAAATCAACAATTTTTCGAAACTTGCACAAAAAATATGAAAAGTAGACAAAGTAAATGACTCCAGTGACCCCGACTTTCATTTTTAATTTTCATGTTCGGGGGAACCATGGAGACCACCAGCCACCAAGTTCTTGACAAGCTTTACAAACTGCAAAATTCGCATATAAATTATGCAATATTTAGACCACTATTTTTAGGCTGGAAAATCTAATCAGTTCATCTCTGTCACTGCCAGGTTCCAACCTGCAAACTAAATCATGTAGCCACATGGGTTCTTGCATTTAATCTGTAAGAAGCTTTTAAACAAAAATACCATAGATAAGCTAATACCCAACTTAAGTATGGTTATATGTGTACTTTTAGCTGCCCGAAATCTATCAGGATAGGTACACCCACCCCCCAAAAATCCTGAACACCGCAAAGGGTATGGCTATTAGACCATCATTATGACCGAACAGGATACTGTGCAACTACATTTGTAGGAGATACAAGATTTTGCGTTATTTCACAAATGGGCCTTATGGCCAACTGGAGCCCAAAATTCCTGAACACCCCAAGGCCCATCTACCCAAGCAACATTAAAAGGTAAACTTGAAGAAAATCAATTGAAGCTTTTGGTAGCGCACATTTCAAGTAACTGTGCTGAATTTCTGAAATGGCCTCGGGCCCAAGTCGGACTGGGACCAAAATTCCTGAACACCCTGAAGGTACGGCTACAAGGCCCTCATTATGACCGAACTTCAACACTGTGCAACAAAATTGTAGGAGATACATTTTAAATTCTAGAAATACTGACCTATATTGCCCCTTTAATGCACTTTTGACCTTATGAAGTTCAGACATAATCCCATGGATCAAGGAACATTGTGTCCACGTTTGGTTGACATCCGCCACAGAATGACTGGTTGTGGCCAAGAAGGCAATTGTTGACACAATAGGACAGACAGACAGACAAGAAGACAGAGATGATAGCTAGTTGAGCTAAGAAGGCGGAAATTTGTGAAAAGTGATTTGTCCGCTTGTGAACATGGAAAAACTTGGACCCAGTGGATGATGAAGCTCATACTTGGTATGTGTTTACAAGATGAGACATGAACATTATTGTCCTGTGGTCAGATCAGTGGTCATTGAGGTCACAGAGGTCAAAAGTAAGGAAGGCTTGTAAACCACAATAAAGTCCAGACTGGTGGTCAGATCAGTTTCAAATTTGTGTGTAGCTTTCTATGGCGAATAACAGAAACCCTATTGTGGGGGGGGGGGGTTTTGTATGGGTCAGGGGTGAATTTTGGTCAAAAATGAGAACATTTGTGAAAAGTCAATATTTGGCCAATTTTGGATTGGAAACATGATAACTCGACCCCACCTGGATGAGGAAGATCATGACTTGGGAAGTGTTCCCCATGATGAGTACAGGAACCCCATGTTTGAGGGTCTGGTCAGACGTCATCTTGGGTTAGCAGGGCGTCAAAAGTATGAAAACCTGGAAATTGGATGTGCTTCCTTATCAAGAGGTAGAAACCATATTGTAGGCAAAAGTGGGAAAACTTGGCAGACTTAGTTGCCGATAATGAGCTGGTACAATCTCCCATTTGTCTTGTCTGACTTAGGTTGTCAGAAAGAGTCAAGGAATCACTAGCCTTTGGCTTTCTGGTTGTACTGTTTTGATCGAACCTTTGATAACAATGGACGTTTTATTAAACAGAAAGCCAAAAGGCTTAGTGATTCCTTGGACACAAACGGTCTGGCTGTGTTCAAAGGTGTCTTAATTTCCTAACACCAGTCTCATGCTTAAATGAAAGCAATAGCAATAATGTACTCGGCATGTTTCATGACCAGCCAGGCAGGTTGGACAAGGTAAAAGTAGGTCTGACAAAAATACCAGAATTTCACAAAGTTCCACACTTTTCCCAAAATTGCCCCTAAACAAAATAAAAAATGAGCATTCATGTGCCTCATCATAGGAAGCACAACCACTAAGTTTTAACTTGATCCAGCAAGGCATGTTGGAATTAGACTGACTACAAGGTTAAAAGTGCCCAAAATACCAGAATTTTACAAGTTCCACTTTTTTGCCCAAAAATGACCCCAACTCAGACAACAATAAATAGGGTTCTGTCCTCATCATAGAAGACACCTACCAATTTTTTAACTTGATCCAGCCAGGCAGGTTGGATTTAGCCTGATTACTGACACAGATTAAAATGCATTGTACTCATCATGGGGAACATACACAACCGAGTTTGCAACTCACCGGACAAGGGTGTGGGACTTGGCTTCCTACCAAAATTTGAACATTATGCAGCCACCTACACATACCAAACAAAATAGCATTGATGTACTCATGCTGGGAAACACACCCCACAATGGAATTGATTGCAAGGCAGTACTGACTTAGCCGATACCAAGTTTGAACAGGATCCGGTCAGACCTAACTGGGACAAACAAAATAGCTGGAAACCAACTTTTCCACTCATCACTCCTTACATACTCAACTTAAGGTCAAAAAGCATCCATGTACTTATTCATGAGAATTAGCTGAAATACCAATAGCTGAAACACAAATACCAAAAAAACTCCCCACTTTTTGCCCAAAATTGGTTGCGGTAGCCCCAGTTTTGGGGTCAACAATCAACATTATGCTTCTACAGATCAATTTGGATATTCATGAAGGTGGGTGATAGTGCAGAGTGTTAGGAATTTTGGGTATGGGTTTTCAGATTCAATTTCACCCAAAAGGATATTTGGAGGATATGGGCAAAATGCGAACTTCATTTTCAAAATGATGTCCAGGTCATCCACAGACCAATATTGCATTAGGGCCATAATTGATAAGTGTTGATAATATATATCGAAAGGCACAGCGGTCAACAATATCGTTGGCTTGTTTTAACGTGGTCTGTTGCAGCCAATGCAGTGAGTCAGAGGGTAGATATTTTAGAAGCACGCCTGGGCATGCATCTATATGAAACATATCGCTCGCAATTGTTGAACTGATTATGTAGCTATTCATGTTTACCAGAATTTCACAAGTTTCCACGTTTTGCCCAAAATTTTACCCTCTTCCAAAAAACAAAAATAGCATCATGTACTCACATGGAAAGCCACACCCACACATTTGAACTCGACCCCACCAGGCAGGTTGGACCATAGCTGATGACAAGGTCAAAGTGCCCAAAATACCAGAATTTCACAGTTTCCACTTTTTGCCCATAATTGACCCCTACTCATAGAACAATGAAAGCATATGTATCCATCATGGGAAGCACACCCACCAGTTGGAACTTGATCACACCAGGCATGTTGGACGTGCCTGATACGAGGTAAACGTGCCAAACACCAGAATTTACAGGGTTTCCACTTTGGGCCCCCAAAAATGGACCCCTACTCATCCGCAATAAAAAAAGCGTTCATTACTCTTCATGTGAAGCACACCCACCAAGTTTGACACTTGATCCTACCAGGAATTTGGACTTTGCCTGGATTACAAGTAAAAGTGCCCAAAAAATACCGGAATTTTCACAAGTTTCCACGTTTTGCCTAAATTGACCCCTACTCATACAACAATGAATAGCGTAAATGTACTCATCATGGGAAGCACACCACTAAGTTTGAACTTGATCCAGCCAGGCCATGTTGAACTTAGCCTGATTACAAGGTAGCGTTACATACACACATACATTTTACGCAAGCAGCATGACTGCATAGATCCTGGGACTCCCGTCCAAGGAATAAAGACTGCTTGCCTCGATGGATGCACCAAGCCCTAGAAGCATTATGTAATCAGGTTCACACACCCAATGCTATCGCCCAAAGGGTATCAAAACCAACCTTTGAACCCTGCAACTTTGAAGACTAGATCTAATCAGTTCATCGACACTTCCAGTTGTTATATAAGTGACTGCATCCACTAATGCATCAACCGATCAAGAGATCTTGTACACAAGCTTCAGGCCAGATTCCATTTGAATATCAAACCTTATGAAAAATTAGGACGGGCTTTTGGGACGAAAAGTAGTTGCACATCAACAACTCTTCACCATACTTCACACAAAATTTTAGCATGACGGATGGACAACAAAGTGAATAATTACAGTCTCTCCTTGAACAAAGTTCAGGCGAGACAAAAAACAGGGAAACGTGTTGACTCGTGCACAAATTGGGTACATTGTGTTTTCGCTCCAAAGTTGGCCAGGGCTGGCTAACGCATACACAAATAACTTCTTAGAAACAAACAAATTCACTTTTCACCATTCCATGATTGTATTAAATAAATCGACTTTCAACAAATTTTATTCCAAAGCATGAATATTGGTAAAGTATTAAGCTATTTCCAAAAGAATATTATGTACGCATCACAATACGGAATATTTTTTAAATATTTTAAAAATTATTCCATAGGCTAAGGAGTTATAACGATCAGACCCACCCCCATTCCAGCACTTAGTGGGCGTGTTAAATGCAAAAAACGAGACTTGTTGGTTTTCGCTAAAGGAACTAGAAGGGGAATGTTATGTGTGGTGGAGCAAAAGATGTAAAACTACCAATAGAAAGAATGTGGTTCAATGGTATGAATTTTTCTTTGTGAAAAAGGTTCTTTTTGTGATCTAAGACTAATGTAACCTGTACGCCACTATCATGGAAGTCTATTATAGTTGCATCCTTTTTATAGATCCAGTAGACAAAATCTGGTTACTACTTCAATTGGTCCTATAGGTTAGCAACTACACAACGAAGTAGCTGAAAGTAAAACACAGCGAAGTTAACACTCTCAAAATAAAAAGTTGGGCCGTCTGAACCAAGGTGAGGCGCTTCCATTAAGAACTGGAATGTTCCACTATTCTAGGGAAGAGATTCTATTACAGCTCACCATTCCGGAGTCGGGTTTACAGGGTCAAAAACACTATTATAAAATTGTATGCTGATAGCAAAGCGTGAATTAACAGAAATGCTCCTTCGTTTGTCGGAGGTTGATAACCCTTGTTGCTACCGATTCCACTGATTGGTGACTTGCACATATCATCACATAACACAGTAGAAAATCTAATGGTGGTAGAACAGCCATCCTTCGTAAAGACAAGAATTTGTGCTGAACAGAAACGCTATCAGGGGAAGGTTTATTCAGAGAATCCCATCCAATTATTTGACACTGCGGGTTGCAATTAGCGCAAGCAACTTCACAGTGATGCCAATGCTAGTGCAGATAAAACTAGGGCTTCTCATACTAAGAGTAGAAGGTAGGTGCAGGTCCTTCGCTAGCTGAAAAAAAAATCACAAATGAATGATACTCAAGGCAAGCCTAAAAAATGTTGATTTGAGTTCACCTACACAAATTAAGACAGGCTAATTCCAATTTAAATCATGCATTTATAATGTGTGGGCCATATAGACAGTGTGGTGCACACAACCCCGGTAGTGAAGCAAAAAGGGTTAACCTCGTCATGCAAACACAGCTCTCAAAATTGTATTCATGTTGAATTTAGCGAAGTAACCAAGAGGTTCAATCAGTCACCATTCCTCCCAATAAGAGAACAAGGTGCAACACAACCGATTTATTCATTGTAGTAATCAGTGGTGGGGAAAGGTTATTGGAAAAAATCTGCAATTCTGGATCCAACATATCAAAACAGAGCATGTCAGCAATTCTGTCATTTCATAAAAAAAAAATATAAAAAAACGCTATCATGTATAGCTTTGGAGTCTTCCATATCATATACCTTTTCAAAGCCATGTCTAAACCAAGCATTCGTATGTGAGATATCATTACTGCTGGGGTAGAGCTACATCCTGTAATATATAATTGCTTCTTGCCAATATTATGTGCATGTAATTATGAAGATAATAGTATACTGGAGAAGGAATTATTGTCTTGATTCACCAAATTAATCTGAGGTGCAGAAAAATAACTGCATGCAGAGGGAAGAGGGTACGCACCAAAACACGCAAACAATGCAATATGAGGAAAAGAGCCATAATGGTACGTAGAACATGTTAATGCATAATAAATACTGCAGTCAATACATATTGTCTCCAGTCCACTGATAACAGTTTCTACAACGAGGGCAGTTGGCAAAAAAAGGGTTGCATGATAATTTCATTCAGTTTGTTACATCCTGAAATATCTAGTAATTAGAACCATCCAAGTTCATCTGTAACTCACATCAGTAGGAGAGGACTCTCAGTAGATATCGTAAATACAGGGGGGCTATAGAAGATTACAGCTGTTGTGATTATTGGAAGACAAGAAAACTCACAGCAGCTACAAATATGAAAATCAACAGATCCAATCAGAAAACCATATGTTAAATGTAAAACTCTGGGAACTAGCAAGCTGTTCATTACATGTAGGGCGGTTCATACTAAATACTAGTCATTACCTTTGTGGGAGGGGGCCAGTCCTCCACTCAATCGCCGATGGCCCAAGGTTGGGAGATTGGTATGAGTTGGATAGTACCTGAAGTGTCTTTCAAATCAGAAACATTTCTGAATCCTTCGGAGGTATGCAGACTCTCAATCAAGACAGTTATGTATTTGACCACCCATATGTGTTAATAACACCAGATCTATCCTTCATTCTTCTATCCAGCGATCCCAGTTACAAATGTTCCTAAATGAAGAGCTGGTCATTTTCAGCTAGAGTAAATGGTAGCTGATACCTTAATACTAGCGGACCATTTGAATACCCTCTCGGTATCTTAGGGATTGAGGACACAAAATCACAAGTAGATGAAGAGGATCCATTATTGTTATCATGTGTTTTATATTCTTACAGGACCCAAAGTGTTCTGTCCGAAAATGAAATTGGATTGTAGTTTGAAACATTATTTCAGAGCTCTTACCTCTCCAATGTCTTTGTGATAACCTGCACATGAGTGCAACCATCACCATGTAACCTCTTCCTGCCAACTTGCTCATAATGAACTAATGGATCATATTAACCTCTACTGGAACAAGTCTGTTCAAAGTGGGATCTATTCGTATAGGCCACTATCTAATGACCTCTACCAATCACGCATTTATTTTGACCTCCAAACAACTGCATCTAGAAGGCACAGTCTCTACGAGTTCACACGCAGTGCTTGGTCAGGCCTTTTGCGGCGATCCCTGTATCGATCCTGGGGGTGGCCACGAGTCCTTCCACCGTTCTCGCTACTGAGGGTCCCACGGAGGCAACAGCGCCCCCTAAAATCATAGTGGTAGAATGGCTCTGGTTGCTAGTACCTTCATTTCCCATAGAATTTTTTGTTCAGTAAGTAGATGAGCAGTTCAACATTGACCTTTGCCCTGCCGAACATGGTTGTGACTGCGGTACCTCGTACTGCGCTTGGAGCACTCCTCGTGAAACGGTGAGGAATCAATGGTGGACAGCTAGTAATCACTCATAATTGGTTGATAGATAACATTGAGAGACACGAGACGTACTATTATACAATTAATAATAACGAATGGTTATGAGTGCAATAGTGTGAATATTCTTGGGGATTTATCATGTATTATGTATGTATTTAATATATATAAAAAAGATAAGAAGGCACAGTGTAGTTGATTGAACAAATTTCATTTTCCACAAATTCTCCTCAGACGGATGGTCATTGGCACACAGCTGGCAATATACCAGTCAAACCCCCCCCCCCCACCCTTTAGCTTTGAATCGGCCCAAATAGGAGACAGGATATGCGCAGATACAAGTGCAGTGTAAAATGTGAAAACAAGACATGTGTCAATTTCCCCTTCTCCAAATCTTGTTTACATATGGCAAAGTGGGAAAAATCACATAAATTATGCAAATTTATCTCCTGCAACCTTGAAATGACCTTCAGGTTGTTTAGGACTAACAACAGACCACATCCACCAAGTTCCGCTCAAATCCGACAAAGTTAGAAAAATCCCACAAAACTGACCTCCAGTGACCATTAGTCAGGGCAGCAGAAATGTTTGGAGAAAATATTACAATCATTGTATTCCTTCAAATGCCTTACGGAGTGCATGGCACAGTCGCTCACCCTGCCAAAACAGTACTGATAGAATGCTATTACACGTAAAGGTGTGTTCTTGATTGGTCATTCCAACGTGCATCAAACTGATTTTGTATTGACATGTCATACTCCCTTGAATCATAATAGTTTAAAAAAAATTCTAATAAACTGTTCTCTGGTCCCACACTTGGTTATATTTATGTAAGAAGGAAAAAGTGTCTCACCAACCTGGTGAATATGGACGGATCCGTTTGCGAGGAGGCCTTTTTGGCCAAAATATCCCCTAGATGACCTTTGACCTCAAATTCCTGAACACCCCATATGTACCATTGGTCACTGATAATACTGACCAAGTTTCATGAACATCCAATTGAACTGTAGGAGAAACATTTTGCAGTTTTTCGCAAAAATGGCCGGAATTGACCCCTAGATGACCTTTGACCTCAATTTCCTGAACCATTGGTTAATGATAATAATGACCAACTATCATAATCATCCAATTCAATCTGTGGGAGAAGTGTTTTGACTGTTTGACCCCTGTTTGACCTTTTTGGCCAAAATGACCCCTAGATGACCTTTGACCTCAAATTCCTGAGCATCCCATATGTACGTACCATTGGTTACTGATATAAATGACCAAGTTTCATGAACATCGATTTGAACTGTAGGAGAAACATTTTGCAGTTTTTCGCAAAAAGGTGGAAATTTACCCCTAGATGACCTTTGACGTCAAATTCCTGAACCACCCTTCATGTACCTTTGGTCAATGATAATAATAACCAACTATCATGATCATCCAATTCAATCTGTGGGAGAAGAAGAAGCGTTTTGACTGTTTGACCCCTGTTTGACCTTTTTGGCCAAAATGACCCCTAGATGACCTTTGACCTCAAATACTTGAACAACCTGTATGCACCACGGGTCACTGATAATACTGACCAAGTTTCATGAACATCGATTTGAACTGTAGGAGAAACATTTTGCAGTTTTTCGCAAAAAGGTGGAAATTTACCCCTAGATGACCTTTGACCTCAACTTCTTGAACACCCCACATGCCCATTCACTCCGTGATCATTGTGACCAAGTTTCATCTGATCGACCAACACTGCAGGAGGAGTGGCAATTGAATCAATTTTTGACAGACAGATAGACCAACAGACAGACAGACAGACGTGCACGATCACAATAGCTCGCCCAGCCATATGGCTGTGGTGAGCTGAAAAAAAATCCCCACCCAAGCAAGATATGAAACATGATTGAATCACTGCTGAAAGTAATAATAATAATGTTGTATTGACTATTCAGTGAATCAAGTCCATTCATGTATAGACCTATATGTAGGCTCACTGTAGGTGAATCACAGCATCATTTATGGCGAATGATAGCTCAAACAATTCAGAACTAATTACAGTGTCAATGAAAAAAAGTTAATGGAAAATAACATAATGGTCATGTAACATATTCCTTCAAGCTGTCACAGGTGAAGAAGGGACATGTCAGAACCCCACACCCCAAATTAGGAGGTCCTAGCTTGTTTGACGTGTTGAGTATCTGGAATTGCTTTCAAGGAATTTGAGGGATCATGACATTACGAAAATAGGTATTTAAACTTAGAAATGAATGAGATCATTTATCAATATTTTGTAAACAACTTATTAGTTTTTTTGTCATAAAACATGCAGGGGTTGCACTAGAATGATGCAGGGAGGATACGGTCTAGATTCTGGTGTGAGCTTTCTTGGCCAAGTTTTCTAGGACGATTGGTCTTTGAATTGTCAGACTCTTTCAGATTCGCCTGGGAGAAGATTCCATTGGGGGATAGTGAATGGGTACACTCACTCTCCAAATATTCTGCAAATAATATTAGGAAATTTCTTTCGGGTTTTCTCGGCAGCGCGAGAGTGATGAGCGGGGAAGGGTGTACAGCAACCACAAATTTTATGAGGGCTCATAAAAGCAGGCTTTCTTGTACCTCACTATACCCACATACCTAATGCAAATTTGGGGCCCACCAATTTTCGAGATTTTTATATTATCCAAAACTATACTGGATTTTTTTTTTTGGGGGGGGGGGGGGGGGGGGGAGGCGAACTCGAATTTATGACGGGCGTCATAAAAGCAGCTTCCCCGTGGACATCTAGAGACGCCATGCTGATTTGGTTGTTAGCTTCAAAATGGAGGAGGATTATACCGGTGATAACCTGAGCTCAGGAAGAGAGTGTGAAGTTAAGGTTAACAGTGCCATTTTTGTCCAATACAGTATTTATTGGACATCCATGTGAAGTTCAACTAACTTAGGCTAGGCCTAGCCTATACTTCTATAGCCTAGGCCTAGGTTAGTATGACTGTTGCCTGAAAAGGTAAATTCACACTGCTACCTCTAACATTAGGCATGAAGAGGCTGAATTGTCATGATCGTACATGGGCTTTTTTTTTATAGCCGTGTCTACCGGGATTTATGAGATTAATGTTAGGAGTTAGAATTAGACTCCTATTCCTGATGTGTATCCCAAATCTTATCGTTACCATTGCAACAACTAAACCTAAGCCTAATCCTCACTAACACCTTTGCGAGTACACCCCATGGCTGGACACCCGACACCCTGGGCACACCCACAATAAGGTAACCCCTCGTGGATAGTTCGTACCTACCACTAGTGTTCCAATAGCAACTGTCGCAATGGCGACCATTAGCAGTAGATTTAAGTGAAATTGTAACCTGACCCAATATCCAATATCGTCCTCTTCGGGCCCGATGAGATAATAATGGAAAGTCATATTACATGACCTTCTTGGCCTTCAAGTGTGTGTGGAGATGGTTGAGGTGTTGCTAGCTCTGAACAAATTCAATGTCAGTCGCAGAAATGGCAGTGCTTTAGCTATGCAATGTACACATCGATGGCAAACAGCTGACTATGGGCACTTTGCTGTTGTGCACGTGTGTTGTAGCTGGTGAGCGAGTTATGTATCCCTGCATTGAGTGAAAAATATATCAACAAGGCATCGCCTCAAGTGTCTCGCCTGGTTGCGTGATCATGGTTTCTTCTATCAGACACCATGAAAACAATTTCAAGGCATTCCATGTGTTGCTTTGAGATTTTGGTAGTAGCATTACATAAACAGCTACTAATCAGTGACCAATTTCAAATATATAAGGACGGATATTGACCATGTCATACGAAAAGAGTATTAAGGTTTTATGTGAATGGATGAAATGCCTAAATTATGCCCGAATTAGACACAAATTATTTGATTTCCAGTGACCCATTTTCTAATTTGAAATAACTCAGGAGCAATAGTGGACTGCACTATATGTTTCATTGGAACCCAACGAACTTGAGAATTTGCACGAATGAAGCAAATTAAACACATCAAATAACCCCCAGTGACTCAAACTTCGATATTAAATTATTTGGGAATGGGGATTAAAGGCAAACCTCCCAATAACAAAGCTATATGAAAATCGAAGAAAAACTTTGCGAAAAATTTTGCAAAATAGACACATGAATGCCTCCAGTGAACCTTAAATCTTGGTAAAAATGTTGGCGGCTAAGCCACCATACCCACCTGGTTTCATGAAAATCTGGCAAAACTGGAATAGCCTAAATGATGCAAATTAGAAAGGTGAGTACCTCCAGTGACCCTGAATCCATGTTAACAACTTTCGGAACAAAAGGTGAACTATACCACCAGGTTTAAGTTACAGTACAAGTCTTGAAACTATACCCCCTACTTGTCATAATCATGGGATATATTCAATGTCACATTAATCATCTGCTATATACACAACATAATATGTTCTTGACTGCAACAATACTGAAAACATTGAATCAAACCAGTAGTATTAGGCTCCTCAGCTAATATGATAATAATAGCCTGTAGTAATAACCCAACTAGCATAGCTGGTTTTCCTGCCAATGTCTTCCAGCTGATTTAGCATTCCTATACTATTTCCCATAAAACATCACCTGATCAATGTAGGATACTTGTCTCGAGAGGGCAACTGCTCCTTTTAACCAATAACTGCCTATGTAAACATCCCCACAGCATGTGGGCGCACACAGCAAGCATCTGCTTGCTTCAGTTCTTCAACGCCATTGCCCAAACATACGATATTACTCAGCTGCCTCAGCCATACAGGAGACAACTATCTTCAGGTAATAAACTTGCATACATGTATGTATACTGGCTGCTCTGTTATGAACTTTTCAGACTGTCCCTTCAAGAGAGTGTCTACCAGGTCTGGGGAGCTTATGTAAACAAATCCCCTGACCTGATAATTCAGAGGGGGCCAAAAGGAAGGCTGACAGGCCCGAGTGAAAAGTTTCCCCTAGGCCTGAAGGTAGAGGATGAGAGAAATATCGGAATAATTAATAGGATTAATAAACAATCTGATAATTAGCCTTAAAACTACCTTTTGACACATTAAAAATATTACCATCGATAATGAGCACCATGCCTCAACATATCAGCCATATCGCCGGGGGCGGCGGGGGGGTATACAGTTTAGAGGTGTTGCAGAAAATGGTATTATTTGGCATTTCTGTCTATAAGTGATCTTGAATGAACTGTGATGACATAACCGGGTTACCCTTTACCCGTGATGATATGCATTATGTCCCAAAATGTCAGCCCTATCGCATACAGTCACTGAAAGTGCGTTGCATCAAATGTTATTATTTGCCAGTTTAAAGCCTTGTAAATACGGTTATTATGAAAAATGCTTGCCTCGATGTGATGCACCAAGCCCCAAAAGCATTAGGTAATCAGATACACACGTCCTATGCTATCGCCCAAAAGGTATCAAAATCAACCTTTGGCCCGTTGTAACTTGAAGACCAGGTGTCAGATCGAAGCGCGAGTTGTTTTGTCTATGTAGCAACCAGAGCTTCTATCACATATCCAAAAATTGACGGTTTTTATCTCTTTGCCCTGTAACTCCTAAAATAGGAACATTTTCTTGAGACTTTACCTTTGACCTCATTTGTTTGATCCACTAAACCCCTAGAGTTACCCTGACAAATCTCTACGAGCACCCCAACTGCCCTCATTTCAATTGTTATTGACCTTTAAACAAAACTTCGAAAATGCAAATTTATGCAAATTAGTAACATTAAATGACCTTAAGTGACTTTGACACTGCTGTTAAAATTATCGGGATTGGGGGTGTACCATCTCCCCCAAGTTTCATGGGGATTCAACCAACTTCAAAATCTGCATAAATTATGACAAATTGGACTAGTTAAATGCGAATCAGTAACATTAGATGACCTTTGGTGACCCTCAGTCCCAACTGTAAAATTTATCAGGACTATCGTTAAACCATCTCCACCGAGAAACTTTGGAAAATCGCAGAAATTATACAAAGTAGACTACTTAATCAGCAAATTTCATGCCAGAAATCTAATCAGTTCGTGTACACTGCATCGTTGTTATATAGTCTGAACTGCATCACCAATGCGTCTACCGATCAAGAGATATTGTACACATGCTTTTGGGCCAATTTTCATTAAATATGCAAATTTATGCAAATAGTATGTTTTTGGGAACGAAAGGTGAATGCACATCGACAACTCTTCACCGCACACGGCTCTTCACCGCACGACGGCTTTCACGGTCAGGAGATATTGAACCGCAACATACGGACAGACAGATGGACAGACAGGACAGGCTGACAGACACAACAAAGTGATCACTATGTCTTTCCTTGAACGAAGTTCAGGTGAGACAAAAATCACATGTTGAATTACACGTGGGTCGTTTGCATCTTCCCAGCAGATACCCACCTGATCCCTATCAATATTTTCAACAGGCGCCATGACCGTGCAGCAAAGGCTAATGCGTAATTGTAGGAATAGTAGGAATACGGTATTATTAATGCAACCTTTCCCGCGATTGCGCTCGTGTGGTGGCATCCTGCATATGTACATAACAGTCTGATATCAGATTAGTAACAAAAAGGTGAAGGTCCCAGAGTAAGAAACAGCATGGAAAGGAGAGCAGACTTACCTGGAAAACTAGCTCCACTGAGTCCATTTTGACTCCCAGGAACTTGGCAGAGACCTGGAATACACCTGCTTTGTCACTTGGAGTGATCTCAAACATGACATTCTTGAAACTGGAATGAGAGGAAAAAAGGATTCCATTACAATGTTCAGCAGTCGCTGTATGCAGTAAAAAAAGTTAGCCAGATTCGCCAGGATTCGCTCAATCCATGTATACCCACTGCAGTAACAGTGGGTGAATGGCGGGAAAATGTTGTCTCGAGTCAGGAAGTAATAATAATGATATTTTCATTGATAGGGTCCAAAATGCAAAGGTTTAAATGCACTGGGAGAAGGAATGAAAAACCAAAAATCTGATGACTGGCACAGGATGAGCAAGAACGTTTCAAGTCTTGACTCAGAAGGTAATGAGCGAGAGACAGATTTAGAAAAGAAGGTTATTCTAAACTGTTGGTGCAGCTACAGCTAAAGTTCTAGTGAAAAATAGTTTCCAACTGGAGTGCTCAAAAACAGAGTAGTAAGAACATTCTCCAACCTGCAGGTGGACAGAGCAGACATATGGGCAGACTGATCCCATGACAAAGAGGTGAAACATGCAAACTCCTCACAGTGTTGCTGTCACTTTCCTGTATTTTCTTGATGAGTTTATTGTCCTTGGTATCGACATGTTTTTTTTAGTGATAGTTTATAGTCGCGGGATAAGTACTTTTGCACGAATGAGCTTGGCAAATAAACCCTGAGAAACATGATTCAATAGATTAACATAACTTGAAGTGTAAACTGGTGCATAGAATTTATTCATATTTATTTCAGTCAACACAGCATGTGAAACTAAGTTGTCAGTCCCCCCTCTCCTCCCCTAGCCGGGAGGGTACTGCTACCTAGGACATGAAACATGACCTATTCCACTATCCCCCTCTCCCTCAGCTTACAGGGCTAGATGGTACTGCTACCTGGGACATGAAACATGACCTTATTCCACTATCCCCCTCTCTTTCAGCTTGCAGGGATAGATGGTACTGCTACCTGGGACATGAAACATGATCCTATTGCACTATCCCCCTCTCCCTCAGCTTACAGGGATAGATGGTACTGCTACCTGGGACATGAAACATGACCTTATTCCACTATCCCCCTCTCTTTCAGCTTGCAGGGATAGATGGTATGCTACCTGGGACATGAAACATGACCCTATTCCACTGCCCCCCTCTCCCTCAGCTTGCAGGGATAGATGGTACTGCTACCTGGACATGAAACATGATCTTATTGCACTATCCCCCTCCTCAGCTTCAGGGATAGATGGTATGCTACCTGGGACATGAAACATGACCCTATTCCACTATCCCCCTCTCCCTCAGCATGCAGGGATTGGGGGTACGGACCCTCCCCTGAGCAAGTCATCCATCCTGTCCCCTCCTTTATCTTCAAATTTTGTCATACAGACTGATTTTGCTAATTTCCATCTTGGCCATACGTGTAGCCCCCAAGGTGAAATGATATTCAAAGAGGACAACAGAGCCCTGTGGTCTGGACTTGAATACTTACTCTGATCCCCCTTTGAGGCCCTCAATTTCCAGGATGACCCCCTTCTCGTGCAGTTTGGCCGCATTGTACTTTACACCGTTCTTTGACTTGGACTCTTTGCTTTGGAATGTCGTCTGTGAATGAATAGGACAGTTGATAATATCTATCAATAGGACAGATCACATTTGCCCAGCTTTTTTTCTTGTGTCATTCTCTCAATGCTTCCAACTCACCTTGCACTCGGGATTTCCCATCATCATCTAGATTTTGATAACCGAAATATATTTTATCACTACTTTTGTTATAACTTATCATACTCCTACAGTAGGGTGATTTTGAACTTTTTGCTGCATGTATCATTGTGTGCAAATAACAAATATTTATAGTGCGGTAGTTCATAGAACTGCGGGTTGGAAGATGGTTCTTTCAACAGGGAACTGCTCTCTAACTTGAAACATTTGAGGATTGAATGGGACAGAATGAAACCTTTTGCATCATACAATACCAGTCATAACAGTACTCATATGATAACAGTTAGATGGTCGAATCGGTGATGCTGACACATTAACCGATGCATTACATCATCGAATGCGTACAGAGTATAGAATTAGTGGTTGTATGCTGACCAGTTATATTTTACCTGAGAATATTGCTAACAGGCAGATGCACGCTCACCTCCAAACGAGAGTTCTTCTCTCAAATAACACTAACCCTAATTTATTCTCTAACCCTAACAATCAATTCCATACAGAATACAGAAGCAGCCAATCAGAAAAAACACTCATGAGGTATGCTCAAACTAAACTGAAAGAAGGGCACATACACTGGCTGAAACTTGGTGTGGGGAGGGGGGGGGGGGACTAGGACAGTCCAGGAAATGTTTTGCGTGTGGAAAAACAATGCATGGAAGACTTAGTTGGGGGAGTGGTCATGATCTCCCTGTGGCTATGCTCTTGCCATGAAAACCGTTTTTATTTTGTAATGTGCAATGATTCAAATCACGCTGGGGTCACACATCCTATTCCAACTCCTCCTGTCAGCTTATCGGCAAAACAATAATGATTGAAATCACAAGTAATTTGACCTCTGACCCTACCGTGAAAAGTAACTCATACATGACTGACGAGGTGACAGAAACGCACCACCATTTTTTGATGATTTCCAGATTTCTCACTTGAAAACTAGTCATTTGAAGGGAGGACTGTGTCTCGCGGAATATGCTCCATGCGCGTGTTGCTGAGGGCAAATTTTACATTGACTAGAGATGTGCCGAGTTACCGCTGTTTTAGAAGTCTGCTGCTGCTCTTGAGATATGGCTAAAAGAGCACCATTTATCAACTGGCTACTTGATTCCCAATCCCCTCCACTTACTTAGCTGCCAGATTATCGAGGCATGTCTTGATGTACTGGTTGTAATATTCTGTCTGCTCGCCATAGAACTTGGTTTTCGTCTCCAGTCCCTCGGAGGTCTTCCTCATCTTCATGATGTCCTGCTTCCGTCTCTGCCTGTACCGACGCTGGTTCCTGATGTCCTGGGGAGGGAGGACAAAAGGAATGACATATGACGGAAAAGGTGATGGCCAAACATCCCAGCAGAGTTAGGTTCCTGTTTGGCTGATGAATGGCAAGTGGGCAATGATGGTTACTTTCATGATACAACCACAATCTACCTCCCAGCTGAATGCGTAAAAGGTTTGTAGCTTGGCAGAATGTGATTTCAAGGGCGAAAACTGATGACGTTTCATCAATGTTCAATTCTAAAGGAAGTTATGCCTAACTGAAATATGTTAAAGAACTACTACAAATATTTTGTGTTTCTGTTCAGAGAATAATACAGAGTCATTATGAACAGCAGTGAAAGACTCAACATGACTGTAAACTCCACTCAACATGACTGTAAACTTCAGTGACTTCTTGTCGCTTGTATATTCATTCAATCTGATGAACACAGGGTTATGTTGATTTCGTTAGATACCTGAGGAGGAAGGGCATTGGGTATTGCTAACCAGAACTTGCCCCGTAAAATACCTCCTGTCGTAGGTAGGTCAAAATTATGGTTTTGTTGGAATTTCGGGAGATTTGCAGATATATACATTTTCGGAATCATACAGTGTAAGCAATCAGAAAACCAATGTTTACCATTTGCCGGACCTCTGTATTGGCGGCAATCTTGGATTTTCAAAATGGCCGCTTCAAAATGGGTGTTTCTCAATCGCGACATCTAGGGGACCCATAGTCCTGATTTTAATAGCTAAATATTAGGTTATCTTTGAAACTTTGGGGACATCTGTAAATCTTTACATTTTTGGAAACTGTATAGTGTTTAAATCAGAGACCAATGTTGACTATTGGCCGGATGCATTATGTCCGCGCGACCATCTTGGATTTTCAAAATGGTCACCGTGATTATTAATGTTTCTCAATATCCTGAAATTAAGGACTAGAATCATGATTTTAATGACCTCCCTAAAATTTTGTAGTGGTAAGAATCTAGTGGGACCAAGTAGAATAGGCTATTTGTAGCTATCCAAGGCAGTCATCTTGGATTTTCAAAATAGCCGTATTGAGAATGGGCGTTTCTCAGTATCTCAACTTCAAGGTGACATAGTCCTGGTTCCAAAGGCTAATGATTAGTGCTATCAACTCACCCTACCACTTTTGAAGCCATTGAATTTATTTATAGGTCTTGGTATATTTTAGGCAGTCATAGGGGCCCAAATTTGGAAATGTTGAACCAGAAACCAGATTGCATCACAACAATGTTGTATTCGATCGCGCGACCTAAAGACCCAGCTTAGCGAAAATTTGTTCACGTGAATGGGAGCAATGGAAATGTGGACAACTTTAGGTTCGTCATGTCCTAATAAAACTAGAGTAAGAGTTAGCAGAGAATCAAATAGGACCCATGTCACTGTGTCCGAAAATTAATACATAAACCAGTATTATGTAATGAATGTATTGCGCACCATATACAAATATCTATATATGAGTACAGCCTGGTAATTATACCATCACAGTGCCACACGAGCAAGTTGCTATAGTGCTGTGTTATGTGCAAGCTCGTGTTATGTGCAAGCTGGTTGTTTTAGAGCATAAAACCTTGTACACAACATGTCAACCATGAAATAATGCTGATCAGACTTGATATGAATTTCTGGATGAAATATGTTGACAGTGTGTGAGTGTGTGTGTGTGTGTGTGTGTGTGTATGTAACACCTGGGATAACTCGACCCCCACCTGGGATAACTCGACCCCCACCTGGGTGGATTAATAAAGACTCATACTTGGTATCTGTGTTCCTCATGATGAGTACACGAACCTATTGTTTTGAGGGTCAGGTCAGAGGTCGCCAGAGGTCTGAAAACTTGTTTAAACACGTAAGTCCAGAATGGTTGGTCTGAATCAAGTTGGAATATGGTGTATAACTTTCTTAGGCAAAAAAAAAAAAAATGTTTGGTTGTCCTCCCACCTCCCCAAAATGTACGTCGGGCTTTTTTTTTTTTTTTTTACCAAGCTTTCTCGGATCATATGAAACAGTGGAACAAACATGTAGATAAACTGGTATGGGGAAACCTAATGTTTGCAGTGCAACGTGGTATGACGCCATGTTTAAACGGCCTGGCTGGCTTACAGACGGCCATGGGACAGACTCTTCAGAGGTCTTCAAATCCTCTTTCATGATAATCCGTGCCAACTGCTCAAACTTTAAAAAAATATTCCAAGAAACAAACTGTATTAAAAAATGCTTTGATAGAAGCTTAAAAATATCAGACATTGGTACACGGTTTGGACAAAGAAATGTCACATGAGGTTTTTCTCAATTGGTTGTCTTTCTTTATATAGATTTTTTTTTTTTTTGAAATAGCGAAAATAATAAAGAACTTATGAACAATTGTCCCTATCTGCTCATATGGCTTACAGCCATTGCACTCACGATGGTCTGTGTTTTGGGATCGTGATCACAGTGATGCGCCCCATCTTTTGCCCAGCTCGTTCCAACTTCCAAACCCCTGGAGTAGGGTTGTGTAGAACTGGTACTCGCAGTACCGGCGACCAGCTTGACGCAGCTTACTACTACCGCTACCGGCGTATATTATCAGGGCTACGTGAACAATACCGGTGCTGAGAAAAGTACCGTGATTTTACATTTTTTTTTTCTTTCAATACCGCTGGAGTACCCAACAGAGAAAGGCAGCAACTGATGCCTGGGGGATGTTTAATCCTGCGAACCCCAAACGCTGACGGTTCCCCAAAGGTCTTATCTTGGAGGTCATTTGCTGAAAATGGATCGTTTAGTTTGACAAAACATTGCACACAGACCTTCAACAACATATGTGAAATGGTTTCATGTATAAGTGATATGGTTATTTATATTGTTGAGATGCGGTAGCCCCACACCGTTGTGTTATTTTTGTTTTTTCGAATGATTTTATGATGAACCTCAACTTAGAATATTTTTCTATGGGAAAGCACTTTTACTGATTGTATAGAATTACATGTACCCGCCCCTTCTCCCTCGGATCAATCCATTCTCCATATAGGGGTAAATACTATTGACTCATTTGGCTGTGCCTACAAGAGAAACGTAAATTTAGAAAATTTGCCCTCCTCATTTTAGTTATTCTTGTACGTACTGACGTGCTGCCTTTACACAGTTCTCGCTATATCATAAATGTTAATTCTGCTTATGTTTTTTTCCAACCCATCCACTGCTTTTGAGACGAGGTGAAGGTGCAAATTTTCATTGCAGAAGTTTCCCATTTCACATGAACAAGGCGATGCCCCAGTGTCTCGCTGCTGTTTGTGCGATCGATTTCAATTCTTTACGTCACCATGCAAACAATTACAAGGCAATTCCATGTGTCGCTTATAAGATTTCAGTTTTAGCATTTAACAGGAACGGCCTACGTATCAGTCACCAATATTTCAAATTCGAATGGACGATTATTGACATTTCTACTAAGGATGATATTTTGTTGAAATGTAAATTTAGGCAATTCACCAAGTTTCACAAAAATCTGGCAAACTTAAAAATTATGCATAAATTATGCAAATTAGACATGTTGAATGACCTCCAGTGACCCTGAATCCATGATAAACAATGCGATCGCCAAAAAGTGTCTCGCCTGGTTGCGCATCGGTGTTCTATTATTCCTACACTACACACCCCATACACAACCAAATAGTTCATACAGACCATCATCATGTCCAAACGAACATCACATATTTTCACATATAACAACTGAAAATTCCTAAATAACTGACCAATAAGTTTGAATCTTAATACAAAAGTCTCTTAATTGCTTTTTCTCCTCAAGGCCCCCCCCTCATGGGCCCCCCCCCCCCACTGAGGTAAGAAGAGAGGGAAAGAAAAATGTTACAGTATTTTTGTAGGTCTAATCAAATTGGTTGGGTAAGAGAGGGTTAGCTTGTCGGCAGCTTATAACCAGCAGTGAAATGTCCAGGAGCTATGGTTACTCTTTCCTTTCCTCAGAATTCTTCTAACAGAAGCTATTACATGATGGAATTCAATCAAATTCATGAACATCAAACACAAAGATCAGAAATGTTAACAGGCCATACCTACTGAGTTTGGCGAAATTCTTACCCAGTTGGAAATTGGAATAATTTATGCAAAATTAATTAGGCATCAACAATGAGCTATAACGGCAGGAAAACTGTCACAGGAGCTATGGTTTACTGTTCCTCAGCTGCATTCTAACAGAAGCTATTACATGATGGAATTCAATCAAATTCATGAACATCAAACACAACAGATTCAGAAAAAATGTTAACAGGCCATACCTACTGAGTTTGGCGAAATTCTTACCCAGTTGGAAATTGGAATAATTTATGCAAATTAGGCATATACAATGAGCTTATAACGGCAGTAAAATTGTCACAGGAGCCATGGTTTACTCGTTCTCAGTGCTTCATTCTAACAGAAGCTATTACATGATGGAATTCAATCAAATTCATGAACATCAAACACATCAAAACCAGAAATTTTAACGAACCATACCTACTGAGTTTGGCGAAATTCTTACCCAGTTGGAAATTGGAATAGATTATGCAAATTAGGCACATACAATGACCTCTACTGACCCCAGCTGTACCTTTGAAATGATCAGGATCAAAGGTGGAATCACATCTACCATGTTTTGTGGAAATCCAACACGTTAAAGAAATTGCAGCATAAATAAATCATGCAAATTGGACACACATTAAATGACCTCCAGTGACCCGACTTCACTTTTGAATTTCCCGGGAAACATGTAGACACTCCACCAAGTTTCGTGAAAATTTGACAAACTTTAAAATATTGTAAAATTATGCAAATTAGACGCACTAAGTAGCATCTTTTAGTCCTGAAAATTGAATAATTCATCTACCTGTCATCCAGGTCCTACATGCCCAAACTACATCACTGTCGCACATACTGTTCTTGTGTAATCGTGCTACGAACTTAAACATAAATTACATAAATCAAGCTAATTTCCCAACTTACTTAATGACTTGCTGCCCAAAATCTAATCAATTCATGTACACCCAACCACCCGGTGCTACACACAAATTTCATCAATCGTCCCCACGGTTTGTGAGAAATCCTGCTAACAGAAATTGTGACATACACACACTCACACATTCAACACACCCCAAAGTGACCACTTAAGTCTCTTTCTGATTTCATTCAGGTAGACAAAAATGGCACCTTCGTCTCTTTTGGTGGCACACACACAGACTTTGCTGAGGACACTGAGGAGGGGAAAGAAACCACTCATGGAATGGTTTCTGGATGTACCGGAGAGCTGATGTTACCTGGCGCGCGAAGCACCACCGCTATCGTAGTGATACACAGTCTACCAGACCCTCCTTACCACATAGATGTGCTGCACTGTGGTCAAGCCCAAGCCACCGCCATTTAAAGAACAGAGGCAACACCTGCCCTTGAACCAAGTGCATTAAAGAAGGAGCCTGATTCAATCGACAAACAAGCTGCGATCCAGAGTCATGGGAACCCATTCGCTTCTGAAGGTGACCAGCTGCACAATCTGATTACTCGTGCCTATATTCCAGATTCTCGGATCCTGAAATATTGATGTCACTGGCAAAGTTGTATGAAGAGTACGTGTCAATCGAGACGTCAGCCTGTGGGCACCAGTGAAGAAACAGAACCACCAGATGTACACATGTTCTGGCAACGAGAAAACCAGTGTAAAACTCATGGATTAGACTGTAGACCTGAAGGAGACCAAGGATCTCTACAGGAGGCTGATGTCCTTGGAAGGTCCAAACCGAGACTTGACCTGAAACAACTTTTTGGACTAACGAGTTTAACGTGGACCCTGAAAGCACTTGTTCTGCCGCCAAACGGCCCACGCTGCCATGCAGCTGCCATGCACTGACAAGTAAAAGTTGAACCACCGCCATGTAAAAGTTGGGAACGCAGAACCACCAATAGCGAGCGGTCAAGCACAGTGACAAGGGCAAGTCATCTGCATCGCGATGCAGTGGATTCTGAAACCATGGACTTCACACTCACTTGATAGTGAAACAAATCAAAGTCGCACTGGTGTAGTACAGAAGCTGAGGAAGAAATCAGACAGTAGAGTAGTGACAGTCTAGGACCTGATTCAATGTTGGTTCAATGCCAGCAAGACTGGTTGTCTCTGACAGAAAAAAAAACATTTAGGGATCATTCTGGTTGTTGTGTCTTCAGGGATCAGCCTTATAATTATTTACAATGCTGACTCCCTGGAGAGTACCACAAGAGAGATCGAAGACAAGGGAAAGATCCGCGTCCAATATAAGTCAGAGAGTGACACCAGCATCAAACAAAAACACATTTCAATGAGCCGGTTACCTTTCCCATGACAAGACAAAGGCGGACGGAATCGGAGTGATCCAAGTGCAACTAGTATGGATAAGTCTCGGTCCAGAGAGAGAGCAAGAGGCTTGCCAGCCTTCACGGCATTCTTGTGGGGTAACAACACTGAGAGGTTTGGTTCTCTCGGATAGGCAAAGCAACCTGCGCTTTACACGTTTACCTAGAAGCAGACAAAGAAGTCGGCTTGCAGATGCTTCCAGATGCCATATCCCAGGAGGCGATAGCATCAGTTTTGACAAGCATATGGCTGAAAGCGACAGACTGCCTCCCACCCTGGTGCTCTCAAGCAGTCCAGACAGGCCACAGTATGCGGGTCAGACAAGCATTGCCTAAGCAGCTGTTAATGGATCCTTCTGAGGCAAAGCTTCCACAAGGACACAACTGGTCAGGTCCAGGGGCGTAGCGAAGGTTTGATAATTGGGGGGGGTGTGGAGATGTTGTTTTGCCGACGGATTTACTGGCGATGGTGTCTGATATGGGGAAGGGTTCGAATGGGGGGGAAGGGTCTAAGGGGCGGGACGTGTCCCTAATTCCTTCTTTGAAAAGTTTGAATTATTGAACATCCTCAGATGCCCAATCTGGTGCAATATTTTCAGAAAGTGAAAATTGTGCGTTTCAGTAATACTTGACCCTGCTCACCAACGTACGCGGGACCCTCAAATTGGAAAGTTAAAAAAATTCTGCCCGAATCATAAACAATGCTATCGTGTGAGCACAGACCATCAGAACACACTGGGCACAAAGCCGCCGACAAAAATGACACTCCAAAAATGGGGCAAATGATCAAATTTTCAGCCAACTTGGTACAAACATTAAGGCAATCTTTCCACTTGAACCTTAGGGGAATCTGTAACCAGATTTTTAAATATTCCGTGCCAAAAGTTTGGTTAGTTTCCCGCCAAATTTCGATTTCAAGAAAGAAACTAGAGCACCAATGTGCTGTAGCTCAACCGTAGCAAATTTACCAAGCCGAGTGTGGTTAATGTCAAGAGCATGAGGCGCAGAAGGCCAGTTTCAACACATGGGCCATTGTGCCCCTGTAAGATCTTTTGAACATTGATCTTCATATGCCACGGTTGTCAATAGCAGTCACATAACATTGTTCTCGGTTGGGTCAACGTCCAATCAAGAATGTACTTTTCACAAAGTCCCCCCCCCCAAAAACCCCCCCCCCCCCCCCCAAACATGTCCCATGGTCAATTAACATTGTGGTCAAGTTTGGCAAATCTTTCAAGAATGACTGTTGGGGCCAAAAATGATTTGTGACAACTGGATAGAAGTAGATTAGGCTGTAGTGCCTGATTAGTTGATCCTCGGCCCAAAAATTCTTGAAAGCCTCTAAGTATGGCTATTCCTCATTATGTGAACATCATAACTGTGGCACCAAAATCTTTAGGCGGCAAAGCATTTTACATGATTGCAACAGAGGGCCCTCGGCCCACCATTGGGTCTGAAGTTCCAAAACTTTCTCTGAGAACCTTGAAGGTACTTCGCGTCATTATACCAAACATCAACACTGACTTTTCCAAGCATGTTTGGCATGATTTACATTAACTAACAGGCCCTAGGGCCAACATTGGGCCTTGGGTCAGAAGGCTCGCAAACACCCCGATGACGCACTAACAAGGAGTATAACTGTACCTTTAAAGAAAATCATTAGACCTTGTGGGACGAGATTATTTCAAGTAACCACTGTTGGAAATTCCATGGAATTTTCATAATTTCATAAATGGGCCATCGGGCCCCAAGTGGGACCATGGATAACAATTCCTGAAACACCGGAGGTACTACTGTTAGACCATCAGTATGACCTAACATCAGCATTGTGCACCGAAAGTTGTAGGAGGAGTATTCTGCATAATTCCACATGTTGGGCCCCTAGGGCCACACTGGCCTTGGGTCATGACCTTCCTGGGCACCCTGAAGGTATGGCTATTACCCCATCATAGAAACCGAACATCAGCATGGGACAACTAATTTGTATGAGATACAAGATTTCGTGGTTATTGCATATAATGGTGCCCTGATGCCCGAACTGGCCTTGACCCCAAATTCCAGACAAATCCAATTGCCTTCTTAACCCAAGGACCATTAACATGTAACTTTGAAGAAATCATTGAAGCTTGTTGGGAGGGGCTGCATTTCCATTCAGCATCATTGGGTGAAATATCAGTCAAACGGCCCATCGGGCCCAAGTCGGACGTTGGACCAAAAAATCCTGAACACCCCAAAGGTATGGCTATTAGACCATCATTTGAACTGAACATTAACACTGTGCAACAAAATTGGTGGGAGATACAAGATTTGTGGTATGTCCACACAATGGGCCCCAATGGCCCAAACTTGTCCCTGGGCCCTAAAATTCCTGAACACCCCCAATTGCTTCTACACAAGGAACATTACATGATACTTTGAAGAAAATAAATTGTCGCTTGTGAGAGGAGATTCATTTCAAGTGCAATTGGGTGAAATTTCATAACATGGGTCCTCGCCCAAGGGGGACCTTGGCCAAAAATTCGAACAACCCGAAGATACGTGCTGATAGACCATCATTAGACTGAACATCAAGCGCTGTGCACAACCATTTGTAGGAGGATATACATTTTGAAATTTTACACATAACGCCTATATACGCTTTAATACCTTTGAACCTGACCTTCACAAGGTCAGACATGCCCCATGGGTCCAGGAACATTGTGTCCAGTTTTGGTCGACATCCATCACAGACTGACTGTTTGGGGACCAAGAAGGCATTGTTGACACACTGGCTAGATAGATATATTAGATAGATAGATAGCTAGATCATAGATAGATAAAAGAAATTTTAGAAAGTAAGAAATGAATAGATGATGATAAAGAATAGAGTTGACCTGCAAGATTCCAATATCTCAACCACAGTTGAGCTGAAACAATGTGAGGGCTGCCCTGTACTCTAGCTCTGCCGCTCGCATGATTTCCCATTCCCGCCTACTACCTGTTTCATTGTCAAGTTCTTCGAAATTCTTAATTTTTTTTTCATTCAAAATGGGCTTGAAAAAAATGTATTATCTCTGGAATATTGGACCAAAGAAACCAAAATGTCAGAGTAAGATGCTGAACTATTGGAAACATTCATATTTACGCTGACCATCATGAAATTCCCGTTTGCGCTAAATATGCGTCTGAGCAAATGCTTAACCTGGCTTTTCTGATTGCTTAGCACTCTACAGATCCTTCACTGCTTCATCCGATTGATCTGAACTTGGTACACATGTCCCGACCTTGTAAATCTCGGATCAGTTTGAATGTGGGCATCACTACAATGCTGGGCTGCTATTAGCATACTTTCACACAACATTTTCAAGTTAGGTCAATTACTGACCGAACTTGGTCGGTAAGGACTATATTGATCCCGAAAATGTGGAGGTATTTCCATGTCGATGGAGGTCAAATTTGCAGAATTATGTGTTTTCTTCGTTTCTCCCTCAAACTTTGTCAGATTTGAAGGAAACTAGTGGATGGGAGTCTACTTCTTCCTTACAAAGTTGAAGGTCATTTCAAGACCATCGTAGGTCAAATTTGCATAATTTATGTGACTCTTCTGTAACTTCCATGGATTACCTTGGTGGATGAAGGCCATCTCAGTTTTTGACCAAAAGGAGGTCTTTATGGGGGTTCCCATTATTGCTCAAAAGCGGGGATTAAAACGTGGGCGGTTTACCTGCCTACACAGGTCTAGTTGTCCCCCAAAATCCAACAAAATTACATCATGTTTAGTCTGAAAATCGGGACTCTGGGTCCCCTAGAGTAAGGTATTGAAAAATAACCATTTTTAAAGCAGCCATCTTGAAAATGGTATACCACTGTTTTATGATTGCTTGCACTAATGCAGTGTTTCCGAAAATGTATAGATCTGCAAATCTCCTAAAAAATTCCAACAAAAATACATAGTGAAAACTGACGATGTCAAACGAGACATGCTGTGCAACTAATAACATTCCCAGGATCATGCACCAACTTGCGTTGCATCATGAAACCTCTTTCAAGTTCAAATGACCCTCAGTGATCTTTTTTGCCTGGACTAATTGTACAAAAATGATTGTTTTTCGGCAAACTTTGGCAAAAATTGTGTGAATGATGCAAATTTCATCTTTGATGATCTCAGAAATCGGCTCTACTGTGGTTGGGACCAAATTCTCCAAGATTACATGAAGCAGCGAAAATTTCGTGTTATTATTGCCCAAATTAGCAGGAGCCAGTTCATGTGGCGATGACACTTCATATCCCTTAAGATGTCTTCTACAGAGACATCGTGCAAGCTTTGAGTCGATCGGGCAATGAAATTAAAGTAAGCGCTCTTACCGAGAGGTGGAATCTCCAAGCCAGGGTCACCACGGAAAAACCCATTAAATGGGATATGATGAGGGGACACCTGCCACCCGTCACGGATTCTAAAAGTGTGATTGAATATTGCTGGGACGACGATGTTCTAGATAACCGTCATTATATGGATACTGAGATAGCATACCTGTGCTATGGCATTGACTATGGTCTGGTAGTCATTCTTACTACTGGACACCATACTGAGATAAGCATACACTGACTATGGCATTGACTATGTCTGGTCAGTCATCCTTACTGACATCATACGAGATAGCCTCCATGAGGCTAATGGCTTGACTATGGTCTGGTAGTCATCCTACTGGACCATAATCCTGGATTGCTACCTTTGCTATGGCATTGACCTATGGTCTGGATACTCTCCGTACTGGACCCAACTGAGATAGCATACTTAACCTGAGCTATGGCATCGATCTATGGTCTGTAGTCATCCTTCCGTACACCATACTGAGAATTGCATAACCTTGCTCTGGCATTGGACTATGGTCTTGTATTCTCCCTTACTGACACCATCTCAACCTCCTCCAGCACTGCCAGGTTTCTTCTTTACTTTTCTCTTTTTTTTCCCTTTTGTCTCTTTCTTCTTTCCAGTGGAAGGCTAGAAGATTTTAGGAGTAAGAGAAGGCAATTAGAACCCTCCAGTTTTAGTTTCTCTTCCTAGCTATGAATGCCCTGGATTCATTCTGCAAGCTATCAGTGCTTCGTACCTTTAGGTCACTTACTCCACTTGAGGAAATATTTTCAGCATTCAGCAGAGCAAGTCTTAGTGCAGGTGGGGTTAGCAGGCAAAGCACTCTTTGCCAGTTTCAACCCCAGGAAAATGTGGAGCCTGGTTGAAAAGCCGGGGCTAGATGGTTGATGGTTGTTATGGGGTGGAGGAGTATGAATGAAACGACAAACAGTATTAGATCATCTAAAGCTACACAGAAAATTAATGGTTTCAGCTTTAGTAACTTGTGAACCCATTTGTGATTGGTTGTTCGGATCTAATCACCCCTGCCACTATCACCACCCCCTCCTGCTACCAACTTCCCTACCTTCCCAAACCAACTCCCTCCACCCCCTCCCTACCACGTCACCTTCCGTCTCCCCCTAGCCCAACACAGTCCAAGATAATTAAAAAAACTATTGAAAACTAATCTTCCCCATATTGTGTGAAGGGCAGACCAAGCGAGGCGAGTTGTTGAGTCTCAAAGTCCATTCAGCCTTTATTTCATTGTCCTCCTTTTCCATCCCGAAGCTACCATACTGTAGTAATCCATTGTATTTTGATGATAAGAACGACAAGTGAAAAAAAAAATCTGTGGAAACGATGGTATCAGGTAAAATTTGTGATTTCGTGGGAAATGTCACTGTGGCGGAAATGAATTTTTTGTCATGAATTATGCAAAGGCTGAATGGAGCTTTAAGAGAGCAAGGGGTATTTTGCATAGTAGCAGGTGGAATGGTGGGGTACTAACTTGATATCTTCCACAATGCCTGTGACCGGGCCAGTAGAAGTAGTTAGTGAAGTAGATGTATCAAGGACTCATGTTCCGGTCTGCTCTCGCCTCAGTAGCCATCATGGAGCTTTAATCTACATACACAATGAGAATAAGAAGATTACAAAGCTAGAATATAGTCATAGCAATAACAACATGGATAAGGTAATAAAGCATTGCAATTGGACAGCATAGCCTGAGGATGAATAAACCAACACCATAATTAAGCGGAGGATTGAAAATTCACTGTTAACAGTTGAAACAAGGTCGAATAATGTTCCAACTGTGGCTCAAAAAGAAAACATATACCGGAAAATGTCGAAAGAATTTCAAACTGGAGCTAAACAATAACTGATACAACTGAGAAGGCAATGGACATTCCAACTGGAGCGAACAATTGAACAATACCCCTGAAAGTGAATGAATAATGCAACTGAGGCCTTATTACCACAAGGGAGGCTGGAGTCTGGCCTGTACCTGTGTGCTGTAATTTGTTCCTAATGAGGTAGGTTAGGTAAAACTATCATGGCAAATAGGGAACTGGTTGAAATCATTTTGCCCTCTGACAGCTCCTAGGGCATCAGGGTGAGTACACACAGCGGTCAAACAGATGAATTAATTGTTAGGAGATGCGAACTAAAAGTGTAGGCATTCTTCTGCCAGGGCATTCTTCTCGGTCTTGTCAGTGAGTAGGAAAAAGCGCCTTGCTAGGCGTTTGACAGTACCTTCGTAATCTCATATGTCATTGATTTTAATACCTGTAATAATATATCATGTATATTTCATTACTTTATGTTTATCTGATATGGAGTGACTCCATTCTTATTTAGGATCAATTACAAGATTCTATATACTTAATGACTATAAATTGTAGTTCGAGTGCATCACCAATTTCATTTTTTTTATCCCCCTCATACAAACACATACAGGGACCTCCCAGGGATATCACGGTACACAAGGATTCCAGGGTAACCAAGGGATATCCAGGGTAACGCAAGGGATATCCAGGGTAGCACAAGGATTTCAGAGTATCACTGTATCGGATATTATGTGGAGACCTGGTATTCCACCACCCCTGGCTAACAAATGGTATGCCAAATTATAATAGACAAACTGAGCGCTGAGGAGGATGGGGAGGGGGGCTGGTAGTGGCATGGCCCTGACTGTGTGATGTTTTTTATTCCATGCTGGCAAGAGTCCACCCTAGGACAGGCTCCTCAACTAGTTTTGTGGATGGTCTCAACCACGATGTTCTATTGAACGGAGCCGCGACCATGGGTTGGCGCGGGCCGCGGCAAGGAAATTTTTTTGTCTTGCATGCAGACCCCCCAGATTGCAGAAACATCATTTTCCACGCCATCGAGGCAATGTCCCTAAAATTACCAAATATTCAGATTTCATTTCAAGAAACGTTTCTGAAGGACCCCCCCGAAATCAATGTACTTCTATCAAACTATCAAATGAGGTAATCCCCAGCTGCAAAATGGGATCACAATGTATCTTAATTCACAGCATGTCTGCATGATCAGGCCATAATACTATTTGGAATTGCTCTGAATGCTGGGGAATCAAACAGACCGACTCGTATTCGGTTGAGGTCTGGAAAACGGATTTAGGGTTCGAAGTGGGCCCGCTGGCGAGGGGACACTATGGCGCAGCGACCACCGCAGTTATGTGGATTTGTTTTGGAAGTGTTCACGGATCAACAATTTCAATCATTAGGATTTTGTGCTAATTTGAAAAAGTAGTGATTTATGTGCAAATTTTAATTGGTAGTACATAAAAATACAAGAAATATAAAGGTTAAATGACAATAAAAATAAAATATATTTGGTTTACCTTAACTTTACTGGTGGAGTTGCATTCTGGGCTTATGGCAATTTTCTGGAGTTTGGTGTGTATCAAAGTAAGTGTAATGGAAAGGGGCACAATTACTGCGGTTTCACAGATTGTTTAATCTGTTAATAGAGCATTTGAAAAATATATGTTCACTGTCTGAACACGTTTTCTGTATTTATCTTATTTTTCTATGCCAGCCCATCGCGCACCATTTGGAATGCATCAAAGCGCCACAAGTGGCGTGCGCCCCACCAGTTGAGGAAGGCATGCGCCCTAGGGGGTCTTTGGCCTAGTTATCGCAGTACCCATACTGTTCTGGGGTGACTGGGTCGTCCAGGATAGCCTGTACAGTGTCATTGTTCTGGATCTTGATGATGTGCAACCAGTAGCCTTTGGTCCTGGGAAACCGACAAAGAGCATCAGTTCAACTGACAACCATTAACTTCCCTGGACATGCAAAAAAATGGGGTGTGAATCCCACCTGTGAAAGCTGAATATCATCACCTGATGTGTCTAGAGACTGGCAGAGGAAACTGGATTCGCGAGAGGAAATGTATCTGTAATGTACGGTAACCATGCTCCCAAACGTGCTATACTTTTGAAGGACAACCGCAGGATGAATCGAAAAGACTACTAGATGTGCTGGAGAAAAAACAAATTGGTCCAGTCACAAACCCAAAAGTTGTACAACCTCACGTTACCGAGTCACAAAAATTTGCAGTGGGTATTGAACAGAACGAGATGCATCCATTCAAGCGAAATAAATGTCACTTGCACAACCCTGCAAAACATTCTCTGTTTTCTATGAAAAACACATATTTTCACTCGAAAAGCATTTAGTCTATGGGAGAGTCTATGGTGAGAGAAAGACAACTGAATTTGCTTAATGTCGGATCATCAACAAAATGAAACAATAAAAATAAATGACATAACTTCCCGGAGTGTGGTCCAAGTGCGAGGTCAATGCGTATTGTGCAATGGATTCCTCTCAGATTTCCCTGCATCAATTGACCAAACTTTGAAGGCAATAATCCACATAGGAACATACTATTGTGATGGGTGTTCGGATCTATAGATACAGTTGCCATTCTCACATGTTATAACCTCTGTTGTATGCCAAGCATGCAGTTTCCTGCAACAAGTAAATGTATGAGGTTGCAGCCATGCAACACAGGACAAAGTGAGGAGTGCCAGAGCTAGCCCAATGAGGAGGGGGGGTGGAACAGCTATGCTGAACAATAGGGAGGCTAGTTCTCACTAAACTCAACAAATCATCTGCAGTATTCCATTTGAGATATCCCCCAAAAAACATTCCAAATAAAATTCATGGGACGTAGCTGTCAATCACGAACAGGCATGGGATTGGGAGCATAATATATATTTTTTGCGAGAAACGAAATCTACTAGTTGCTGAACATCAGCTCCAATCCCAGAGGCCAAGCCAATAGTGAATACAGATAAACACAGGCTACATCCATTATTTATCTCAAATGTTAGAATGTTAATACTGATGAACAATTCTTCTTGTCCTGGTCGTCATCCTCCTGTATCTCAAACTTGTTGGTCAAGGTTGAAAGATATCTCGGTCTTTCCCCGGATTCTGACAGAATCTGCGGGGTTTCAGGGGCACCGGGGTCACCGTGGACCTCACCTATTGAAATGAAGTTAGTCAACCATTATTATTCTGGATGACGTGACTTTATTGTTAAAGTAAGTTTCAAGAAGTTAGTTCGCTGCCAAAATGTTTTATCATTTAGCGGTAGGAGCGAGATATTTGAGGATATTCTGCAAAACAAATAGACGCCATGACACATACGCACTGTTGTCTGAAAAAGTAACTAAAGGTGGACAAACTTATATTGATGGAGTGAGTGTTATAGTCGAGGGAGGCCTTCAACTCTGCTCTAGGGTTTCATTCATCATGAGATGTCCTGCATCACTCGTGAAAAAAGAAGGCACCAATAAGAGCGTCCTCAAGAAAACAAGGATTTGAGGTTGGGAGCAGTATGCTTGTCTGGAACATCATCCCAGTAGAACAGGTCAGTTTCGGACAAGGTCAGGCAGAGAAGAAAGTTGAACCTGAATAACTGGAAGGCCTCACGTAGACTGTACCTAACACGTAGAGTTGTCATTGGTTTCAATTATGACACAGCTACATTGTAGTAATGATGTCCAGGCTGTAATCACCACCCTCCACTTCCAGTGTGAAAAACTGACTCATGTCAGATCAAATCAGGACGGTGGTAAATGCAGGCTCGGAAACAGGATGGGAATGCTTGTAACATGATTGTCACATGCTGCTTTGATGATATCTGGGCACTTGATGGTTAGGGAAGATCCCTATCTATGATGACAAAGATCCCTATCTATGATGACATGGTTAGGGATTCTAGATTGAACCCCACCCAAAACATCGAATCAAAGTGAAGCATACTAGGCACCTTCTGTGATATGCAATAAGTAACCCAGGCCTTTCCTTCTACCGGGAGAACAGAGGGAACCTTACCTAGCATGTCCTCGATTCCTGGAACCTCTCCTAAATCATCCAGGACTTCATGGAGAGGGTCGGCAGCCTCTGGAGCTATTGCATCGATGTGGTCTGCTAGCAGCTGGAGAGAGTGATATGGAATAGCAGGGATAGATGAATGACGAGATGGACAGGCGGGAGACACAAACAGAAGGTGACAGGAGTGGCAACGCCAGTCATGACCTGATTGCAGAGCACAAGTATGTACAATATTTACCCCCAAATGTCTTGTCAACCAATTTGTTATGTGTTGGTTTTTGAGACAGCTTGGGTGAGTGGGATTGGGCTGTCTCTCAATTCAGTCACCTCTTACTCTTATAACAGACGGGCAATACTGTAGGGGCTACTCACTCGGAGGGGGGGGGGGGGGGGGGGAGGGGGGGCCAGGGGTGACCAGACTGCCCCCCCTCCGACCTGCTATGAGATATGAACAACATATCATATGTGTCACAGACAGTATTGTGTGAATTTCTTCAACCTAACAAACAATAAACACATATTTTTAGATTAGTCAGGTCCAGTATTCAAACTTCAGAAGACCAAGTGTCTTGATTTGGTAATTCCAAAACATAGAACTGTTTTCAACATTTGCAAAGCATTCTTGGAAGTGTCCTAAAATTCAATATCCCCACCAAAAATTTTTTTTTGCATGCATGCATGACATAGATTACCCTTGAGAGAAAGTCTATTGGACATATACAATCGCAACAGGCACTAGTGCCTTCCATTCCTGCATCAGAGCTTCAAACAGTTTCAAGGACTCACTGCATGGGTGTCAATAATCTCTGATACAGACATGAAGACGATTGGCTTGGTCTGGTTGACGAAGTCGCTGTATTCATCGATATCAAACCTCTCCTCAGGCTCATCAACGTTACAGACCTTCAGACAGAAGTCCCTGGGGTAGGGGAGACGTTGAAAAATTTATCATTTTGTTGAGTGGCTAGATATTTCTCGTTTTGTGCTTCTTGTATTCGTTAAACTACAGTACTGTAAGCAGCAAGGCAGTACTGCACTCAGTACATACCATATCCATTCAAATAAGCGCCTGTAGCCCGCAAGCACCCACCCAACTCTGTCCCAACAATACAGTACAAGTGCGAGAAAGGCTACACCAGAATTTTTTAATTCTAATTTTTTTATATAAACCAATCAACTCACAGAAAAAGTTGACTCTTTCTTTTCTATTCCCGCAAAATGTATTAAAAATGAACAAACAATTGATATGGGGCTCCTGCATGTGCTGTTGTATCAAGTTGAGCAAATATGATTGCGAAGGCCTATATATATTCCTGAATTAAGCTGTCTAAATAATTATTAGAGCACCATCACTTGAGGATAGATAAGTTGAAACTTCACAAAGCTATGCAACTCATTTTTCCCATTGATCTACCTATTATCATGCACAAAGGTTCGAATATACCAAGTTGGAATCATATGTGCACAGCGCGGGGTACACGTATAAACTGATGGTGAACGATACACTGAAACGGTTATTGTTAACTGCAATGGCTTGTGAGCATGACTTCCAAGCAGACACTAGCTCTAAGTGACTTACTTGAACTTGGGGAAGCTCTTCTTCACAAATTCATTGAGTGCAGATAGATGTGCACTCTCACCTCCAAACTGTAAGAGATGAACAAGAAATTGAGAATAGCTCTCTCTCTCTCTGCCTTTTTTACACAAGGCGATCGCCAAAAAGTGTCTCGCCTGGTTGCGCGATCAGTGGTTTCTATTATTCACTACACAAACAACCAGCTAGTTCATGCAGACCATTGTCATGTCAAACAAACATCACATATTTTCACATATAATACACAAAAAATTCCTGAAATTCCTAAAACTGACCAATAAGTTTGACTCTTAATACAAAAGTCCCTTAATTGTTTTTTTTTTTTTTTCATCCCCCCCCCCCCCCACTCCTCTCTCCATAATTACCAAAATTTGAATAGGTTTTGTCGCTCAGTCAACTCACTTCTTTGACCCAAAATCCAACTTGAAATGTTCTAAATCCCTTAGCAGCCTGGGTTCTTTGCCTTTCAAAATCAAATTTCCTTCATTATTCATTGCCTTGTATTTTCCAAGCAGCCAGGACATGCCATCCAGCCCCCCCCCCCTGCCAGGCAGCAAACACCCTCCCCCCCCCCCCCCCCCGCCCCCGCCACCACACACCCACCAATCTATCCCCAGCATGCAGCAGTCAAGAAAGTCCCAAAATATATCTGTAGGAAACCTCCACATTTGTCTATCTATTAATCGCCTATTTTTAACATATAATTGACATGTTATAGCAACACAGCCATAGACCATGAGTGAAAATGGTGCAATCCAGGCACATATCTGGGACGGGAAGGGGGGGGGGGGGGTGTTGGGCAACACATTCCCAGGTAAGAAAAGAGGAAAGAAATCAACCAAATCGAATTCGTTGGGTAAGAGAGGCTTGCTTGCCGGCAGCTTATAACAGCAGTTAAATAACATCAAACACATCAGATTCAGAAAATGTTAGCGGACCATACCTACTGAGTTTGGCGAAATTCTTACCAAGTGAAATTGGAATAAATTATGCAAATTAGGCACATACAATGAGGAATAACAGCAGTAAAATGTCACCGGGCAATGGTTTTACTCGTTCCTCGGCTTTCTTCTAACAGAAGCTATTATATGATGGGAATTCAATCAAATTCATGAACATCAAACACATCAGATCCAGAAAATGTTAACGGACCATACCTACTGAGTTTGGCGAAATTCTTACCAAGTGAAATTGGAATAAATTATGCAAATTAGGCACATACAATGACCTCTACTGACACCAGCTTTAACTTTAAAATGATTCAGGATCAAAGGTGGATCACATCTACCATGTTTTGTGGAAATCCAACAAACTTCCAAAAATTGCATAAATTATGCAAATTAGACACATTAAATGACCTCCAGTGACCCCGACTTCACTTTTAAACTTCTCGGGAACCATGGTAGACCACATCCACCAAGTTTTGTGAAAATCCGACAAACTTCGCATATTTTAAGAATTTGCATAAATTATGCAAATTAGATCACTTAATTAGCATTTTTAGGCTGAAATCTCTCAAATTCATCTACCTTCCCCAGTTCCTATATGCCAGACTACATCACTGTAGCACATACGGTTCTTGCGTAATCTTGCTAACGAAGCTTAAACAATAAATTACATAAAATGAGCTAATTACCCAACTTAATTGATGACTTTGCTGCCCAAAATCTAATCAGATCGTGTACACCCAACCCCGTTGCTACACACAAAATTTTGTCATAATTGGCCTCACCGTTTTGTGGAGAAATCCTGCTAACGAGAAAGTGTGACATACACACACCCAAACACACGCCAAAGTGACCACTAAGTCTCTTCCTGAGTTTCATTCAGGCGAGACAACAAGTGATGCCATCCAATTCCCTCCCGTCAGGGAGTGTTCCAATCTGGCTGCCTTGAAACCCTGTGAATAGAATCTCTTCAAACTTGGTCTGAACTATAGATAGCCATTGCCCCCGACGGCCCTCTCTTAAGAGCATGCTTACGATCCTAACAATAGCTGACTGAAAAGTAGAATAGTGCGAAGTATAAAACGCGAACAGAAGAGCGTGATCGATTGGTCCCGGCACAGGCTCAACGTTTTATGTAGTAGTATACTAGTACTACTAGCCGATACTGTATACTACATGAAACGTTGACGGGGCCTGTGGGTCCCGAAAAAAAAAAATGGGTCAGCAGTCGACGCTTAGCTTTGCCTCTCTCCAGCAAACAATTGAACCGCGAATGTTAAAATAGTGGAGGTTTTTTTTACTTGTTAATAAAATTACTGCAGGGACTCCAGTAGACATGAAATTGGCATTCTCTAAAGGAGAACATAGCTAGCTTAGTAGTCATACCATTCCTAAATGTAAATCACGTGAAGCTATCGAGCCCTTGTAACACATGCTACACAGCAAATTATCATGTACTGTAGGCTTCACGATACAAAGTCGGGGTCGGATGCACAATTTGTGGGTTTCACACTAGCGATGTACCCCAGTATCTTCACTGCCATTAAATGTTGATAGAAATATAATACAATGTTAGCTGTTAAGTAACATGAAGGTACAGCAACAAGAATAAATATAAAATTATTGGAATGACTGTATTTGTTCCCTTCTCTCAAATGTGACTGCTTCACAGTAACCCTCGTGGTTGCATGCCCCCCTCAAAAGGCAGGGGTGAGCCTGTCCTAGGTGTTGTTGTTATTGATCGGGCGGGGGAGGGGGTGTGCAGGAATATGCAGAATGCCTAGCAGCGGATCCCTGTAGTCAGTGCGACACTGATGAGGGGTTTGGGGGACTCTGATGCTGTTCAATTCAGTCCAAATTTTCACCGATAGTGGCGGTATCTAGCATCAATGACCTCGGTCTGCAGCATTCCATTAGCAACAGGGTAGAAATTAAACTCCATGTTTGATTCAGTCATTATATAGATATATTCCATTTGCTGCTTTGACTCGTTACCCCCCGTTAACCTACTGCGGACTTCTCGACTGTGTATATCAGACAGGAAGAAATAGAGGTACACGGTTTAGTTAATGGTTATTGGACTCATGTATGGCTGCATTGTGGAGTGTTTCCGCCATGTTCCCCTGAATTTGGCCCCATGTATCCAGTGGTGCTATGGTCGAAGGGTGTGAGCGCCAACTCTAACCTGAAGGGTGCCATGATGTAGCGACATTTTGAGTCTTGTGAGTCTTTGTGTTCTATAATAGAATGTTCCAGGTTCGACTTTGGTTCACTTCTCCCTGCGTGTGGGGGTAGGGTGGGGGGGGGGGGGAAGAAAACTGTGGCATGCACGCTCCCACTCAATCAGCATCACTACAACGTTTTTTTTTTTTTTTTTGGGGGGCGCATAGCCAGCCTTCGGTTGGTGGGGGGTGGGGAAGTAGTTTTAGTCATTGATTGGACACTTTTTCATGTGCCTATATGTCTATTGAAACCAGTAGGGGCCTACTGCTGGTTTGTGATCACCCCTGCTTAAATTCTGTTCTACTACCACCAACCCCCAGAAAGAATGCTCTACTTGGGGCCAGGGTACCCTCAATTCATGTTGTGTGAACGACTGACTTAATTAATACTGGCGCCATTACCAATCCACCCCGCCCAGAGTATTTTCACGATGCTAATATATAGACGCGAACCGTCGAGGAGGCACTTGAACAAACTAACAATTGCCATAGGAAACCCCATTTTGTACATTCAACATTTAGGCCCAACGCCCGCAAGAAGAAGTTATGTTATAGAGTTCCTTCCTGTTTAGACGACCAGAAATATGATTCTCAATCGGGAAAATCCTAATATGAATAACAAGAGTGGCCCAATAGCACAGTAGCTCACCCTTCCGTATATCAGAACTGATAGTATGCTATTACAAGTAAGTGTGTTTTTGATTGAGTCATTCCAATGTGCATCAGAACCAGTGTTCACGCTATTCAGGGTGCGCGATTGCAGGAATCCCGCACTCCTCTCATGATTCCCGCAGGAATTAGTATATGCACGGGGAAATTGCGATTGGCACATACACCGAACAAAAAACAACCCACAGAAGCCCCAGTGAATCATTGATGGCCACATAGAAAAATAGATATCACTTCAATATTGTGAAATACACGAGCAACGACCAAGAAGTCATTATGCTTAAGTAGACGTTAGAAGAGCATTCGTTACATGATGACGACTCAGTTCCTCGGGCACTACACAACATATATGCCCAATACTCGGTACCAAGGCCCACACAACCCAATTGGTTGCAAGTAAACAACTCTTTTAGCCGCCTCTAGTTCTATGGGTATGATTTCTATGGGCACAAGATTATGAACAGTGAAATTCACATGACCTTTCATATACACACAATTTTGTCACTCACTGTTACGGGTTGGGTGGAGCTGAGGCTAGATTGAACCCTAATAATAACTGCTATAGGCTAACGTATTCCTGCAAAGTTCGGCGTTAATCTCAGACATAATTGATCGAGGGCAAAATAGAAATACTTCCAAATAGTCCATTTTTACTAGATCTACTTCAAGCAAGGTGTAAGATTTCAAGAGTATTTACCCAATATTTGTACCATTCACGCTCTCAGCCTTCCATAGGCTCTACACCATCATATTGTGCCATAGGTTGAGTACAATTGCAGGCTATGCAAGGCTATGCACCACAGGTGGGGTTTGGTGGTGGGTTTGGTTGTTACGATTTTGCACCAGGCGCCAGCTAAATCAAAAAGTAATCAAAATAATGTTTACAAGTGAGGGGCTTCATGCTAGACTTGCGGGGGTAGGAGATAACAATAAGCTTGTGACGTCGCATGTAAGTTGAAGTTCATCAGACAGTTTCATCGTCTCTGGAACAGTTTGCATTCATTCATTATATTTAATGTGCGTTTTGGCGCTACTGGGTTTGTGTGTGGCGCGATAATCTCAGTGCTAATCGCTATTGATACAAGTGACCCCAACTTGAGACTGCTGTGTTTCGGATCTGCTGAACTGAATCAACAGACAAGGGACGTAAGGTGTTTTTTTGTAAGATATTGTCATCAATGAATATGTTAAGTCAGGGGGTTCATGCAGAATCTGGGCAATCGAATCAAGACATCCCTCAACTGAATGAAGGATTTATGCCTTCTCGATGACATCTCACAAAGAATATTCAACTGAACATCCAAAATAGCCAACAAAGCAAAAAACAGCAAACAGCTGTGAAAATTTCAAGACTCAGCAATCTTTCACTGAATTTGAACATTATCCAGGCCTGGATTGCAACTGAACATCCATATAAGAGCCGAAGCAACACTAGCACAAATGCTGTGAAAATTCCATGGCCGAACAACTTTCACTGAATGTGAAAACGTTCTCCCAGGCGGGATTTTCAATGATGAAATTTCATGATTCAAGGTTTCCCATATGCGGAGCCCTGTTAAGTTGTTCATAAATATTTGGAGTAAATGATCAATAATGAATCCTACCAACGAACCTCTTTGCCAGATTTGCAATGGTCTGTAGGACTTGGTTGAGGGGAAGCCCAGGTTCCTCCCGCTGTGTCGATGGTCATGCTTTCCTCTGCACCGTATGTGTCAACGATATCTATCAAAGGGCACAGGGGCCCGATGGCAGGGTTCATGTGACAAGTTACCGGTACTAGATGAGGTAACCACCAATCTGGCACAAAACAACAATGAAGAATGAAGGGAAGACAAACGGTTCAGAAGTGTTTTTTATACACATACGGACGACGAAGCTATCATGGATAAAATCTTGAAGTAAAGCAAATACTGACAACATGACTTCCTATAGGGAACTAGAAATGTGTAGGAGGATTAAACCCCCCCGTGTATTATCCCCGCTTGGCGCAATCATTGGGAAGAAGTACCAAACCCAATGAAGACCTCCATTTTGGTTAGAAATCAAAAATAGCTCACCACCACAGTGTTCTAATTATGAAGTACAGAAAAAGTAACATAATTTGCCAAATTTGACCCACAATGACCTTGAAATGACCTTTAACTTTGTCAGAAACAAATGTTTCGTTCAAATCTGACGAAGTTTGGAAAACATTGGAAATGACCTCCACTTTTTCGGGATTAAACTATAAAGTCTACGCCACCAAGTTGATTCAAATCCAAATAACTTGAAAAATTTCACGTGAAATTATGACAAATTAGCAGCCCCCAGAATTGCAGTGATGCCCTTTCGAACTCATCCGAAGTACACTTGGGCGTTACATGGGGTAGAAAGTTTCAGTCAATCGGGCTTTAAAAGTTGAAGTGCTGAAGGTTAGGTGGCTAACGCTCCTAAAGCTTTCCGGGGAGCGGAGCCTGGGGACGGCGGCGGGAGCAGAGACGGAGGCTGCAGCTACACACCCAAAACCATAAATCCCGGAATTTCCCGTGTCGCATGTTTATAATTACACTCGCCGCAACCTATTATAACTTTTTTCATGTCAATACCATAAAGGTTATGATTCCTCTGCCGAATACCAAGCTCATTAACACTGAATGCGCAATCAACCATTGTGTGATCTTTCACAGAATACGGCGAATGCTCGTGCCCACCAGGAAACCATTTATGATCTGGTGCGGCCCTCCTTTTCCCTCTGACCTAATTTTAGAACCTATTGAATTTTTTTTTTTTCGAATTGAACTTAGGACCTGTCCACCCTAGAAAAATCTTGGATGGATTCGAAAGTGGGCATTACTGCTGTCTTGCCTCTATCGCATTGTTTCACAGGAAAAACTGAGTTAGTCTGATATAGCGAAACTTGGGGGGTGGTGGGGTTTAAAAAATTCCAAGGTCCACTAGAGTCAAAATTTCGTTTTTTTTGTTGTTTGATTTGCATGAAACGAAGTGGATGTGGACTGTTGTTCGTCCTACACACCTGAAGGTCGGCCAGGTCACAGGGAGGTCAAATTTGCATAATTTAGTGATTTTCTAACTTGGTCTTATTTATTCAAAAATGAAGAATGTGGACTACAGTTTGTTCTGAACAAATGTTAGTCATTCAAAGTCAATCATAATGAGGTCCGCAAAGGTATGTCCCTCAGGAATAAACATGGTGGGCGGCGTTTTAACCTACCACTTTAACCCCCCTAGCTCATGTCGAGTTTGTAATCTGGGAAGACCAACCCACATAAGGAATGACAAAGTCCAGGCAATCGGGAGATCGTTGATTGCATGCATAGCTCAGTACAAGCCATACACACTACCATAGAGGCACGCACATAATAGTTATGTCTTTCCCCAGTAGAAGAGGAACGTCCAATGTCACTAGGTCACGAATGAAGCCCATCCCCATTCTGTCAAAGCACCCCTGGATGAATAAAAAAAAATAAAAAAAAAACCTATGAGAGGAGACGATTGTTCCCCAATATATCAATATGATGTAAAAAAATTACTAGACTTTTCTTGGTCCCACACCTTTGTTTAATTTTATGTAAAAGAAGGAGAATTGCCTCCCAAAACCTGGGTGAATAAAGACGATTCCATTTGGCAACATGGAGGGCCTCTTTGGCCGAAATGACCCCTAGATGACCACTGATCCCAAATTCCTGAAGATCCCATATGTACAATTGGTTACTGATAATACTGGCCAATTTTCATGACAATCCGATTTTAATATATGAGAAAAGCATTTTGCAGTATTTCGCAAAAGGGCTGAAATTAACCCCTAGATGACCTTTGACGGTCAATTCCTCAACCCCTGGTAATGTACCAATTGACCAATGATAATAATACCACCAACTATCATCTCATACACTTCAATTCGTGGGAGAAGCGTTTTGACTGTTTGACCCAAAACATGACCTTATTGGCCGATAGACCTAGATGACTTTGACACCAAATTCCTGACAACCAAGTATGTAACCATTGTCACTGATAATAACTGACCAATACCAAGTTTCATGGACAATCCGATTTAACTGTCGGAGGAAAAGCATTATTGTCAGTTTTTCACAAATGGCTGAATTTAACCCCTAGTGACCTCCCTATCTCACCTTTCTGAACACCCTGTAATGTACAGTAATTGTCAATGATTAAATGACCAACTATCATGATAATCCCAACAATTCTGTTGGAGAAGCGTTTTTATGGTTGACCCCAAAATGACCTGTTCGGCCAAAATTACCCCTAGATGACCTTTGACATGAACTCCTGAACACCCTGATGCCCTCAGGAGTGATCATTGTGACAGTTTCATCATGAATGACCACCCACTGCAAGGAGGAGAGTAGCAATTTGAATCAATTGTTGACGACAGACGACCTAGTAGATGAAGCCCCATATGTACCATGGGCATCATTATCATCTGATGTTTTTTTATAGGAGTAGGAAGCTGCTCAAACATTCACAGAAATCGGTGTCAAATGACCCATGAATGACCTCTGGCTGCAAATCATGGAACACACACAATAATTACCACATTCGGAATAATGACAGATACGAGGGCCTTTGTTGCAGAATTAAAACCGGGGATGACGTCACATCATAATTAGAGGTTAGAAAATCCGGAGGCGTAAAGCAAAGGCTCCCCGAGTATCTGTTTATTATTCCATTCATGAATATTCGATTATTCCTCACGAAAAAACTTTGGAAAAATAACAAGAAAAAGACCTCCTATACTCTCATAATTAATTCTCCCAAAACTGCTCCCAATCGAACCAAACTATGTCAAAACTAGCATGCTAAACAGCTGCATGGCGTGTTGCCAAACAATGCGCACAAAACAATACTGCTATAGAAAACGTGATACCGTTACATGTACGGAAATGGTAGGCGAAGTGACAGTTTTAATTTTAGCACTCGGAGTATATACGTGTACAGTAGCTTGTTTACGAAAAAACAGCCAGCCGCGCCAATTACCAAGTATACTAGTCTTGATCGAGTCGATCGAGCGAGTCTGTGAATTCAGCACCAGTTGTGGTCGGGCTTTATTACAGGGAATTGAGATATTTGGAGTCAATAGAAAGTACAAGTTACAGGAACATCGCACCTAGTAACAATTCGTGGAAAATACATCCACGTGATAGAGTGTGATGGTATTCGAAGACAAATAGTCATTGCCATTGTGAATGGTGTTGATGATGGTGTTGCTGAGGAGGTGTCGTATATAGCCTACTGTCAAATCCAACTGCTGGTATTCCCGGTTTTTTGACCGAGTGCATTTATTTGAATGGTAGTGAGACACTGCCTTTTTTGTCAAAGAGAGGAGGTTAGGAACATCTCGAATGCATTGTTTTCAACGGGACTGTTGTGACGGAGATATATTCAAACTCTCCTTCATAATTCAAAATGTATGCATGTGATCATCCAGGGAAATGCTACTCCAATTAGTAACTGGCAGGTTCAACGTTGAGTACACCATTCCCATGAATCATCGGAATGAAATCGGACCAGTCTCAGTCTCAGTTCGACCCACCTAGTTTCTCATCATCCATCCCAAGTAAGTGTGTCTTCGACTCTGGCAATTGACATTCACACTGCATGTACCATAATTCATAGCTAGTGGCCTTAAAGACGACGAGAGAATTCCAGGGTAAATAAGTTCTACCTGTGGGCCTAGTCCTCTGCTCAAATGAAAGGTTCTTAAAAACTTGGAGAAGTTTTCTGAAAATAATGGTCCTAGTACTTAAGTGTTAGATTACGTAACGATTCCGGCACGATCGAGAATGCGTTCATACGCGATAAATATGCCCTACATTCTGTAATCGTTGTGCAACTTGAAACGTCCATTGAAAACTTTTCACAAGTTCTGTTGATCGCCACATAAAGCTCTCCCAAGACAATACTTGTCGCCTCTGCCGGTGTTTTAGTACTGGAATTATAACCGGTTCTAATTCACTTTCACACCCTAAACTTACATAATGGTCACATGGTATTCATGATAGGGTCAATAAAATAGTATGCAACTTGTTCATGATAATCCAATCTACTTTGTTGGAGTAGAAGCCACTTGACTGTGTGAACAGAATGACTCAAATTGACCCTAGATTTACCTTTGACCTGAAATTCCGACCCCCCTATACCATTGTCAATGGTAATACTGGCCAACATTTTCAAATCATCCAATCTATTCGTATGAAGTGTAAAGCTTGCTTGACCATTGAACAAAATGATGCCCAAAACCAAACCCATGATGACTTTGACCCTCAAATTAATGGACACTCCATATGTGTACCATGATCATGATACACTGAATAACTCTATTTTCATCCAGATCTTTGCGGTAGGAAGGAGTAGCTACTTGACCGTTCATCTAGCATAGATGACTTTTTTTTTAACCCTAATTCAATGAGCAATGCTTATGTACCCATTTAGTTGATGGATATACTGACCAACTTTCAGACCTCTATCCAATCTGTAAATGAGCTTGACCCACGGTCAAATGATATGACAAAATTTAGCAATAGGATGACTTTGACCCCAAATTCTTGAACATCCTATGTATATAACATTAGACAATGGCAATACTGACTACCTATCAAGTCATTCCTTCAATTTGTAGAAGCGCTTTCTTCATCTGACCATAAACGTCCACATGGCAAAATATTCCCAAGATGAACTGTGTGCAGTAAATCCCATGAACCCCCTGTGAAAAACAGGTTGATTGTTAGGAAAGTAACATTCAGTCATAAAAACTGTTCACTCTGAAAAATCCTTGTAAGATGGCAAAAAAGAATGTATGTGCACCAGCCAGCCCAAAGATTGGAGTGGGCTGTACCTGCCTCTCTCAAAAATTATCGTGCAAACTCTCACCCCTGGGTCTTTGCAAGCATGGCTTTCTGACAAAGACGAGAATGGAATGAGCCGACTTGGGGTGAGGTTGGGGAGCTGTGTTGAACCTGGAAGTTTGTATGGAAGAGGGACGGAGGGGGGGTGGACATTTGCAGTCTGCAGGAGTGAGATGTGAGAGGGCCAAGGGGGCCCGCGGATGAGTTGAAGTAGAGAAGGTGATCAGGTGTAGTGTCCGGAAACGACAGAGGAACGCGGAGGGAGGGGGGGGGGGGTTGATTGGTTTGACAGAGTGATGGGGGGGTAGTGCTCGCTTCCGAAGGAGGTGGTGACGAGTGGTTGTGGATATGGCCCGCGGAGTGGCAAAAACGAGCAATGGCGGAGGATAGTTTACAATGAAAACGGGGAGTGAGTGGTGAATTTTAAAAAAAGGAAGTGAATGAACTGGTCTGGCTTGGTGACGTAATGGTGCAGGCACATGTGGGGAAATGATGAATATTGATGGTTACATGGGTGATGAATACGGTTTGGGGGCGAGAGGGAACGTGTTGTGGGAACAGTTTTGGTTCAAGAAGGAGGAGCGGCGGGAAAGAGTGACATCTGGCACTGGAGGAAAGGCGACAGAGATCAGTTGTGTTGGTGGGGCATGAATAGTAGAACGCTGTTGCAGAGATGATGAAGGTAATACCAGGGGAACTGCAGCATAGACCGGTGGTCGTTGACATCAATTAAAGGAAACTGCAAAAAGGCATGTGAGAAAGGGAGCAGTTGAGCGAAAGAATGGGGTGGAAACTGAAGGACGAACAAACAAGTTTTTAAGAGCTTTGTTTGCTTGGATACCAGGCAATGTTTATAAATGAGTGCTACAAATAAACAATGTATGTACCTGCCAAAACAAAGAATGATGAATAGAGGACCTACTGATAAATAGGAGGGAGAAATATTCTAGATAGTTCCTAGAAACTATTTTGATAGAATGTTCTGACACAATAATGTGTTTGAATAATTCTGAAAACATTTCAGGAGTATAAAAAAGTTCATAAAGTGTGACGGAAGCGTGGTTGTAACATCAAACTCCATGTAGAGTTGATTACCAGTACCTAACTTTCATAGATAGCCACATGTTACACCCCTATTCCAACTGACCACAATTTAGCATAGCCTAGGCAAATTGGGTAACTCCATCAGTTGCCAACTTGACAAAGCACCGCCGTTTGGAAGAAAAAAGAAAAGCTGATCCGTTGAATTCTTGCTTAGCCTGCCAAGAAAGTGTTATCGTGCAATGTTCAGAAGGAAAAAAGAAGTTGCCACCCCAATGAAGAATTACATTCTTCCAGTAACTCCCCTATATCTATTCACTCTGATTTACATGTACGCGGAAAAGGGGGAAAAGTGGAGTACCACTGCGAGTTACGATTATCAAATTCATCAAATATGAAAGAACATGGTTGAGAGGAGAGTTATCCTAAAAATGCATGGATTGACTGAAATGACAGATAGGATATGAAACCTCCTGAAAAGATCATAATTCAAACAAGATCTGAGTATTTCCAGGTGTGTGTTATGTCGGTGTTAGGTCATCAAGATATCACCGGATAATGCTTGTGTGTAACGTTTCATTGTGGATATAACATTTATTTGATTTTGATTGTTTGGACCAAATGATGGATATATTTCGATCGGTTGATGTGAACAATTGGTACAAGTAAACTTTTTCAGCAACAATGTTATATCTTTCAGTCCGCATGTATCTGGTTATCTTTGGAATGACTAAGTGACCGTAATACAGGAGGGTGTGTGAATTTGATATCATTTCCATCTGATTTAGACATTGTACAGGATACTTTATTGGCAGGAGCGTGGTGCAAATTATTTTGGATGTCTTTGTCGATCAGTGAAATCCAAGTTCTGTCTTTAAAAGAAATAGAGGACTTCAGGAGTCTGAGGCAGAGTGGTCCTTGAAAATGAAAGGAGTTTGGAGGTCACAAATCAAGTACTCCAGCATGGTAACAAAGTGCATCATTGATACATCAAAGATGTAGGAGAGCAAAATGGAATCAATCGTGACGGACAGAGAGATGGTATGCACGGGGCGACCCCAATGGACAAACAGAAAGACAGAAAAATGAGACGAAACTTCATAGGTAATTTGTGATTTTGGACCTTGAGAATATCCTCTCTGGTTCATCAGGGAATTACATGAGAAGACTGCTTCAGTACCTTAGCAATGACCGGATACCAACCTGTCAAGTATACAGACAAGCAGGATAACAAACTGGTGTTAGGAGCACCATCCAAAAAATCACATGGGCTTTAGTAGTTGATTTTGCCCCGAAACAGGAGAGCTCACAAAACTGCAGAGGGAGCAAAGATCATGGCCGTATCAAGTAACTTGCCCCTATTGATAACCTGGAAAAACAGAGTAACAACATGGTATAGGCTTATGTCCATTTGTGGCCTTACTGCTATATACGGACTATACACCATCAGGTGCGTTGCATTAAGTAACCCCTTAACAGATACTGAACAAGCACCAGGAAAATCTGACCACCATAAAATCGATTCAGGCAGGCAGAAGAAATGACAGGGGAAAAAGCATTAGAGCTGATTGAGTATTTCCGACCTTGATCAAGAGAACCAAAAAACAAACTCCATACCCTTGGGTGTGGAAACTCCACAATCCATAGTTTCAAGCTTCATTACATGTGACTCTCAATAACGGTAATTACCAGATAGAATACAGTAGTCTGCAGGTCTCATTGAATGATCATGGACAAGGAGGAAACTTGTCTAGGACCATCTGTGAAATTATGATCGAAGAAAGTTGTAAACTTTTAGCATGGATGTTATCCCACTGGACTAGCGGGCTATTTACGAAAAAGCGTACCTACCTTCCAGCGCAGCATAATATGCGTTTTGGCTCAATTGCCAAAATACACAATACCAACAAAAAAAGAATTGTGGCCATTGCGGGCGCTCGATGATACACATAAACTGTCCCCCCGCACAGCACTATACGTAGCGCTCAATGGAATACCACCCAGCAAAATCCTACAGAGTAGGGGGAGGAGGGGGGACGCTAAGAGGTCGTCCCTGAGGAACTGAGTGGCGCGCGGAAAGCTGCGATATACGGTACTCGTCCGCAAGGGCGTCCCGAGAATACAGAGATAAGACGTTAGGCGTCTTCCACCCTCCTGCCTGGAGGATCTGACTCCAATGGCACACCCCAAAATAAAAGCCCAGGAGGAAGAAAGGGGAAGGACATCATGGGCCCTAGACGGTTGACACGGAAAGTCCGTGTGGAAAGGCAGCTGATGATGGCCTGAAACGATCCACCTGAAACTCGTGTCCTTCAAGGCTCGATGGTGTGAGTTGTCGTTGACGTCACAAAGAGGAGACAAGCACTCGCCCGAATGGCCGCGTGCGAAAAAGATACCTCGATAGGTACCGGGAGGAGGGTTCTAGACCATCCGAACCCCATGGGGCTCGAACCTCATGTGCCCGGGGGCAAATGACATGGCGTTCCGTCGACGAGCGGAATCTGCTGCCAAAAAGAAGGTGGTTTTGACTGACAAGTCTATAAGGGAACAGGAAGTCATCGGCTCGGAGGGGGCCCGCCAGGAAGTCAAGGACCTTCCGAAGGTCCCCAGGCGGGAGGAGGGACCGGACTCGAGGCCGTTCGAGCACCATGGCCCTGAGCAAGCTGTTAAGGGAGCGGAACAAGGAAATCGTCTCCCAGTCAGGGAACCCATCGTCAGACGGGGGAACAACGTGATCGCCCCTGAATCGTACGGACGCCCTGATAGTATTAACTCTTACGACCTGATTCAAACAGGTGAATTAGGAAGTATGCAACGACCGGGATAGGCATCAAAGTCGGCGAAACTGAGCGATCGGAGCACCATTCTCGGAACAATCTGAGTCGCGCAGAATACATGCGTCTGGGGGAGGGCGCCTGGCCCTGGCCAGAAGGGGGCGATCAGCAGAAGATGGCACCCTTCTGTGTGGGCACCAGGGCGAAGAGGGGGAAGGCAAACCCTGTGAGGTAGGACCAGTCCTGAGCTAGGGCGTCCACCGCCTCTGCTCCCGGGACGTGGAACCTGGCCCAGAACCGCAGGGGCTTGTGGTTGAGGTGCAATGCGAACATGCCTACATTTGGGAGGCCCCGGGCCTCAAACAGATCTACCGTAAGGTCCCTTAGGAGCAACCACTCCGGAGAACGCCCACAACAGGCAGTCTGCCACCGTGTTGTCCACTCCTGGGAGGTGTGACGCGCGAAGTGACACCCCGTTGTCGCGGCACCAACAGAACATGTCCCAGCAAATCTTCCACAGGCGTAGGGACTGAGTCCCACCCTGGCGGCTGATATGCGACACTACCGTCATGTTGTCTGTGCGGATGAGAACTACCGAGTTCGAGACATGGTTCTGGAAACCCTCTGGGGCCAGATGGACCGCAAGTTCCAGTGCATTGATATGCCACGTCCGCTCCTCCGGAGGCCAAGGTTGGGCCAGGGAAAGAGGGCCTAGCGTGGCCCCCCAGCCCACCAGGACGTATTGGTCATCACCACGACGCTTGGCTGCGGAGTAGGGAACGGCACGCCTCCAGCCAGATGTGCAGGATCTGACCACCACTGAAAAATCTCCTCGAGGTGTGGTGCTCGGGCATTTCTCGAGACAGTGGGTCGATCGATGGACGGAAGTGTGAAAGTGCGAGGAGCCCTGACCCGAGGGGGGCCGACAGTCTTGGACAGGGAGCCCTTTAAGGGGTCCTGTCCGCGGGGCTTATTCCCTATTTGCTGCCCTTAATCCCGGATCTCCAGCCCTTTTGAGGGTTGGGGCATCTTCTCCCGGCGGCACAGTCTTGATAGAGTACCCTTCATCTTCTCGAAGGTCTCTTGCCTGGTGACCTCCTCTGAGACCACCCGGGGGAAGACGCCTAAAGGTCCTGGCCCTGGCCCTGGCATGGAGGGTCCATCGGGGCCCCTCGGCCGAGACGCATGGGGGGCTAATCTCATAGAGTTCCACAAGGGGGAGCTCCGTTGTTCCTCGGAACAGGTGCGGAAGCCATTCTGCCACTTGGAACTGGAGGGCGGAGACCTTCAGCCCAAACCGGGCCGCCCTGTCCAGTCCTGTGTGCGTGTCGGGATCAGAACAGAGTTGTTGTCCGTAAACTCAAACTGCGAGGAGAATCCCTCCAGGGATTGTGTGACCCTTGCCTTTCCCCGGAGGGCGAGCCTTTCCCACGCCTCGGTGGGAAGGGGGGGGCATGGATGATTGCACGTTATGCCTCCGACACCCGGAGGGAACAGTCCAGGTCCCCGCGGGAAGGACGACCACTTCCGGCCCGTGAAACTAGCCAGGATGGTGGGGAAGCCCCCGTCTACAGGGATCGTGGGCCTGGCTGGGGCTGGTACGGAGGTTGAACCCACCCCCTTCCTGGAGATACTGAACGATGCCAGTTCGGTCGGAGGGACAGCAAGGTTACAGAGTCTGGAATCTTGAAATACCGATCCAGCTCAGGACGATGGCGTCGACCGCACTGAGGGCGCTGTCTGTAGGTCCCGTAGGGTCAGCCTCCGAGTGGGGTACGGAGGAGGAGGCCAGGTCCCTCGAGCCCGGCTGGGTCAGCCTCCGAGTGGGGTGCGGAGGAGGAGGCCGTGTGAAGAGATGGTGTCTCTGTTGCTCGCGGAAAAACCTGGATCGACCTGGGATGCGCGGAACTGGTCCAACAGATTGCGCTGCAGTGGCCGCGCACCGGCGGCAGAGATCAAGAATATCGAACCAAGGGACCGAGTACCAGCCTGACCGGATGAACGCTACAGCCGCGGCAACGTCTGTGACGTGCGGAGATACATGCGGTATAGGCTATCGCCTCCACTTTCGACGGAGGCACCAGAGCCAATCGTCGATGTGAGCGATGACTGTAATGCCCTGCTGCCGCAAGAAAGGGAGGATGGGCCTGCAGACCCAGGTGAAGAACTCGGGGCCTTCGGGAGGCCGAACGGAAGGGACCACAAGTGGTAGTCATGCCCCCGTAGCGGAACCGCTAGGAACCGGCAGTGAAGCGGGTGGGATGGTCATGGGCAGATATGCATCCCTCATGTATATCGACGTCGCCCACCCCCTTGTGGAAGGATCGGGATGGCAGTAGCAAGGGACCCCAACCGGAATCTCCTCGGGGCGGAAGGGTGGATACCTTCACGGTGGTTATTCCGCCAAGAAACGAAGACTGCCTAAACGACGTCGCTTTCGCCTAGGCCTTTGGCCTCCCCTTCAGCTTAGATGTCGAGGCCGGCAGCGCTGGCTGGAGGCCGCCTCTTGCTGGTTCTCGACTGCAGGGCGGCATCGAAGCTGCCCGCAAAAAAGGATCTATGCCCAGGAGGTGCAGCCGCTCAAAGCATGTCCTTGGCCTCCGTAGGTTATGACACCGTATCGAGGACGATGTCCCGCCTAGCGCACGTGGCCCTTACGGAGGCCCTGGTGCTGGTGGACCCACGACGGCGATCACATTTCCGATATCCCGCCGAAGAGTGCACCCCTCTGAGGATGCCCACTCGGAAAGTCAGTGCACAATGCAGTGTGCAAGGAAGATGGCGGAATCGGACCACCGAGAGGAGACAGGAACTCCCTGAAAGAGGCCCCAGGGGACCCCAAAGTACCGAAAGTAGGGGCCTAATTTAACACTTACTGATAAATCACCGGATACCCGAAAGAAAAGATGAGTATTGGTAGTAGTAGGAGGGCTGAAGATGGGCAGAGAAAGGACAGAGATAAGGAAAGAACTGGTGAAGTGCACTGCGCCAGTTCAACCGAAGAATTGAGCGCTATGTATAGTGCTGTGCATCATCAAGCACCCGCATGGTCACAATTTTTTTGGGGTGGTATTGTGTTGAAGTATTTCGGGCAATTGAGCCAAAACGCATAGGTATGTTTCGCTAGAGGGTAGGTAGCTTCTGATGTTACTTGGGAGAGTATTGGGCATTATACCTTTCTGGTTTACTAGAGCCAACAATATCTTCTTGAAAAACAAGGCAATACTTGGTTAACTTAACTAAATCATCTTGAGAGGGTTAGGAGATGGGAATATCCACAGTCTATACTCAAGGTAGTTTTATTCAACGCGGCCATGATGGCATTCAGGAATTTCTCGGTGACCTTCTCGAGAACCTTTGCAGAATCGTTGATCCTCTCTATGACAGCTTCCTGGGCGAGAGCCTGCTCCGTGGGGACGTCGTAAGGCAGTTTACTGGTGGGGTAAGGCCATGCAAATGAGGATGTAAATGACATAGCCCAATGTACCTTTACCTGAATACATTTTGTTATACCAATATGAAAATCAGCTGATAACTTTGAGCCTCTCTAACTGTCTCATTGTTTTTTTATAGCAAAATATGTACACTTTTCACAATCCGTATAATTTGCTGTTGACCTTGTAAGTTGGCTCTGAACCAATTGAGGGCGCTTCCATTGATACCATATCGGATGTTAAGTCGTTGGATGAGGTCCAGAAGAACAAGCACTGCCTCCTTCTTGCTGTCAATACTCAACAATATGTCGTTGAACACTCGGACAATGGCAGGTCTCGCAGCTGTGGTGTTGTCGGTACGCACTTTGATGGTAAGGGTACAGAAAATGTTCCGTAAGGTACTGTTGCAGTTGTTGGACAGCAGCCTTTTCAATAGCCTTAGAAAGGAATTTTAGATTTGAAATGCTGCGATAGCTATGTAGCGATTTGGGGTCAAGTGTAGGTGCTTCATGAGGGGTGTGACTTCCGCTCCCTACAATTCATGACATATGACCCAGCCAATAATGTTTTGGCATACACAGCCACATATCTGTCCCCCCTAATCACCCACCACGTGTTCGTTCTTTTGGTCATATCCACTTACTCTTCAAGTTCACCCAGACATGAATGGTACAACCCACATAACCAGCCATTCCTATCTTCATTTTCTTTTATACTCACCTAGTACACACCTACACATGAATGATACCACGGGGTTCGATATCCCGGTAGGGTCATACCAAAGACAAAAGTACCTGTTGCCTTCTCGCTGGACGCTCAGCACAAGGGATTGGAGCAGGGACAAATGAGGGGTAGGTAATTGCAAGTGGCCGTATGCGTGTGATTAACCCCCACCCCCACATCAGGTACCGCCAAAGAGGCATTGCCTTATTCCGTGTTCCTGGTCAGGAATTCGCAGCTGACAATTAGATGCAGTATCCAGGTCTGCATCCTTGCTGGGCCTTGAATAGGGAAAGATCCTCTGCTCAGCAAGATACCATAAAAAAAAAAATGAAAATAAAAAAAGCCACACACCAGGCCATTCCCATCTCTTGTTTTATTTACATATACCCTCAATCATAAGGTACACACCTATACTTACCTGTCTATCTTTTGTACCCTTAAACCACTACTCATCAAGCACACCCCTTGGATATGAAAATGGAACCAGCCACACACTCAGTCTTCCCTATCTTCTCTTATATTCCTACTTATCAAGTACACTTCCCTTTTGTGGGAATGGTACCAGCCACACACTTCGCCTTACCTGTCTATCTTTTTTCTCTCATAACCCCTATTCATCAAGTACCCCCCCCCCCCCCAATATGATAATTGTACCAGACACAAAATCCGGCCTCCCCTGTCTATCTCTTCTTCTATTACACCCCTACTCATCAAGCACACCCCCTTCCATATGAAAGTGGTACCATCCACACATCAGGCCATTCCATCTCTTGTTTTATTTACATATATCCACTTATCAAGCACCCATCATATGAAAAATTTAATAGTAGTACAGGCCACAACCTGGCCTCTCTGATTCGGTCTCTGTCTGGTTGTTGATCCACGCCTTGTACACGTCGACTGGGTTTGTGTTGATGTTCAGAGATTTGTCCTCCATCACATCTTGACCAATGGTTGCAGGATTGATTGTCCTCAGTGAACTCGGAACTTTCTGACCTCTGTTGAATGTCACAACCATCCGGATGACCATGGGGTTGCCAGTCACAATTTCCATCATCTTGTCCACCTTTGAACTGTTGTGAAAATAGAAATGCAAGGGTTTAACAAAGGGATCCAGTTGATATCGATCTAAACGAAAGCTATAGTGCAAGGCAGCAAGCAGCCAGCTATCTAATCATTTGAGTAGATGTTTATTGAGGGCTACTCCAATGAGCCAGTGCAGGGCTACTCCAATGAGCCAGTGCAGGGCTACTCCACTGAGCCAGTGGAGGGCTACTCCACTGAGCCAGTGCAGGGCTACTCCAATGAGCCAGTGCAGGGCTACTCCACTGAGCCAGTGAGGGCTACTCCACTGAGCCAGTGCAGGCTACTCACTGAGCCAGTGCAGGGCTAACTCCACTGAGCCAGTGCAGGGCTACTCCACTGAGCCAGTGCAGGGCTACTCCACTGAGCCAGTGGAGGGCTACTCCACTGAGCCAGTGCAGGCTACTCACTGAGCCAGTGCAGGGCTACTCCACTGAGCCAGTGCAGGCTACTCACTGAGCCAGTGCAGGCTACTCCACTGAGCCACGTTCACGCCGACACAGTTGTCGAATCATTACCATTCTTTGGGAATGAATCCAATTCATCCCATTTACTATAGCCAAAGGCATCAGTGCTAGCAGGCTGTAGAGCCAACAGGGCAGTAGATTGCAATGAACACACTGAAAAAAGAATTTGCCCTCATTTCTGTAGAGGGGCAACCCTTACTGACTTGCCCCTCCCACTTCAGAGATTCAGGCATTGGATCGTACAAGTGGGGTCAAAGCACAGTTTTTTTTTTCCAGTATTGGCTGAAGTGACTTCAATCCGGTCCAATATTGAGTCCAAGATCACTAATGAGCAGAATCAACTCTATACAATACAATATACACATCCGTGCTTGAACAGTAAGCTTAGATTGCATTCGACATCCTGAACAATGGGCAGAGAAGATCAAAGCAAAAAGAAAGTTTCTCATCTTCTCATGATTTTGAGAGGGAGAGCAACATTTCAGCAGAGACAAGGAGGTTATGAGTCTGTGCACTAAACAACGGGACCTCAGCCAAGTCCCTGCAAGGTGAAAGCATAGAGGCACTGGACCTGCTGAAAAACCTAGATACAACATTGATTCAGTGGTGTGAAGTATTAGACCACAGTTATCATAATTGTATGTGTGATTGTCATATCCAATGCCTTCAAAGCTAATATACATTTTTTCTTGAACAACTATGGAGAACACAGTTCACTGCCACATGGGGGAATTTCTGACTACTGAAATTCCATGGAAAAATTTAACTTCAGTGAGATTTCGCTCCAAGTTTTCTCCAGCATTGTGAACTTGCTGCTAAATATTAGCCTTGCAATTTTCAGTGGAATGTTATCACAAATAGAAGGATACTATAAGCTAATTCTACAAAACAGCTTGCAGGGGGTGCATGTTCTTGAAGACATCACTGATATTGTCAAGATGCTAAAGCAACCCACGGCAGAGTCATAACAAAGTATAGTGAAGGGGGGAGGGGGTATAGTCTTGGGTGGCTGTTGTCACCCTTCACAGGAGGTGGTCACAGGAATGGTGGTTCATATTAAGAATAAATAATAGATGTCTACGAAAGGAAAAGGATCTCGTATGTTGAAACGTGTAGGAGAAACAATTATGATACAAACGAACATGCATGTTCAATAAAACATAACAGCATGCTTTAGGTGAAAACATCAATCAGTAAGACATGTCATTCAAATTTCATATGTCCAGCGGCTCGAGAAATCTAAAGATTGCAAAATGTTCTCAAAGTAGTATCACTTTTGTGATGTTTTAATGCAGAGAATACATCTTTGAGACGGACAGGTGAGATATCAATGCATAAATATCGTTGCATGATAAAATTATAAGCTAAGGAAGATTCAACTGGGAATTTGAAAAAGAAAAGATGTGAGTTTTCACCAATGTTCTTTCATAACCACAGTCTGGGTTGGTACAGAAGCCTCAATTGGCATCATTTCCGGATAACTAGTGTTTGGAAGCCAATCAAATTTTTGCAAATGCAACAATGCCCATATTTTCTACTCACAATTTCTGAATATTTTGGTGTGATTTTGGAATAAGATTATGAATGAGCTGGATCAATACATACTAAGAATGGGCTCTAACCTCAAGTTCCAACCCTATCCATAATTTTGAGACTAAGTCGTAGTTTTGAGGAATCTTAACGACCACCAACCAACGACCACCCTGGAAATGAATATAACGCTCCATAAACCTGTAGATATCAGATACACGATCACGATATAACTGAGGGCCACATTCATAGCATGCTGGAAGACAATTTGTCAACAAATACAAGCTGTTACTAAAGATGCAGCTAAATGCATGCTCCACTCGTCACTCACAAACCAGGAATGCCGGCAAAGCCAACCAGTTTCTGTCTGTCAAGGGAAATACGAGTTGGGGGTGAATCAGTGATTCATCTCTTGTATAACATGCAACAGTGAGCATCCTCATAGAATTATCTTTATCCTGTTAGGACCAGTCCTACGTAGGATGTGAGTGACTCATGTGCAATTCATATCTTCGGTGCTTCAAAGACACTGCTGGGGCTGTAGAGTCTTCTTTTCCATTCAAGGAAAACTATGATGCATGTAGAAATAAATTTTAGGCTGCAGGGGGAAGCGTAACAATTCAAATCCCTAACAAAATTTCCTAGTATCTCAAGAAAGATACCAACCTGCTAAGACAATTTGCTTACTACTGTGTGGAGTTGCAAGAAACTGAAACAGGGAATCTAAGCTAGACCAAGCATATAGTGTCTTCTTTACAGGTGAAACAGCACAATTCTCCCTTCTATCATATCAGTTCTGTTCACCGTAACAAGAAAGACATCCTCAGAAGTTTTTTTTTTTTTTTTTTACATTAAGAAACTCACAGCTTCACAAGTTTATGAATTTATTCAGTAACAACTCCCTGTACCATGGAATTCTACGAACCCTACCAATGAGTCCCCACACATTCCCACGAACATACCTACTGAATGTGGTCTTTACATTGGCGCTATATTGAATGCATTTATTAATAATATTATTTTTCTTCATATTACCTATTTATTATTGTCTATTGCAGAATGCTTGCAATTATTGGATTGTTCAATTATATAGGATTTACGCAGCTTGTTACATATTTGCTGCACAAAGATGTTATGTTGCCAGGTGGTTTATTGGCATGACTCACCACCATCAAAGTTAGACAAGGATTATCAAGTTATCGCATAAACTTGTTAGCTTCATAATAGAGAACATCAGCAATAAAGCACAAGAATTTAGGGTAAGTGATAATGAATACACTTCAATTTTTGCCTATATCTTTTCCATGGGCATTTGTGTTTAAAAGCTCATTTTCAATTAGGGAGATTGCCTTTTTCTGGATAACATGAAGAGATCTTAAATTTAGACGCCTATGCCTCAAGTTCAACACAACAGCCTTGTTCTGCAAATTTATAAACTATGAATACCTACCCCACAATGGACCCCTGCACTCAACAAGTACTATTGAACCTTTGGCATCACACAGAACGGTCTATTCATACCACCCCGCACACCATCCTCCAGGTTGTCTAACTCCATGGGAAATAGGAAAGGGGCTGGGCTGCCAACCCAGAAAATGCTCAATGGTACTTTGGATGGGTGCATGTTCCATATGATTCAAAATGAACATGAACCTAGATTGCACTCACTATAATTGACAACAAAGTATAATTTTGTCTTTTGCAGTAACAACCTGAAGGCAGCCAAGTCTATGAAGCCAGCATCCAATCTTTTTGAACCTTTGTATTGATATTCTTCAAATTTCTATCTTAGTGTTCAGGAAAGTACCTACCATACAGCACAGGGGTGAGACGGTAATCGTGGTATTACAATATGACGAATGGCCAGTCGCAACTGAGTTAGCCAACCGAAAGCCAACTGACCCATGGACTCATAGTACCACATAAACAAATTGGATAATGTACTAGCTCATTATATGAGGCAATTTGTATAATTCTCATTAATTTCCCATTTTTGCAGAAAAATACACAATCTTGACAATAAACATAACCTTCCAAGCCTAACATAAAGAAACACTGTACAAATTTTACCTTTATAGTTTAATAGGACTAGCTGGCCTCTGTTGACTCTCCAATGACCTCTGACTTTAAAACCAGAGGGTTCATATGTTTCTAGAGGCGTCGAGCTTGTAACCCCCAGAGGTTGTGGGTTTCGAGCCTGCCACTTTTCACCTTGAGCACGGTACTTATCTGCTCAGCTCTCTTCACCCGGTATAACAAATGGGAACCGAGAGGTGCAGAACCTTGCGCTGATTGTAACTGCCGGCGGTATACTCCACTACTCTCTCCGGGATTGTCTGAGTGTGTACTGTCCTATGATCAGGGTATTGTCTGTAAAGCGCTTTGAGCACTTCGTCTTCGGTGGTAAAGCGGTATAATAATAATTTGACTATTATTATCATTTGACATGTATGACATTCCAATAATATGTGATATACATGCCATTTATTGAGCTTCCTCCAGCCAGGCACTAATTGACGTAGCATCATGTTTAGAGGCTCGAACTTGGATCAAAATGTTTCACTTCTTCCCTCTTTCTTTCCTCCCACAAATGCCCATTTTCCTACACAGGCGAACGCCCCCCCGTGTTTCGCCTGGTTCGCGTCAGTGTTTTTCCATCTACTATGCACCATGCAAACAGTTACAAATTAATTTAATGGTGGTGTTCTTAAGATTTTGATATAGCATTTGACAACCCCTACTATCAGTGATCAATTCAAATTCGTAAGTATGATTTGGAAACAATGTCTACTGAAGAGTTAAGAAGTATCAGTTTTGTGGAAAGTGACTAAGTCGCCTAAATTATGCAAATTAGACACATATTCAACTTCCTATTGGACGCATTTGCTCATTTCACATATCCTAGGACCACACTTAATCATGGGAAGTCACAACAAACTTGAACATTGAAATAATGGAACATTTATAACACACGGCATAACCCCCAAGTGACTCAAGTCAATGTTATGTGAACATTTTGGGTTGAAATACCAAGGTAGACGCAACCAATCAGCTTCCGGAAAATCAAACCAACTTTGAAATTTGGGAAACACCATGCGAATTAGACACACTGAATTACCTCCAGTGTCCTCCACGCTATTAGTATACAATTTTATATAGTGAAAATCACAAGAGTGCTCATTCACATAAATGAGTGGTGATGACTGAAAGAATATCCGATACTTGTGAATGTTGCATAAATTGCAAATTAGACGACCTCAATTAAATATTTTACGCTGAAAATCTACTCCTTCGCATCTCCCGCATATCCGCGCATCTATGTCCCAAACCAAGTCCCCATAGCACCTACGATTCATCCGTTATCTTTCTCACGAGCCTAAACATAATACACAGGAAATAGGCTATTTACCTTCCTTAATTAGTGATTGCGCGCCCCAATCTAATCCGATTCGTGTCACCCCAACCCCCCGATGCTAACCCGAAATTTTTGTCGCATTACACTTGCCGTTCGAAAGATATCCTCCTCACGAGAAAGTGTGCACCACACACACACACACACAAACACATACCTGTTAGGGGGCCCTAACGGGGACACACAAACTGGACATTGATCTTTCACCTATTGGAAATGTGGACATCAGTTCAAACCTACTAGGGGTCCCCTACCACTACCAAAAAAGGTATCATGTTTTCAGCAGTTTAATGGAAACAATGGACCGGGCTATCCCCGCATTCCGTTTTTTTGTGGGGCGTTTTCCTATTGAAATGGGGACAAACAAACGGGGATATCCCCTTCGTCAGGGCGTCCCAGTTACGTGAAAAGGCTCCCGTGTGTGTCCCCGTTTAACTGGATCCACAAACGCATCACACGCCATAAGTTAACACTAATCTCCTCCTTAATTTCATTCAGGCGAGTTAAAAAAATGACACCCAACTTACCAGGACAGGTCAGTACAACCCATAAGAGAGCATACACTAATGTTTCTTGATTAGACCAACATTCTAATGAGGCCTGCACGTATTTGCGAGAATTCCACATACTTACATAAATACCTACATACATACATACATACATACTACATACATACATACATACATACAGACATAATACATACATCCATACATACATACATACATCTAATACCTACAACATACTACAGACATACATACATACATACCTACATACATACCTACATACATACATACTACATACTACTACATACATACCATTACATACATACATGTCTACATACATACATACAACATACATACATACATATCATACATCATACATACATACATCATACATCATACATACAGTACATCCATACATAATACTACCTACATACATACATACCTACATACTAACATACATACCTACATACTACAATACATACATACAACAGACTACATACAGACATACATACATTACATACATTACTATAGCTACAACATACAACATACCTACATACATTACCTACATCATCATACATACATACATACATCTCCATACATACATACATACATACATCATACTACATACAACAGACATACATCCAGACATACATACCAGACTCCTCAGACTACATACCACATACATACTACATACAACATACATACATACATCATACAACATACATACTACATACATACATAATACATACAACATACATACATACATAACGACATACATACATACATCATACTACATCATACATACATACAAAATACATCATCATACATACCTACATACATACCTACATACATACATACATACATACATACATAACACATACATACATACATACTACATACATACATACATACATCATACTACAATACATACAACATACTACCTAATACATACTACATACATACATACCTACATACATACATACATACATACATACATACATACCTACATACATACATACATACATACATACATACAGACATAACATAAATACATACATCCAACATACATACATACATAATTAACATAACAACAGACATACATACATACATACAGACATACATACATACTACATACATACATACATATACATACATACATACATACATAATACATGACATAATACCTAATACATACAGACAACATACATACATACATACCATTCCATACATACATACATAATAATACATACATACATACATACATACATACATACATACATAATACATACATTACATACTACATTACATACATACATACATAATACATAATACATACATACCTACATACATACATACATACATACATACATACATACAGACATACATACTACATTACATACTACATACATACATACATACATACATACATACATACATACATACATACCATACATACATAATACATACATACCTACATGAAATACATACATACTACAGACATACATACATACATACATAATAATACCATAAAATAAATATACTTACATACATACCCCCCCCCCCTCCCCCCTCCCTTAATACATACATACATTACATCATACATACATACATACTACATTACCATACATACATACATAAATAATACATACATACATACATACATACATACATACATACATAATACATACATTAATTACATACATACATACAACATACATTACATACATACATACCATACATACATACATACATACATTACATACAATACTAATACATAACAACATACATACATACCATACATACATACATACATTACTACATACATCATACATACATACATACATACATACAACATACCTACATACATAACATACATACATACATACATACATACATACATACATACATACATCCATACATCAGTTCCATACATACATACATACATACATACATACCTACATACATACATACCTCTACATACATACATATCATACATACCTACATCCCTTACTACATACATACATACAACATACATACATCATACATACATACATTACTACATACATACATACATACATACATACATACATACATACATACATACATACATACAATACATACATACATACCTACATACATACATCATACATACATACTACATACATACATACAGCATACTAATACAACATACATACCATACCTACTACATACATACAGACCTACTACATCATACATACCTACATACAACATAAATACATACATACATACATACATACATACCTACATACATACTACATCATACATACATACATACCATCCATCCATACTACATACATAACTACATAAACATACATACCTCCATACATAATACAACATACAACATACATACATACCACATCCATCCATCCATACATACCTACATACATACATACAATAAACATACATACATACAATACAGACTACATACATACATAAATACATACCTACCTACATACATACATACATACACCATACATACCTACATACATACATACATACATACATACATCATACATACATACTACACTACATACATACATACATACATACATACATACATAATACATACATCAACATACATACTCATACATACACTACATACATACATACCTACATACATACATACCTAACATACATACATACATACATACCTACATACATACAACATACATGCATACACACCCACTCACCCACACATATTCACGAACTGTTGTACTGCAACAATAGATCCCTCTGAATTTAGTGAAGTAATGGAACATTACGGTTATGGACTTGACAGTACATTGCATTCCGGTCCTATTAGCCTCTTTGAACACACCTCAACCAAACCACCAAAAATAATGATCCTAAGATGGTCACTAGGCAGTTGGACTGACAAACATGGTTACCACCTTGCTACTGGAGGTTGTTTGGGGAAAAAGAGACACCCCAGAAGTATTTGACCAAAAACTGACATGTAAAATGCCTGCGAGGAGAAGGTTCCTCCGAGTTGGGTTGAAAGAAAATCATACGGCAGGGAATTCTTATATGCAGCAATATCATTCCTGTGGGGAATGCAGGTGATGGGGGGGAAAAGGGGGGGGGGGGTGATTAGTGTAGAGCATACCTGGCTATGGTATACTTGGTGTCAATACAATCTCGACTCCAACAAGACAGTAACGAAAAAACGATAAAAAAAAGCCCCCCCCATTGCTGAGATGATACCTAATCTACCATCTCAAAGTAAGGATTATCCTATTCTACATGGGGTAAGCATAACATGTGGTTGAGTTTTAGAGTGGAATGTAGCTCAATTCCATTACACCCAAAACATGGAACACACGAAAATCAATGAAATGCGGCTGTGTTATATTTTTTCTGTCAAAGTTCCTGAATATGTCCAAATTAGAAGGTGAGTATTCATGAACAAATGAGGACTGTTACACTGCACATTTCTCAAATTAGGTGACATGAAGAAGGACTACACACAACTGTACATTTATCACACACAACTTTTCCATGGACATTTTACCCAATTCTTGATTTTTGGTTTTGCTGCAGCTAGTTCATGTAGGTGCAATAACTTCAATTGAAGTTGGAAGTTCATACACTAACCTGAGGATGTGTGCTTACACAAGACAGGGACTATTTTACTGCATGCCAACTCCAACAAAGCATAAAACTACGTTCACACTTGTGCGATAAGATACGATCAATTTAATGGATGGAAGTGTTTCACACTTGTGCGATAAAAATGTTGTACGATAACTTTATCGGACGTCTCGGCCCCTTACATAACGGAGAAAGTGATGGGATTTTAGTTTGAGAAAAAGAACCAGTTTTCTCCTTTTGTCCGCTTCAGGCAGTGTGAATAGCCTCAGGGTCGACCAGAATTGAAGCTTATGTTCCGTTCCATTACTTGTAGGAGGGCGAATAGTGTTTATCCCACCCCACTTTGAAGCAAACAACAACATTACAACCTTTTCCTCTATCATAAGACATCACGCGCACATAAGTTGCCCGGGCACTCTGAATTAAACCTTTTTTCCTGGACAAGACGACCTTTTCATTCCATACATAAATTTCCCCACGATTCTTTCTTCCCAAATCAATCATGAGAGCGCATGCCTGGAAGGCACTTAGCTCTGCATTCACCCCCGCTCCAAATCACTGCAACCCCCTCTGAGCAACTGACCAGGCTGAGCCTGTCCCTTCCCCCCCCTCTCGCGAGTACCCCGCTCGCATTTGCGCCAGCCCGCCACCATCACTACTTGGCTGCCCAGCGACACAGCCCTTCCCCAAGGTCTCGGAAAGACAGAACGCGGTGGACAGGTCCGTCCACCGGGAGCGGCCCATATGCCCGAGGAAGCCAAATTGACGATCACCAATCAAGCAGTTGACCTCACCATCCCCGCACTACCCTTCCGTTGAACACCTAGTCCTAATTAACATCGGTTATCAAGAATATATGTCGAAGTGAGGTAGCCAGGAAAGCATCCAGTCAATTGAGTCAATTCGTCAATGAGCTGAAAATGGAGCTTGGTTACTCCGCTCAGAACAAGCATGTCAAAATAATGCCTACAGCGCCACCTGTGTACCCTACTATTCTCCTCACTAACCTTCAGACATTTTCACTGGAGTTAGATCTACATATATCCCCCCCCCCCCCCCACAGCTTATTTCGTTGCCCTTCTTCGTTTCTTTTCCCGCCTGTTTTCTTTACATGAAGGTTAGGATGAAGTTTCCATCAAGACGTCAGACTGTGGATCACCCCCTAGGAAACTCACTCCCTACCTACCCTGCCCTCTCAAACAGCCCCACACCCCCTCCCTCCCCCTGGGGCCACTCACTACCACCACATATTTCCTGCCTTTTGCATCCCACATGATAATTGGTGGACGCCGACGCAACACGACTCTCCCCATTACCACACTGGGCACGCAACTATTGTTAATGGGGAGGGAATCATGGATTCAAACTAAAATATGGGTTTCGTAGGTCCCATGCATGGTGGCATATAAGGCCGAGAAGCTCAATCAGAGACCGATGACTTCCCCGGATACGTCACTACCCAATACATCCATCAAAACCCCTGCTTTTAATCACACTATAAACCCACTTTTGACGCCAAACTTCCCCCAATAAGCCTGTTTGGCGTTCCATACTTTTTGCACAATTGCGCAAGTTTATCACTGCATTGCGGATTTATCGCATCCGATAAAGTTATCGTGCCATAAAAGTTGAAATATTTTCAACTTGACGTCTAATAAATTTATCGTATCATATCGTATCGTATCGCACAGGTGTGAACACTCCTATTGAAATAACACTTTTTAACACAACGTCCGATAAATTTATCGTATCATGATCGTATTGTATCGCACAAGTGTGAACAGCCCTTTAATGGAAGCAATAACAGTCATTGAAAAAAAAAAAAAACAGCTTATGACAACTCCACATTTCTGTGTTTACATTCTAATTCATGTTAAGGGCAGACTGGCAACTCCTCCTGTACCAAATTTCTGGACTACCATCCAGATTGATTGTATGGCACTCTCTAGCCTGCTTCAGTGCTGTGCATGTTCAGGTCATGATACTTGCCATCACTGCTCACGGGACTCAATGCTGAGTCTGGCGATCTTTCACGAAAGCCGACGATTAATCGCACAATCGACTGTAAGCATTCCCAAGTGGTGATCATATTGTTATTGGATGCACACTGGAGAAACACACAGCAGAAAATGAACAGTGATATGCTTCATTCCAAAGCCCTCCGAAATTTATAGAAGAAAGATGAAATACTGATAGCAAAGAAAATACTACTGTCAGTCAAGCTATTCCACAGTTCCCAAACTGCACTGCCCATCGATATATTTGCCATCACAGAATCATGTGGGCCTCAAAGGTATTCCTGAAAAAATTAAACTTGTTCAATACCTAGCAGTCGGTCACAAGGCTTGTGGACAGTTGGCTGGTTTCGGTGGCTACTGTCCAGCCATCATCACCTCACACTATGCCGTCACATGGAGACAGTGAGCATACTGCAAGCTGTCAAAATCTGTACAGTGTCAGGCAGGCTTAGTTAAAGTACAATGGTCACGAAATGAATTTTCTTCAAAATTGATTCTGTACATTACATTAATGCATCCACCAAAAAATCAATTTGATTTATGGTGTGAATTGCATTTTATTGGCCTAAGTAGTTATAATAATGCATTGGCCAACAACCGCACATGCAATATTCTAGGAAAGGCCTGAAAGGCAGGCAAAAGTTTCTTGTATTCCACGCGCTAACAAACGTCACGTTTGCCCTGCTTGGGGTTACTCACTTGATTTCCTCCTGTAGGGCAGTCTTGAAGAGTTTCAGGAGCAGGTATTCCTCACGCTGATTGGCTGCATAGTTATACAGCGCCAGAATCACAGACTCCATGAACTTGGTGGTCTTGCTCTGGGGCATAGCAAAGATGAGTTTGGCCAGGTAGTTAGGGTTGGTCTGGAGGAGGTACAGCAAATGCTGATAGCTCTCCAACATGTCGCGCTTGTCCTTGCTCAAGGCCTTCAAACCGGAGCCTTCATCGTCTGAATGCAGCTTACGGCCATGGGATACAACGTCCTGAGAAGAGAGAAAATGGGGTCGGGAGTTGCGGATTCCTAAACCTGTCATGCTTGTCCTTGCTCAATAGACCGGAGCCTTCAACGTCTGAATGCAGCTTACGGCCATGGGATACAACACCCTGAGAAGGAAGAAAATAAGGTATAGGAGTTGTCTGGTATCACTCAGCCATGTCATGCTGTCCTTGCTCAAGGCTTCCAGACCAGAGCCTTCATCCTTCATGGCCATGAGATGCAACAACCTACACCCAGAATTGAATGAACCCAAATAACTAGAAACATGCACTGTTACTTTTGTGGTTGAAGATGAGCTCGGTCAGGTAGCTGGGGTTAGTTTTGAGATGGTATGAGAGGTGACGGAAGCTTTTGTAGATGTCACGCTTGTCCTCGCTCGATGTCTTCAGACCAGAGCCCTCACTATCGGAATGCAGCCTACAGCCATGGGATACAACGTGCCAGCAACAGAAATAATGCGGAACTGAACGTAAACATCAGGTGCTTCCACCCCTCAAGACCAGAGAGTCCACCATCAAGGGCAATAGGCAGCATTACTCCTGTTCACACTGCCAATGTAACCATAAAAACTTTTAGAATGACATGTCAACCCTTCTCATTGCCCAAGAACACGGTCCCCTTAGTTCACCTGAGAGTAACCAGATAAATCTGCCCATTATCCAGGATATCACCAGAATGCTGGGTCTTAGGAAAGCGCAGGCCAAGTATTCAATAACCTCCCACAAGATCCACAAGCTAGCAGTTATCGTGAATTCAGGAGATCTGACATTTGCCATAAACCCTTTGTTATCCCACCGCTCTAACCCCTACCTCATTAACCAATCATCATCATATCCATTATATGCCAGATGTTCTCATCATGATGAGGTCAGACGGGTGATGACACGCTTCCACCAAACTTCTGTCAAGTGCCACTTCACTGTCGATGTTGAGTGTCCTCATATCAACCGTTGACACAATCCTGCCACGTTTTCCTGGGCCTGCCGGGTGGTCTGCGACCAGGAACCATACATTCAACAGCGTTGTCAAGTGCACTATTCTCTTCTCTCCTTTCGACATGTCCAAACAAGCTCAATCTCCTCACTCCAATGTACAGTACAGCTCTTGCAAACACAGCTTCTGGCAACCTCAGAGCATTGTCTCTCCAGGAAACGCCACCCATGTCTCTCAACATTCTTCTGTCACATATGACCAGGATATCTCACAGATTCTTTGTAAGTGCCCATGTTTCTGCACCGTACGGCACCACAGATCTTATGCATGCCTCATACACCTTGCATCTGCTAAGCAGTGGAATGTCCTTGTTCAGGAGTAGGCCAAAAATCTCTCTCCATTTACTCCAGGCCACAGAAACTCTTGCACTTACAGCTCTCTCAACACCTTCACTGTCCAGTACATCTCCAAGTAGCAGAACTTGTTTCACTCATTTTCCACTTCCTTTTCAAGCTCGATAATTTCTTCCACTCAGACTGCATCGCCGAGTCTTCTTCTAACACACATAGAACAGGAGAAGTCACCCTGTACAGAGTTTTCAGCGCTGAGCATCTCCTGTGACACCATTTTCCACATTCGGTACAAAGGATTGAGTTGACTCCAACAACTTTGCCACAAACTCCACATGGGAATCTTCCTGAATGCAACCTTTTGTCCATCTTCTTTCCAGTAACCACAAGCTTAGTCTTGCCTATGTTGACCTTTAGACCTCTTTCCTCCAAAGCATCTTTCCAGCTTCTGAACATTTCTTCAGCACAATCTTTTGTTTCTGCTGTTAGGACGAGATACAGTAGCTTCCATGGAAAGCCATTTCTGCACTCTTTTGTTGCTTACTCCATCACAGTTATAAAGCCGACCCCTGATGAACTACAACCTTGATGTTGAAATCCCTGGACATACCACCACAAATGCTCACTCTTCACTTGAATTACAGTACAGTGCCATCACCAGTTTTACTAGTCTTTCAGGGACAAGCGGCTTATCAAAGTTATACATCATTAACCAATGTCCTGTGAATCACATACCGGTAATGTAATCCCATTTCTGGTGAGCAGACCAATCTCGATATCTATCAGATTCACTTCTTGTTTTAATTTTTGCTCGATTGAATTTGTTACACTACCTTTCCCCTCAGTTCCTGAAGCTCTGTGATGGTTATTTATAGGGACTCCTGATGCACCTACTGTAATGTAATCCTATTCTTGATGAGCAAACCAATCTTGATATCCATCAGATTCAGGTCTTGTTCCAGCTGCTGGTTCGATCGGATCTGTTTTACGACCTTCCCTCTCAGCTCCTGAAGCTCTGGATAATCACAAATGGAATGGAGAATAATCATAAAAACACATTTTTACGACTGTCGTAAATACATACAACATTTCAAACACCTTGTTACTTCAGCCTATCGTGATATAAAGGGTAAACTTTCAGCACTGCCTATGACGGGCTATTTCACACAGACCTGCAATCAAATTTGCTTTTTCAGCAAAAGATTTGAGTTTCTAGCTATGTTTGATAATTTTGCCTACCTACCCCTCAGAGGTGACGAAAGAGTTCATGAACTGTTGAAACATACATCTAAAAGACTATCATCTGCAAGAAATGCAATCTGCTCAAATGCAAGACAGCTGTTCTATAGTCCCAATTTCTGAAGATATTTGTGCTTCACTCACCGAGCTCAGCGGACAGATCAGTCTGGTTCTGCTCCAAGAGATGAACATATTCCTGACGACAGTAACCGGTGGGTTCTCAGAGTGGGCTGCAAGAAATGAATAATTGTGGAATCAATCATCAAAGAACAGCCTGTTCTCAGTGATGAACGTACATCCTGCCCAAGCACTGGTGGGTTCGTGGAGTGGGCTGGGAGAGAGAAATAAAGGTGGGACAAACGGGCGCTCTGTTCTTAATGTTGAACATACTACCCGACCACAGACACCAAGGGGTTCTCAACTGGGCTGCGAGAAAGAAACGAAGGTGGAATTATTAATTGATGAACAGCCTGTTCTTAGTGATGAACATTTTTCCGACTACATTAACCGGTTGGTTCTTGGGAGTGGGCTGTGAGGGAGAAAATATTGTGGAATTATTAATTAATGAACAGCCTGTTCTTAGTGATGAACATTCTTCCGACCAAAGTGACACCAGGGGTTAGTATAAGAGGGCTGCAATGCAAGAAGAGTTAAATGTGAAATTAACAATTAGCCTGTTCTTAGTGATGAACGTACTTCCTGGACCACAGTCACTGGTGGGTTCTCAGAGTGGGCTGCAAGAAATGAATAATTGTGGAATCAATCATCAAAGAACAGCCTGTTCTCAGTGATGAACGTACCTCATATGGGCTGCCAAGCTAAAAGGGATGTATAGAATGATCTTAGAGACAAAGCTTACTAATAATAATCGATGCTTGAACAGCAAAAGCTCCTGACACTACTCTTTGAAACTAGGACACAGGCTCTGCAAAGTGAATCATCTGAAATTGCTCTGATAGCTGATTATATCAAAAGAATTTACCGATTCCCCTCCTTTTCCCCATTCCACATCTCCTCCCCCCACAGTCATGTGATGCCATTGGATCACCCAACAGGAGGATGAGGGGGGGAGGGGGAAGCACCATCAGAAATTCATGAACCTATCTATTGCACAGTACTACTGCCCAGCAGTGATTGAAAATCTCCACCAATCAAAAGAGGTACTCACTCAGCACAAAGTAGTCGTTCCTGGCCTTCTGAGATCTCCAGAAAGCCTGCAACATCACCACCTTATCCACATGTACATTAGAAGGCAAAACAATCATAAACAGAAAGAAATAGAGAGGTGATGCTGATTTGGATGTCATTTTTATGCTAATTTTTGGAATTGATATTTTGAAAAACAACGGCGATCGCTCCCATTGTCTCTCCATGTGGGTGGCGATAAGTGTTCACTTCTATCAGTCACCATGCAAACAATTACAAGTTCCATGTGTCGCTTAAAGATTTTGGTATTAGCATTCAACAGAAACGGCCAACTAGTCAGTAACCAATTTCAAATTTGAAAGGACTGATTATTGACTTTTCTGTGGAAATGTGCACTAAAAGTGACACTGAGGAAATACAGGACAAACTTTAAAATTATGCAGTGATTATGCAAATTAGACACATTGAATGACCTCCAGTGACCCTGAATCCATGATAGAAATTTTTGGAACTCAGGTAAACCACACCCACCAGGCTTCATGAAATTCAAGCAACTTAAAGGTTTTGTATAAATTATGCAAATTAGGTACGTTGAATGACCTCCAGTAACCCAGAAACCTTTTTTTAAAAGTTTCAAGGACTGAAGGTTCCTTATTCACCAAGTCTCGTAAAAATCTGACAATCTCTGAAAACTTGTATGAATTATGCAAATTAGACAACTTGATAAGCATATTTTCCTGCTGAAAATCTGATCAATCAATCTACCTTATTATCCTGCTCCTATATGCCAAACCAAATCACCATAGCACCTACTGTTATCCATAATCTTGTTAACAAGCATAAACAATAAATTATTAAAATAGGCTAATTACCCTACTTTAATTAGTGACTTTTGTGCCCAAAATCTAATCAGATCTTGTTTCACTCAACCCCAATGCTACCCTTAAAAATTTGTCACAATTCTTCATACCGTTCTGGAGGAATCCGGCTAACGAGAAAGTGTGACACACACACACACATGCGCCATAGTGACCACTAAGTCTCCTCCTGAATTTCATTCAGGCGAGACAAAAACAAGGCGATCGCCCCAGTGTCTCGGTCTGGTTGCGCGATCAGTGGTTCCTTTCATCAGTCACCATGCAAACAGTTTATAAGTCATTCCAAGTGTTGCTTCCAGATTTTGGTATTAGCATTTAAAAGAAACTGTTTACTAATCAGTGACCAATTTCAAATCCATAAGGACTGATTATTGACCATGTTCACAAAGGAGTTATAAGTAAGTTTTGTGGAAAGTGACAGAAATTGTGCCTAAATTTGCAAGAAAACAACGATACTCCAACTCTATTGACCCATTTTCTCATTTGAAATATCTCAGAACCATAGTGGACCACGCCTAATACGTTTTTTATATGGGAATCCAACAAACTTGGAACATTTGCATGAATGAAGCAATTATACACATTGAATAACCCCCAATGACTCGAGTCAATGTTAAAAGTTTTGAGGGAATGAAGGTAGACCATTCCAAAATCGAACAAACTTGGAAAATCTGCATAAATAGCACAACACTGAATAACGATAGTGACGCCTGTCTATGTTAAAAAGTTGGGGAATACCCACCAAGTTTCAGAAAAAAATCCAGCAAACTTCAGAATTATGCATAAATTATGCAACAAAAAAATGTTGAATGGACCTTCAGTGACCTGAATCCCTGACAAAAAAATTCAGAACCAAAGGGCAACCATACCCTACCCAGGTTGTCCATGGAAAAATCCAACCAACTCTATATTTTCGCATGAATTATGCAAATTAGACACATTGAATGACCTCCAGTAACCCAGAAACCTTTTTTAAAAGTTTCAAGACTGAAGGTATACCTTATTCTCCCAAGTCTCGTAAAAATCTGACAATCTCTGAAAACTTGTATGAATTATGCAAATTAGACAACTTGATCAGCATATGTTCCTGCTGAAAATCTGATCAATCAATCTACCTTATTATCCTGCTCCTATATGCCAACCAAAATCACCATAGCACCTACTGTTTATCCATAATCGTGTTAACAAGCATAAACAATAAATATAAAATTAGGCTATTACCCTACTTTAATGTGACTTTTGTCCCATAATCTAATCAGATCAGGTTCACTCAACCCCGATAACTACATACAAAATTTCATCTATTTGGTCTTACCGTTTCAGAGAAATCCTGCTAACGAAAGTGAGACCCTACAATACACACAGCACCTACATACACCCAAACCCACATACACACATACAACACAAACAACTCACACTTACACACACGGCAAAGTGATGGCTGAGTCCCTTCCTGAACTTTGTTCAGGCAAAAACAGAACATTTTTCTTGAAATCCCAATTGTCCAAGCTATTTCTTTGAACTACAGAGCAGATTACCCCTTCTGTAAATATTAAAACTATTCCTTGTGTTAACTGCCTCAGCAAAAGTAGAGATACGATTCACTATTATCAGCAATATGCCAACCATGACCCCCGAGACTGACATTTGGGGACCATTAACCTTCCAGAACACCTCTGTATCATCAGTTCACAATAGGCCTAATACTGGCCAAGCACCAACTTTCATTATTATCCAAACTATGCTATTTTTTTCTCCTTTTATGGTATACTTGCTGAACAGAGGGTGGAACCTATTTAGGGCTCAGCAAGGATGCAGACCTGGATCCTGCACCTATTGTCACTGCGAATTCCCTCACCCGATACACTGAAAGAGGCCAATGCCTCTTTGGCGGTACCACCTTAAGTGGGGTGAGGGTAATCACAAGCATACCGATCTAACTTTCAAATTGCCTAACCGTTGTTTGTCCCTGCTCCATCCCTTGTGCTGAAACGTCCAGGGCGCGAGAAGGCAACAGGTACCATTTTTAATTCTTCAGAAAAAGGAGCCGCACAAATATTCAAACAAAATTACCTTTAGGTGACTGTTGACTCATATTCCTAACCACCCCCCCATATGCAGCAATGGTAAGATAATATGAACCAACTTCAATCATCATCCCATCTATTCTGTAGAGTAGAAGCCACTGGACTGTTCAAACAAAATGGTTGGAATTTACCCCAAAATGTCTGAATAACCTGTATACAACATTGGTCAAAGACGACATTGACCACATATCACAAACACCGAATTAAATTTGTAGAAGCATTATGACTGTTTGACACCAAAAATGACCCTTTGGGGTCAAAATGATGACTTTGAAAGACCTTTGACACCACATTCCTAAACACCTACAGGTACCACAAGTCAGTGATGCCACTGACTAACTATGAAAAAAAAATACAACCTGGTCTGTAGGAGAAGCTTTTTTGTGGTTTTCAACCAAAAGGCCACAGAGGCTGACCCCTAAATGACCTTTGCCCAGTAGCTCACCTTGTTCAAATATGCTAATTTTGCTGATCATCCGATCTAACCTGATGATGATCAGCTCTGAACAGTCCAAACACAAACAAAATTAACTTCATCAGATATAGCGAAGGAAATGTAGAGTGGGGCCAATTTGAATCAGTTGTAAAAACATGGATGAAGGGATGATGGATGGACAGACAGACAGATAGATAGACATGCACGACCGCAATAGCTCACTCAGCCACACGGCTGAGGTGAGGTAAAAATTGGTAGCTAAATGTGTTCAATGAGCTATCGATAAATGTGTTAAATGGTGTCATGACATATGATTATCAAATTACTATCATCCAGAGTATTTTAATGGTTGCATGTGCTTCCTTACATTATCTGCCATATATTTCATTCAGCTGTTCCTGTACCTGATCTGGCCAGCCACATTCTGCCATAGGACTGGAGCTGTGAATATAAATAATATAAAAAAATTGAGAGTTTTGAGGAAGTTTCATTAGTGAATTAACAATGAAAATTAGGGGCAACTGATACATAATACAAATTGAATCCACATCTTTATAACCTTGTCCCCTTAAAACGTGACAAATATCACTCTGAAACACACACATTCTCTCACTAACTCTGGTTGGCACACCAGTTATTCAGGGTAGGGGGTAGGAAAGAGATTGTCTTGTGAATGCCATGCTGAAGATTAAAAATCTTGGGACCTAGCAAGCTTGAACTATTAATTAGGGGATTCAACTTGTATACATGGCACAAGCAATAGGGATTTGGCCTCTCTCAATACAATACATTAATTATGTAACCACCACCATGCAGAGCATAGAAATAGCCTGATCAGGCAGTGTTGCAGACAGAAACTTAGGCTGACTCATGCAACAAATCTGTTATTCCATCTGAGAGAACTGAATAGCTTTCGAGGCTTGCAAATGTGGAATAAGCACAACAAGGTTATATCATAGAGAATGGAAAACTGTACCTATAGGTTCAAACACTATTTCATTACATGGTTCCTATTGGATTTATACCCTTTTTCAACGTTTGGTCCATTATGCATGGAAATTTTGGAGAGAATACCAATTGTGCAGAAAATGCCTGACTCAACTTGACAATCCGGAGTTTTCATGTATTTCATTGTTTCATTTTGGTTAATAAGTCAACATTTAGGCAGATGTCTGTTGTCTTTCTCTCACCGAAGTAGCCATCAACACCTACCGGCCCACTACAGCAATATCCTCTCCCATAGACTAAATGTTTTCCAAAAAGTGAAAATAAGTGAATTTAAGTAGAAACAAAGAATGTTTTTCAGGGTTGTGCAGTATCACATCATTTAATTATTGCATGATGGGATGTTATCAATCTTACGCAATACAAATGCAAAAACTTCAGAGGACTATATCCCTAATGGAGCTGTGCATAACTTTGGGTTTGGACTGACGCATTCAGTTTTTCTCCAGCTCTCTATTAATTAATCCGCAGTTGCCTTCAATCACCTGTAAATAGCCATAGGCAGGGTCCGAAATACTTTTTCAATTTCGGGGGCTTTTTGAAAAAAAAATCGCCCCCAATAAAACTATTTTGGGGGCTCTTAGGAAGCTTTCTGGGGGCTACTTCAATAAACATCAATTGTCAAAATAACCCTCAAAAGGCAATGAAAAATGCATGAAGTGATAATGCCATTGTGGTGAGTCATTAGAATGAGCCCTTCAGTAAGAGGGGTAGGAAATTTGTTCTCTTGCCAAGGAGGCTGGTGATTGGAAGCGGAGCCTGCGAAGGGTGGGACATGGCGTCCAGGCATCATGTGGGGATCCTTTCGGTAGGCTGCAACCTGCAAGTTACACTATCAAATTGCACGGCAAAAACAATGAATAATTGTTTCTTGTCCGGGGTCGAATACTTGACATTTGCAATCACTCTGTTTTTCTTACTGAATGTTCTGAATTTTTTGTGATTCATCCGTATATTAATCTTGTGTGATCTGTGTTGTTGCATCTTTTCTGTTCCGTGAGATTTATCAATGCTTAGATTAATACGGATCCCTTCATTCGTGCGTGTTTGTCTGATCCTCTTTGTAATCGTGTGGAAGTTGCAGGCTATCGTTCTCTTCTACGGGTAGCATCCTGCCCTAAGTTCATTCCGTTTGGTGTTGAGTTCCCCCTTCATAGACCCATTTTGCCGTGTATGAGGTTCTCGTCATTTGTGGGTCCTTTGGTTGTGTGGTGACTGTGGTTATCTGTTTTTGTTCGTCGCGTGGACTGCGTGTTAACTCGGTAAGCCTTTTTTTGTATTCCGCAGCCGTATTGTGTTTGCGATTGGTAGTGTTTGTGAGTGGTTTTCCCTTTACTCTTTTTCTTTTTTCTTTTGCGTTAGTATTTTTCACTAGTAGCCCCTACTTATTTCTTCTCTGTATTTTTGTCTTCTATTCATTGCTGATAGGAGGGAAGGATAGGCTGATAGCTGCCGGACTGCGATATGGGATTCAGTTTTTGAATCGGACTGAGTTTTTAAGGGGGTGAGCTTTGAGGACGCTAAGGCGGATGGGTTATATTTATAGATTTAAGAAGTTGGGCATAGACTAGCTGAGCTTGAACAAGGCTTGGGGCAAGTGAGATCAGTGGGAAGAGGTTCAGGAGGGGTGCTTGTGCGATACAACGAAGTAGTGGTCGGTCCTGGCATGACACTAGGAATAGTTTTAGTGTGCTGGCGTTGAGGAGGCAGTGCAGGGGGTCAGTTGGATGGCGGGGGGGCGGGGGTTGATAAGAGGAGGGGCGAAAGTCAGAGCCGGTGGTTTCAGCCGAGGTGGGATGGAAGCGAAGGTGGACTGTGGGGGAGGGATAAAGGAAAAGGAAGGTTGGCTGGTGGGGGAGCGATTGTCCGGTTATGTGGACAGAGAATTTAGTCGAATAGATGAGTGAAGGTACGCGGGTTGTCTTCCAGGAGAGGGTGGAGGATATTAGTGAGAGGGTAATAGGATAGTGGAGATTGAGGAGGCGGGGGTTGTCGAGATAGGCACCAATAATCTCCGGGGGTGACAGTCAGGACGTCCTAAGAATCCCAGATTCGTGAACTGCTGTGCAGGCTGAAGTGCCACTAGGTCGAAAGTCGCGATTTGCGGCATCCTCCCTAGGGTTTACGGTCGTGTTGACAGGTAGACGATGCGGTCTCAACAGGTGGTCGAAGTAGAGTGCGCTGAGGAGGGAGTTCAGTTTGTGGTGTTTCGTGCTTCTGGGGAAGGAGGGATCTTTTCGAAGGATGGGTCTTCACCTTAATGGGGCGGGGGCTTCAGTGTTAGCAAGTTGGTAAATGTCTGCGTGGAAGGATTGTTAAACTAAAATTTGGGGGTGAGGGTTTCTGGTGCCCGATATTTTAGCTTTCAATGTGTCTTGTTCCGTCCAATATTCCCACAGAGTGTAGAGCATGTTCCTTTGTTTCGCGGGGTGAAGGCCAATGTCGATGGCCTTTCTAGGCTTTTTACGAAATAGGTTGGCGTAAATTGGTACAAAGTACGAATTGTGTTGGACTTTGGAATGGTTTCACTGAACAAAGGTTACACGAGGTTAGAAAGTTTAACGTTCCTTGAGAAAACGTCGCAGTAAGAACAAGCGGCCTTTGGATGAATAGAAAGTTTTCCTGGCCATCATACACGTAAGCGACATTTATGGCGAGTTTATCGTGCTTCTGGGTCGTGTCTGATCGAGAGCATTTCAAAGTTCAGCAAAAGCTGTCCAGCGTTTAGTTTCTGAGTGCTAAAACTTGATTTTGAGAGGCAGATTGCCTCTAGTATTAAGGAGAATCCTCGTGCATGTTTCTCTTATATGAGGGGAAGCAGAAAGTCAGGACAGTATTGGTCCTTTGATAGATCCGATCGGGTAGTACATCATCGATAGCCAGGAGGATGGCTAAGTCTAATAATTATTTCTAGTCTGTTTTACTCATGAGACACTTGGATAATTTTGGGGACCTAGTTGTCAGGGTTTCTCTGCATAGTATTGTAATATGGTGTGCGCGCCTGGGTTTGTAAAGGAGAAACTGCAGAAAGCTCAAAAGGGATAAAGCTCCTGGTCCTGACGGGAGGTTATCCTTTCTTACTAAATCCTTGCCGGACGAGTGTCTGTTTACATTAGTATTATTTGCAATAAGGACTCTGCAAGAAGGTATTGTTCGGATGATTGGAGGAGAGCAAATGTTCCCTTTTTCAAGGGAAAGGTAAACGGTCTCTTCCTTGAAGTACAGGCCAGTCAGTCTACCAGTGTTGTCTGCGAGGTACTGGAATCAATCATTCGGGGATCATATGGTTGATATTCATGAGCATAGTTGAGAGGGATTTCAAGCAGTGTTTAGGAGAAATCGTTCGTGTTGACCAATCTTTGAATTTATGGAAGATGGTACATGTTTGTTGACAACGGCAATGCTATTTATATAATTTCCCTGATTTCAGAAGATTTTGACACGGTTCCTCATGAGGTCTCTGCTCAAGTTGGAGAGCTTTGGCAATGAGGGGAATGTCCTTAAGTTGATTCGTGAGTGGGCTTCATAATAGGGAACAACGAGTTGTCATTAATGGGCGTGTCTTCTTGGCAAAAGGTCACTAGTGGTGTCCAAGGGATCGGTTCGCGGGCCGTTTACTTCTTTCTGGCGTATATTGACGACTCTGAAGGTTCTGTCATTCCAGGGTTTAGAAGTTCGCAGACGATACCTAGTTGTATCAGGAGGTTGGTTCGAATGATGATGCTGAAATTGTTTCAATGGGATGTGGATATAATTTCCAAATGGCTTCCGAACTGGCAAAGTTTTTCAAGTCGAAAAACAAAAGGCAAAGTTTATCAGGTTGGTTTTCACAATCGCCAACGAGTCCTTCAAGTTAAATGGCCAAAAATATTCAGGAGGTGATTTCAGAAAAAGATCTTGGGGTTTGTTTTGATTCTTCTTTGAAACCGTTCAAAGCAGGTGCCAGAAGCGGCTAGAGAGTATTGGATTCTTGGCTGATTAGACGTCACTTAAGTTTCCTATGGATTAATGATATGTGGCCTCAGGATGTAAGCAAATGGTTAAGACCGCACCTGAAAGATTCTGGACCAAGTGTGGAATCTACTTTGAAAAAAGACAAGCAGGTTAGTGAAAACGTTCAGCGATAGGGCCAATGAGGTATTGGTATTACAGAGTCGGGTTGGACAGTGATATTTCCACAGGCCGAAGTTCACTTCCTGGTTTTGGTGTTTATAGGTAAGATAGGATAGATACTCTCCGTGGCATTGGTGGTGGAGTTTGTTGTATATGTGAGGTCTGACTTGAAAGTTTTGAGAAGGCCGATATGGGTGTAAGTTTTGTCAACTCGGATTGGTGTGAAAATGCCGTCTAACTCAGTTGTGTAGTCCAGTTCTTATTAGTTGCGTCTTGTTGTACCGTGATCCAAATAGCTATGAAGACAACAACTCTTTTTTCCGACTGCTTTTGAAGTTTCTGGAAAGAGTAAATTATTATGGGTGATTTCAATATCCAGATAGTCTTGGTCTAATGGTATAGTGGCAGTCATGGATCTCGCTTTTTCAATGGTCACGCCAGGATTAATTCCTTTCTCAGCATGTACATTTTTCCTACCAGAAAAAATAATATTTGGATTTAGTTTGGAGCAGTGATCCAGAGTCTGTAGATAATGTAGAATGCTTGGGTAAGCTCGGTGCAAGTGATCACGACATTATAGCTTTTCAAGTGGGTCGTGTTCTGTCAATATCACACAGAGTGTAGAGATTGTCTGGTTTCGCGAAGGCCGATGTGGATGGCATTTCCAGGTTTTTAGCAAAGTAGGTGGCCCATAAATTGTAGAAAGTACGAATGCTGTGGAATCTTGGAATGGTTTCATTGGTAAAGTTGACGAGTTATTGAAAGTTAGTTCCTTGGAGGAAACGTCGCAGTAGAACAGAGGTCTTCTTGGATGAAAAGGGAAGTTTTTATGCCATCAAACGTAGCGACACTTATGGCGACTTAGCGTTTCTTCGGGTCGGTTGTCGATCTAGAGCAGTCAAAGATCCGCAAAAAAGCTTGTCCAGCGTTTAGTTTCTGGTTGCTAACTTAATTTTGAGAGGCAGATTGGCTCTAACATCAAGGAGAATCCTCGTTCATTTTTTTTCTTCTTATGGAGGGGGAAGAAGCAGGAAAGTCAAGGACAGCTTGGTCCTTTGCTAGCTTCCAACTGGGTTGGTGGTAGTAGGTAGTACAAGCAGCGATAGCCAGGGGATGGCTATGGTTCTTAATAATTACTTTTCGTCTTGCTTGTTCTCATGAGAATTGGATACTTTTGGTTGACCTGTTGGTCGGGGTTTCTCCGCAGATGTTATTGGTAATATGGTGGGTTCGCCTGGTTCAGTAAAGGAGATGCAGAAGCTCAAAAGTGATAAAGCTCCTGGTCCGGACGGGAGTTATTCCTTCTTACAAAATCCTTTGCCGACGAAGTTAGTTGTCCGTTCCACTATAGCTATTATTTTTCAATAGACTCTACAAGAAGGTATGGTTCGGATGATTGGAGTGAGAGAAAATGTTTCTCCTATTTTCAAGGAAAGGAAACGGCTCTTCCTTGTAATTACAGGCCATCAGTCTTACTAGTGTTGTCTGCAAGTAAGGGAATCAATCATCGGGATCATATGGTTTGATTATTTCAATGAGCATAGTCAGATTAGAGATTCTCAGCAGGGGTTTAGAAGAATCGTTCGTGTTGACTAACTCTTGGATTATGAAGATGTTACATGTTCTAGTTGACAACGGCAATGCTGGTGATATAATTTTCCTGGACTTTCAGAAAGCTTTTGACAAGTTCCTCATGGGCGTCTCTTGCCCAAGTTGGAGAGCTTGGGTATGAGGGGGAATGTACCCTCATAGGGATCGGTGTAGTGCTCATAATAGGGAACCACGAGTTGTAATGAATGGGCGGTCGTCGTCTTCTTGGCAAAAGGTCACTAGTGGTGATTCCCAAGGGTCGGGGTTCTTGGGCCACTCCTGTTTCTGGCGTATATTGCGATCTTGAAGGTTCTGTTGAGGGTTAAGAAGTTCGCAGCAGACTACTAAGTTGTATCGTGAGGTCGGTTCGAATGATGATGCGGCCTATTGTCAAAGGGATCTGGAGATTAATTTCCAAAGGGTCTTCGATGGCAAATGTTTCAATGTCGACAAGTGCAAAGTTATGCTGTTGGTTTTTCACAATCGCAACGCTTAATTCAAGTTGAATGGCAGAAATATTCAGGAGGTGAATTCAGAAAAAGATCTTGGGGTTTGTTTTGATTCTTCTTGAAACCTTCCAAGCAGCAGTTTGCGAAGATGCTAGAAAGAGGTATAATTGGATTCTTGGCTTGATTAGACGTTCACTTCAGTTTCCTGATAATGATATTGTGGTCAGGCAGTTTAAGCAACTGGTAAGAACGCACCTAGATATTCTGTAACAAGTGTGGAATCCTACTTGGCAAAAGACAAAGCAGGTAATTGAGAACGTTCAGCGTCGGGGAATAGAAATGATTCACTGTCTGAAAATTTATCCTACGAGGAGAGATTAAGATTAAGGCGTCTCGGCTCTACCATGGAGATGAGGCGAATTCGGGGTGACTTGATTCAGGTTTTCAAAAAATTGTCCATGAACTCGATGGCCTGTCTTTCTACTACTTCTTTTAATTTTACAATGTTACTGAAAATAGAGGCAACTGTCCAAGTTCGTGGCAAGCGCTGCAGAATCGACATTCGTAAATATTTCTTCTCGCAGGAGAGAGTGATCAAGAGGGGAAATTGTCTTCCGAAATGTGGTTTGCTCTAAGAATGTGAATGGGTTCAAGAAACAGTCGTTTGATTTTGTTTCAGGAATCAAGGGAGTATTATTTAGTTCGAAGTTTGGTCATTTCTTTCCTGGGTGTTGTGGGCGTCGGGTCGTTTTATGAGGATTATGTCCTTCCGGACCCCTTATTCATTAAACTAAAAATAAATAAAACTAGGAATGATCACTGTCTGCGAAAATATTTATCCTACGAGGAAGATTAAGGCGTCGCGGTCTAACTACCATGAGCTGAGGCGAATTTCAGGGTGACTGATCCAGTGTTTTCAAAAATTGTCCATGGAATCGATGGGCCTCTCCTTCCACTACTTCTTGAATTTTCCAATGTTATCAAATAGCGGCCACTGTCTCAAGTTCGTGACAAGCGCTGCAGATTGGACATTCGTAATATTCTTCTCGCAGAGAGTGATCAATGGTGGAAAGTCGTCCGGAAAAGGTTGTCTTCTCTAAGCGGGTGAAGCGTTCAAGAACAGTCTTGATTATTTTCCAGAATTCAAGGGCGAAATTATCCTGGGATGTTGTGGCTCCGGGGACGTTATGAGGATTTTGTCCTTCCTGACCCTTCTTCATAAAAACTACTGTCTCGGATTTTTGGGTATTATTTTTGCAGAAAAAGAATTGCCCCTTTTGGGTGCCATTTTTTAGAGTGCCTATAAATAATTATGGTAAATGAAAAAAGCAGGGTTGACTCTGCATAAGGTTGTTAGTTTGATAGCGCATGGGTGGCAATCCTGGAGGAACAAAGAAATGCCTCCCAATTTGTTCTCACTGCAACACAGTAACTTTGGGGAACTAGGCCCATGCCCCCCCCCCCCACCATATATAGAGCAAGAGCCTCTCGTGCATAAGCGAGTAGCTACAGGTGTTGTAATCGGCATCTTTTTTTTGTCCGCAAGTTTTAATCATTAGTTAGCAGTGACCTCACCTGTGAAGTAGGGCCGAGAGGAAATAGGCACTGCTGCTTGTTGGGTTATTTAAGGATACTGCAGCCTAGACACCTCCCCAAACCTAGATACTCCCGAATCTAACCACTTATTCTTAGGTCCGCTCTGTGAGACTTTTTTCACTAGAAATCATATATTTCTGGTTTCTTCTGAGTGCAGTAACATTCCATGTGCTAATCCTGTCCCATATTGTTAATGTCCCTTTGGGATGACAATTGAGGGGAATTGATTAGCTACGTCACAAAATCAAGCTCGACAAACGTGTATCCTAACTACCCACTGAAGCAAGCAAATTGAACATTAGGCCACCCAAGCAATCTTTTCCGAAAATTGTGGTCATAATTTCATTTAATGTGGGTGTTTTAGGTTTGATTGGCACAATCACTTGACTCCTGCTCTCATACCTTTCTTCCAAGGAATTCTGTCAATTACCAACATGTTTTCGTCCGTGTTACGATTAACATAATTAATGCTAAAAAACAAATCCCAACTAAATTTGAGAACTTCCGCAAAATCATTTTTGTTTTTGGTGAGTTGGGTATTTAATGACCTCGACTGTCGATCACGATCGATCCTGAGCGCTAGCGCACCTACACGCTGCCGTCGCTTAACTTGCGAGTGTACGTACGTACTGGTGTATCTGGTGGGGGCAGTGGGAGGTTCAATGCAGTCCCACATTGCGTGACTCACTGGATATTTTGATCCATGTCTTGATTTATAATGAACAAGTGGTCTTACTAAACGATCGTGATTCACAGAATCATAAACATTTCAATTGGTATTTTTGGGCGCAAATCATAATCTCTTTTGCTTGTACATACCAAATGAAGAATTTTTCCAGGGGCGATTTCCCAATATTTTATATTTTTTCGGCCCCCCCTAAATGTCATTTCGAGAGCTCTTTTTTAACTTTCGGGCGAATTCGCCCTCCGCCCCCGTGGTTTTTCGGGACCTGCATAGAGGCCATCTGATGATCGGGCCTGATACAGGAAGAGGGGCTAACTGATTGATTGTTCATCTGAGATGACCATGGGGTCCAGCTCTCTTGAGGTAGGTAAAAAGTTGAGGATAATTCATATCCACATCTCTTCCTCTCTCCAAAATGAAACCCACAAAATAATACTCTTTCAAATTTGTTCTTTCATGCGGATCAGCTTCGGAAAGTCGGATCCGAATCACAGCCATAGGTGGTATATGAATACCCAGTACTTGCAACAAGGCTATGAATCTATTACACTCAAACACATGATTCTGTTTTATTGATACTGTTATCATTATCCTTCCAGGTATTATGAGAGGTTGACTGATCTTAAGGCCAATCAATCTATCAATTCACTTCCATCCCAATCCCCAATACCATACTTCCTCAATATTGCAAGCCCTTCCCCCTCCCCCATTTTTCCCCCATTGTGTGGAAGCACTACTCTGGTCTACTCATAATAAGTTAGATTCATATTAACATCACAATGATTTTATATTGAGTCCCCTAATGAATCATCGTGATGTTTGCTTGTAGGCTAATGTGAGTTCCACTGGGTAGTAATCACTGGATGGAGTATGTGTAGGCTAATGTGAGTTCCACTGGGTAGTAATCACTGGATGGAGTATGTGTAGGCTAATGTGAGTTCCACTGGGTAGTAATCACTGGATGGAGTATGTGTAGGCTAATGTGAGTTCCACTGGGTAGTAATCACTGGATGGAGTATGTGTAGGCTAATGTGAGTTCCACTGGGTAGTAATCACTGGATGGAGTATGTGTAGGCTAATGTGAGTTCCACTGGGTAGTAATCACTGGATGGAGTATGTGTAGGCTAATGTGAGTTCCACTGGGTAGTAATCACTGGATGGAGTATGTGTAGGCTAATGTGAGTTCCACTGGGTAGTAATCACTGGATGGAGTATGTGTAGGCTAATGTGAGTTCCACTGGGTAGTAATCACTGGATGGAGTATGTGTAGGCTAATGTGAGTTCCAGTCAGATATGTTTGTTGAGGACCAATCAGGGGATGTATCCTCACAGACTCTCGATGATCTTAGAATTGCTTGTATTATACTACCCGATGATCTTCCAGATGCCTAAGTATTTCATCCGGGTCTGGTAGGCCTTACGCTGTAGGTGAGCACTCTTGTACCAGCTCTGTCACCATGTCAGAGAACAATAGGGAATTTGTAAGAATTTGGAAATGAAGACAAAGAACGTTGTGATGGAAACAAAGGGGCAATAAAATATTGTCATGAATGACAAGTTGATAACACCCACAAACTGAAACAAAGAATCTCCACCTTGTTCATTTTAACTGATAGTTTTAGAACAGATTTTCAATCTACTGCCAGATCTCAGAAATGTTTTTTAAGCAGAGCTAGGAGCTAATAATGTAACTCCACATCACGACAACAAAATAAGAACGAATATCCCAGTGAATATTGAGGGAAGTCAAAGTTGAGCTCTCGGCAAAAATTACTTCACACTAAAATTACAAACTAAAATCTAACTTTTGTCAAAAGTACTTAATATTTCCAATCTCGATCATCAGTTCAAGTAAATTGAAGAGTATGGAGGGATGATTATGCTTCATTGCAGAAGTTGATCAATACTCATACATAAGTAATATTTTTGCAGCTGGACTATAAAGTTTGCTCAAAAGCATAATATTTTAATTTTGAAAAGCATAAAATGGCCACTGGCTAAAAAGAGAGGGAATTATAACTGGGAAAAGCATGGGAAGGATAAACAATAAGGGTATTGTATATTCAGGGATAAGGATTAGAGGCAGATAACAAGGAATAAAAGCTGGACAGGGGAACACTAAGAAGATAAATACAACAAGAATGCACCACAAACTTACAAGTGTACCACCTTACCAGGAAATACCCAAGAGGAGGAGAACCTGAATCCATGGAACCCTGATAAATAGGGGTGGGTAGGCAGAGTATGCAATGAGTGTACAAACTTTGGAATCTATTGCCACGTTTCCAAGACCAAAGAAGGAATTTCAATGAGCTTAATGCTGACCCTAAATCAACCTATAAAACTGCCGGGGAAAAAAAAAGCTCAGTCAGCATCAACAGCAACTGTATAATAGCTAACCCTAAAGCTGCAACAACAACCCCATGAGAATTCCATGACAACATTTTTCTCAATCATTCAACTTCCAAAGTTCAATTTCTTTGTCGTCAAAGGTCCACAACTTTTCCTTCACAGTTTTGCATGACCATGGGAACCTGGCATTCTAGTATGGGTATCTTTCAGAGGAGAGGTCCTGTAAAACCAACCTCTACAAAGACTGATCTGGTGGGGTAATCCAATCACCTATTTCTACCCCATCTGACACTGTCTTGCATACTGGAGTCAATGACAGTTATCCTGGTGGTAGTAACACGAGTGGGAGACATACTCTTGCGTATGGCTTTCCATTCAACCACCTTTTGGTTCAAATAGATCAACCTCATTTTCCCATATCAGGCACTCATCCAATTTTTTTAGGCAAAAAAAAAAAGATCCCACTCAGTCATTCACCCATTGTTTTAACACACACACCCGTCATTTGCATATCCATTATCCACCTCATCACAGATCTCATCTGCTCATTGCATGCAATCAAACCAGTAATATGAGAAGGTTGAATACCCCAGTGCACATCCAATAATTCACCCACTTTACTGTTTCACAACTGATTTACCAAAATTACTCATTGCACATGTACACAGCTATCATTTCAAAACAGATTGAACCTATCTACCTTTACATGCAATCCAAGTAATGATAGAGGGGTGACATCAATATTTTACCCACATTTCTGGTTTACCAAATTATTTACCCCATTCACCCATTGCAAATACACACACTTGTCATTAGCATAAGTGACATACTTCAGTGCATGCATCTAGTGACACAGTATCCTATTCAGAACAGGGTTCATTTTCATTTATTAATCACATGCACCCAGCAATGATAGGAGGTGACATACCCCCAGTGTATGCACATACATTTACCCACAACTCTGGTTCACAGAGTTACCCTATTCACCATTTCATGCACAACTCAATTAAACATGGGTGGCATACTCCTCCATGGCATAGGAAATACACATCCATTCATCCGCACTTTGGTTCATATTGGTTTAAGAAAATTTACCCACAATATCACAACTCACATTCCTATATGGAGCAGGGGTGACATACCCCTCTGCAAAGTTCTCAACATACCGCACATGGACCACAGGTGATTACCCCCATCTACCAACTGCACACAACATATGAGTAATGAAGATGAGTTACACATTACTGTGCATGTACATCCGCATACTCACTAGTTTGATTCACACAGATTTACCCCATTCACCCCTCTCTCTCACACACCTGTATTCTTATTATTGCGGTAGCTTGTTGGTTAAAGAAGTTTTTTCCGCTCCTGAACTCCCGCCTGGCGAGCATCCCCCTCACGTGGGCCTGGAGTTGGATTATGTGGGGTGCCTCGTTGTTTGGAAAATGGTGCTCGGTTATAGGACGCTGTTGTCCTCGAGACAACAGCCTGTGGTGCACAGATGGAATGACGGGGGGCAAAATCGGATAATAAGATACAAAGCATTAGTGAACTCCCAATCACCAATGGACTGGATGAACTACAATCTCCAATACTGGATTTCTCCTAGCAGGGGAAGGGGGGACCTCGATTTCTGTATTAATAGTCAAAGACGGACAGTGAGAAATACTTTTTTGGCATTTCAACTTTTATAATAGCAAGATCTGCTCTTTCAGAGGTTTCTACAACTTTCTCTTTTTTACACTGGGAGAATCCAGATGCTTTGGCTAGAAACAGTGTATTGTCCTCTTTTTCTGAGGATAGAATAATTAGAGTGATACACAGTCAACTTTATATATGCTTTGAGATATCCTTCATAAGAGTAATAAATACAGGGGGAGAAGCATGAAGGAGAAAATTAAATAGATACATAAAATGGGGAACATTGAATAAAAACATGCAATTAGGAAAATATTGAATGGTCACTCGCTCAGCGAATATCAACAGTGCAAAGGCATAATAAAAACTCTGACCAGCTAATAATGAAAACAAAAGAAGACCCGTGAATATTCAATTGGATATTTTTTTAAGAAATAGATTAAAAGAAAAATTGACCCACTGTTCAGAACATTTAAGAACTTTCTCTCTTTCTTAGTCTCCGCAGAAAACTGTGCTGGACAATTCAACTGAGGACGTTTCCCTGAGGCAAATCCCATCCAAACATTTCATTTTCAAATATTTATGGTCCACACCATGTCTTACGCTAGTCATTGCCCACCCGAACCTGGTGTTATGCCCTTGTATGATGCTCCTCCCTATACCTCAGTCATGGTCGTGAGTCATTGTCAAAGGTGAGTCATACAATATGCTGCATGTACAGTGTGCAGAACAATTTTTTGGAACTCTCTTGACCAAAACAAGAAATCCTACCAGCACAAAACTTTACAAAATTCCCAAAAAGATAGGATGAAATCGGTTGCATTCTCGAAGAGTGGTGACATGTCAAAAAGGCATAATTGTTGATATGATAGAACTATGAGGAGAATTTTGTCTACACCCCCGGGCTATCTAGTGGTGAGCATGCAGACTTACAACCGTGAACAGTCTTATTCTTGTACAATGAACTCCCCCCTCCCCCCTCCCCCCCCCCCCCAACTTAGTCTTAGTCACCATGCCAACCTACGTTTTTCTATCATTCTCTAAAGACTCTGAGTGAAATGACACAGGCCAGTAATGCTTTTCAACGGACTATTCAGTGAGAGTCACGCACATGTGAGTCACTTGACAGTGACTCACATTTGACCGACTATGCACCCAGAGTATCGGGGTGCATCATGGGATTGACAAGTGCATTAACAGTAGAGGGTAAAATTGTCTGAGGTAATTGTCGTTGTTGGGAGATGTCCAACAGAAAATACTGTCCAAATGATACAAAGAGCTTTGATTAGGCAACAATTAGGTGTAATCCTCAACCAATGGGTATACAATTAAAAATTGGGAGTAATATGGCTAGAGGGAGCAGGAAACATTAGAATTTGGTAAATATGCCAAGCTTCAGCTGTGAAGTTTCAATCAAGATATTGGAGAGGAATGGAATAAATATTTAAATAGTGATTACAACTACAGTGGTGAAGATAACCTGAATATTACAAGGAGCAAAAAACTGTTTAAAGCACTGTAGCATGAGCTAGGCTGGAGCAATCTCATTTTTGCTAGCATCAAGCTACGAGACAAAGTGAGGGGGTGCAGCGTATCAATATACGTATAGTGCTCAGTGCATGTGTACTGTTGAATATAGTCTGCAGGTTTGCAGCAATATTGATACACTGGTATGACTGCAGTCTACTATCACTGTGTTATAATATACATTACACAGACTGGAGGGGGAAATTCGCATTTTGGGTTTGCCAAACCTATGATAGTGTCAGACCATTATTCTAGAAGTTTCGCCAATCCTACAAAAAGAATTTTTATAATTTTGTTAACTCCTACATCAGCAATTTGTATTGTATGATAACAATCGGTCAACATTGTGCAGCATTGGCAATTTTGTCAAATTCCAGAGATCTAACATGTACCTCAACACAAATTTTCAAACATTTTTATACAACATCTTCCTCACTTCACTTAGCTTTTAGTTAACTGAAGCCACGTTCACACGGTCAGGTTATCTGATCAGACATGTAGCACATCTGAAAAGTAAACTATCAGATGCTCGTTATTGGTCCAATTTGGTCAAGCATCGTTAAATCAAGCGTGTTTTGATTGTTGAAAATTCAAGCACGCTGCATGTTCGATCAGACCAATCTGATCGTGTAAACATGGCTCAACACTAAGCATGGCAGTATAGGAAGATTTTCAAATTGGCAAGTCCTATTTGGAGTCACAACTAGAACTGGAAAGCTTACACATCGGCTGGTAAATTTGCAGATTTTTTTCTCACAATGGCTAATAAGTCAAGGCATTCTGGCAGTGTTACTTTTTTGATTAAGCAATAAGCGGTCTTTCTCCTTCCATTTTTCAGTGTTTTTCCATTTTTTAAATGGGTACCTGCACTTCCTCCCTGATGAGGTGCGTGTTGGAAGCCTCAAATCCCTCAGGCTCAATCCAAGCCGTCTCACCGGTCTTGTAGTTGTGGTACAACACGTCTCCACCTTTCAGTTTGTGTGACGTCCACTCCGTCTCCTCCCCCTCTGCAAGGATTAACGGAAGTCAGAGTAATTTTATTTCATTAGGTATGAAGGGCCTGCCTCGATCAAAGCTATTTCAGACAATTGGTTGTTGCAATTGAAGTGATATATCAATTCCTAACAGTGGCATGTAAAATCCTTGATGCCTGATAGGGTAGCGAAGCAGGTCTCCATACCCTCGTTGATCTGAATAGTACTTTAAAACCAGGATGTATGCCTATCCACACAGAAGGGCAAAAACACGATTCAGCATGTCAGGACACTTGTGATAAATGACCCACAAAAGTATTACAAATGAGTTGTTCTTTGGTTAGTTGACATTTTTTTCTCCCCCTTTTTGGTACATCATTTTTCCTTTGCGTATATACACGTGCGGACACACATGTATGTATGCAGGTACGCACACACAGGAATACATACAGATACATAACATTGGTTCAAAGTTCCGTACGATTCACCGCGTGTGTTCTCTAACGATGATCACATTCATTCTTGCATGAATACTTAGGCAATCTCATTCTCTGCTCTGCCCAACAGACAAATGTATAATATCCTTCATAAGTCTTTTGGTCATTAGTGACCAAACAGAATTTTGATCATCTGTAAAGACCTTTACGTGTACTAAGGAGGAATGACTCTTCACATAACCAGGCCCATCCATACCATATGATTTCTTGGTTTTCTCCGCCTTGAGTTCCTCCAAGTATTCCAATGAGCAGTCAGGGGTGAGAGACGATAGCGAGAGGTCAGAGCCCTTCAAGACCTCCAGTAAAGCAGCCTGGTCACGCCGTCCACCAACTCATTCAATCTGGCCATCGAAGTGGCCACTACAGCAATTGAGGAGAAAAGAATATGTACGATATAATTCTGATACGGCCCAGGGCACTTGCAAAGTTCAGGGTGGGTACTTACGAGCGAGTCTAAACAAAGTCCAACAGAATCATAACAGCTCAACTTGGATACGAGCCCACATGTGGAAGGCCTGAATATCGGTTTGCATGTTCGTTCTGGATATAATTTTGCAGGAATGGAAGAAAGGAATAAACAATTTTGGTGAGTTAATCGATTTTTGACATAGCCCAACTCACACTTACACTGTATTGTTGCAAAAATTATGGGTGAGCGCTTACAGGAGAGGGGCGCTTACCAGAATGTATTACAAGTGAACAGTTTACGTTTACCTCAGAATTCCTTGACAATTGGCAGAATTAGTCTTAAACGATGGAACAACCATAACCACCTGGAAGTATGGCGTAGCACTGCATCCATGTGGGAGCCTGTCTCCCAAACCTTTTCATTGCTGCAAAGTTTGTGCTCAGAACTACATACGTCAGTGTGGAGTGTGGATACACTTCCCTTAGAAAACTAATGCAAGCCTATGGAGCTGAATTCGCTACTTACATCTGTGTGCATCTGTGCTCTTCTGATTTGTTTATCAATGGTATCCTTCGGCTCGCATCAACCACAGGACGGCAGTCCTCATCCCCCGAGCTGAAACAGTAAAAATGTCAGAATGTTCACTTGTTTGATTTCCTACTGCCTTAGTATTTTTCATTTGCTTATCATTGGTCAGTGATGACACTACATAAATATTTTAATCAATCTGTTCGAGCATCTAACAATTTTGCCCCCATATGACCCTCTGGAGTCAAAGTGAACGCTAGCGGACATTTGGGATACACCAAACCTCTCAGCACCCTATAGGTACCAGTAAGGCAATGATGCTACTTATCAACTATACGGAAAATCCAACCAAATCTATAGGAGCATTTTGCAAATTTCTACAAAGTGGCTGAGAATAGCAGAGACTGTCCCCTAGAAAACCACAATGTTACAATCCACTCAATACTTGGTCATCATTGTGGTCACGGTTGATTAGAATTGGCCAAGATCGGTAATCAAAATGAGTACATAGATAGATAGATACATGGACGATGCATGGTTGCAATAGCACTCACTAGTGCATTTTTGATGTGAATTCTATGGGTCAGAAGGCCAAGTAAGGCTCATCAATGAACCCTGGCCATATTGAGCGTGGATTAGCCAAACCAGCGATATAACTATATCTTCTCTATCAACTAGTTTGTGATTTTATATGATTGTGATTATCGAAGCAGAGTAGTGTAACCAATTCAAACCTTGATCCAATTTACATCCCCCCCACCCAAAATGACAATCAGTGAACTCCAGGACCCGGTACTTTCTTGGAGCCCAGAGAAGCAGAAGATGCAAGTCAAGATGATGCTTACTTAGCCAACTGACGAGACTTATTGCTAATATCCTGTAACAAACCCTAGAACCCGGAAGTCACTGCATTACAGCAAGTGATGAAGACCAAGACCTCGCCCACCATGACTGCAAGTCCAGACCCCTAGGGGAAATATCCAATGACTGCTGCAATTTGAATAAGGAATGTTTGCTTGCAACATCACTGATACAACTAATTCTCCCGACAAATGGTATGAGATATAAGAATCCCTCACCTCTGCTTTGGCAGCCTTGGCCCTATGAGTTCTATATGGTAGAGGGACGGCGTTTGTGGTCTGAACGTCCATCGTTTAGCCTCCGAATCCGTAGCGAGGCCAGAGTCTCCTCCACAGAGTCCTTGTCAACACACTCGTTGATCTTAGCGACTGCCATGACACCTATGGATCAGATGGTGAGGTCAATTTTAGGATACCTCAGATCCTAGTCCCTGCTACTTCGTAGTATTTACCACACTTACCCTGTGGAAAACAGTAATCTCGAAACGGTGTAACAAACAAATTTAGGACGAGATCCGAATAGGAACTTGGAGAATGTTCACATCATGTTAAAGAATATTCTCACTCATTTCTATGTGAACATTCATTCTCATTCCTTCCTCAAGGAGCAAATGCAGCATAAAGTGTGAAGTGTGAGGGTCAAACCCCTGCCATCCCTCTCTTATTCCTTAAATTCATCAAACAGTAATTGAAATAATGCAACAAAAAATTTGAATTACAATCTCAGGAAAAAACCAGAATGAGACCAGGACCTGATTTGATATCATCATACAAGGCTTCAGGGTAGGGAAACAGTGCAAATATGTATTTGCAACTATGGCAGCAACACAAAAACACGTAAAGCATGATAGAAATAGTGGTACACTTTCAAGGAACACAATGAGGTGTGTCATTACTATGGAGCTGATAGGCATGAGGTAAAGTAAGTTCACATGGTCAAAGGTTGCATGTGCCAAAACAAGATCACCACAATTGATCAGAAGACCACAACTCCCAGCAGTTTGTTTCACTCCATGTTATTCGTTCTCAGGGAAGGCTCTCAGTTTTATGTGCCTGGTTTTTTGTAAGCTATTGGTATACCCCTCTGTACCTATAAAATAAATGCAAGGAAACAAGCACACAGGGAGAGAAGTAGCATGAAGACGCAGAGATACTCACGATTTGCTCATCCTGTGACCGTGGCATTGACCTCATCGACAACGGCTGGATTCCTGCTGGTTCAAAAAATCTTGCCCCTGGTCCTGTGAGAACAAATTGAAATGACTGTCAGGCTAGGATTCCATAGGCGTCGATGTGGTGTGAGTAAAACACCATGGGGTCAAAATATCCCAGGAACGGATATCGAAAAGCGGCAGACTATTGCAGGGAATGGATTTGCAGAGATAGAATTCAGGTCCCATAACAAACAAAATACCAAACAAACAAAAACAGAAGACAGGAGTAGAAAGACCACAAACGGTATAACTGCGCAGTCATAACGCATCCCAATGCGATGGGGATTGATGTTAGATCTTCCATGAGGCAATTGACAGGCTACATATACAGACAGTTGCCGAAATTAATTGTCTATTGTTGCCCAGTTTTTAGGCTCTGGGCTAGGCTACCTCGCAAAATGATCGAACGTCACAAAAAAAGAGAACAGAATTTTTCACCTAACGAGTCAACGACACCAAACAATCTTGTGGAATACGTAACCAAGAACACCCGAAAAAGGGATTCAAGGAAGAAGTTGGGTCTCGAAGACAAGAAAACTGAGATAGAATATGCCTTAAATTCTAGGAGCTTGAGGAGTTTCAGCTGGTATAATTTGGAATGTCAGGGTGACCACTCATGTGCTTGAAGATTATGCAGAGCTAGTATAGGTGGGCATACTGCATAGGGCGGTAGTTAAAGTACAATCTGCACAATGAATTGGTCTTCCCACGTCATTGAACACAGTTGATCAGCCACAAAATGAAAATTTTCAATAGCAAAATTGGGATGTTACACATTCATGCTATATCCACAGCCTCATTTGTCAACTTGGTCCAGGCTTCTCCCAATATGTTAAATTCACAGCTAGTTGCAAGATTGGTCTAAGGCTCTAGGCTCCAGTATTACCAGAGCCCACCCAGTTATGGTAATCTACCTGCCTACCTTTTATAACTACATTAGCAGTGTTCTGTTATGAGAGTTTAGCCTCGAAAACCACGGGACAAGAAATCTAATACAAGGCGATCGCCAAAAAGTGTCCACTGGGTTGCGCGATCGGGGTTTCTATCATTCATACACTACACACTATAGACCACAACCAACTAGTCATGCAGACCATGTAATGTCAAACGAACATCAAATATTTTCACCTTGACAGAATTACCGACACTCTTATTACCCTTACCCTTGATTGCTTTTTTCTTCTTCATGCCCTCCCCCCCCCCACTCTGCTCTCATAAATCCAAATTGATAAGTTTATTGCTCAAGTCCAACTCACTTCTTGACCCAAAAATCCACTTGAAATGTTCTAATCCCCCTTAGCAGCCCAGGCCTCTTCGCCCTTTTGAACTTCATTTCATTAATTATTCATGTTCCAAACAGACAGGACATGCCATCCCCACCCTTCTGCCAGGCAGCAACACCCTCCCCCGCCTCCCCACACACCACAACAAACTATCCCCACGCAGCAGTCAAGGTATATCTATCAAGATTATATGAGCGAATTCAATCAAATTCATGAACATCAAACACATCAGATTCAGAAAATGTTAACGGACCATACCATATGAGTTTGGCGAAATTCTTACCAAGTTGGAAATTGGAATAGATTGTGCAAATTAGCGCTATAAATGGACCTCTACTGACCCCAGCTTTTACCTTCAGAAAGATCAGGATAAAAGGTGGATCACATCTACCAAGTTTTGTGGAAATCCAAACGTACTTCAAAAATTGAATAAGATATGACAAATTAGACACATTAAATGACCTCTAGTGACCCCGACTCCACTTTTAAACAGGACACTGCCTAATGTAGTTAGAAAAGGTAGGTCCGTCCGCACTATAGATTGATTATACTTTTCATTAACTAACTTTCTGGTTGTACCCATTTCTCATTGTTCAATATTCTGAGGCTCACAGGGAAGAATACAAGCGGTGCCCCAAGAACACCTGATAGGGGACGGCCCCTAAAGCAGTCCAGATCACTGACTCCACTACAGGCCTTATTATACTCAGTTTGATATTCTGTAGGCTTGCCGACGAGCAGTTCGAGTACATGCACTGCGCCAAGCATCGCGGACTGAGAGGGCCTTATAGCAATGCAAAAGAATGGACTCACTGTGAGCTTTACTCTTGTTTTAATATTTTGCAGCCTCACTTACAGGGGAAGCATACAAGTTGTTTCGAGAGACCTGACTGGGAACTAAGGCCCTATAGCACGACCCCCACTGCGAGCTGGCCCTACTCATCGCTTACGGGGATGGAGTAAAAGCTGTGCACCAAGCAAACACTGACTGGGAACCGGACATAGCTGTATACATGACTTACACCACTATACAACACAAAAACCACTGCAGACAGCCTTACTCATGGTTGATACTCACAAGGCTTGCTCACAGATTAGGAATACAGGCAGTGTTTCTCTGGAGTATAACATAAAGAAGAACTAATTTCCATCCTTATAAAAAGGAAAATGTCATTTCCTGTAATCAGCAGCCTGCATGCAGAGGGATATTAATAGATTACCGGTTTACTTTAATATTTACAAGGGGTCAAAGGTCACAAAAAGGTCACCATCAGGCATTACAATGCAAAAAGCATCTGAATCATCATTCAAAGTCTAACATGCTGACAACTTCAAAACAATCATATAATAGCAATTCCTGTTGCTGGTTTCTCTTGTGACACCTTCACGAAAAACATTTCCTTACCACCCCGGAAATTTCCGATAGGCCATTACTAGACCGAACACTTGAATACTCTCTCAAAATTAAAGATGCACGAAATCTTTTCTTCATTTTTTTTAGAATGCCAAGGTGAATCAGGATGTCGGATAGTATATACTTATGAGTAAATATTAGTAAATTGACCATTTTCAGTTTACGTTTCCTATGGAGCAGCATGGTAATTTATGATTCAAAATGAAAATGAAAGCAATGGGGCTCTTGACTCTGTTCCTTACCAAACAACAAATGCAACTTGAGAATGAAGAATGATGACAATTGAAATCATTCTTCTCAGATTGAATGGCTGAACTACATTCACACAGAAAAAAATCTGTAGTGTTACTGCCGTGAATGTTTGCTCTTCACAGCCAAACGTTTCTTGCATGGTTGGTCAAGAAGTTAGGATTGCTACTGCCTTGAGGTTGGATTTACAGTTGGACAAATAAATATTTGGCGTTGAGCCATTGTATTCAGGCCCATTGAGAAACTACATGCATTTGCACAACTAAGCTTCACCCAAGTAATTGCAAGTACTGCATCTGTAGGGGCCGCCTTGGAAGATCTAATACGTGTTCGCTGCTACGACTGGTCCTTGTACTGGAATTGACGTTGATAGTAGCCAGTGTTTCTGATGATCGTTTCTTTCTTAATCAGGCACATCACCTGATTCCACCAGCATTTTTGTAGGTCACTCACGGATTCAAGATACTCACTCGCCAACAACGTACTCCACGATAGCGAATTTTCACTCACCAACGTCACTGGGTGGGTGCTGGGTGGTCAGATTACCTCAGCTCTGTACACACTCAAAGGAAACTCGCTTTGTCCACAGTGTGTATGGTAACAAACTGCACAGATTCCAATGTAGTTTTCCTCTGTTTCGTAGCTATGCCTAAATTTAATGCAACAAGCATGCTACGAAAAGTGACCATTTGGATTGCAATAGCTCACAAGAAGCCATTGAGTTTATAACAACTGAAGTTGGGCGCACTGACATAATGGTAAAACTGTGGAATATGTGCCTCTAAAAACAGCGCAGCCGTGTGACCTTAGTACAATTGTAAGAGGCAACCCAGCACCAATGAATAGAATTACAATGCCACCAATGAGTACTACAAAGTTGGTGATGCTGCCAAGGGTTTGGCTTGGAGTTTTGTTTTACGCCCTAATTTACAAATGTCGGGTCCAATTATAGTTAGCAATTGGAGGGAAGAACTGAATTGGAATTGCGTAAAAAAAACTTATTCCAACGAACACCACACAGACTTAAAAACTTCATTCGTTCCCAGAGTTTGTTCCCACAAGAAATATTGTGTGCTCTATGGGTTCATGGAAGAGGGAGGTTTTGGAGCAGAGGAGAGGGGCGGGGGGGGGGGGACTAATAACTATTCTGAAGACATCGCCCAAGTGTCTTGCCTGGTTGCGCGATCAATTGCTTTTTCTGATAGTCACCATGCGAACAGTAACATGTGTTGCTTTTTTAAGATTTGGTATCATCATTTAACAGAAACAGGCCCCCTAATCAGTGACCAATTCAAATTCTCAAGGACTGATCATTAATCACGTCTACTAAAGGAGTATAAGTTTTGTGGAAATGTGTGTGTGACAATAGTGGACCACACTTAATAAACATCTCATGGGAAGCCAACAAACTTTTAACTCTGCAGAATTGGAGCAATTGATACACACTGCATATGCTAGAAGTCGAGTCAATGTTAAAATTTTTGGGAACTAAAGGTAGACATACCCATTAAGGATTCATGCATGATATCGAACAAACTTTGAATTTGGAAAGAAACACATGCACAAAAAGACTGACTGAAGACCTCCAGTGACATCCCAGTATATGCTTAAAAAAATGTTGGAGAGTAAAGGTGATGCCATAGCTACCAAGTTTCATGAAAATCCGGCAACTTCAGAATTATACATAAATTATGCCAAATAGACATAGGACACATTGAATGACCTCCAGTTGACCCTGAATCCATGATAAGAAAATTGGAACTCAAGAGGTAAGGCCATTACCACCCAGGTTTCATGGGGGAAATTCCAAGCAACTTAAAGATTCACATAAATGAGCAAATCAGACAGATAAATTGGATGCCCTCCCCTTGACATCGAATCTTAGTTGAAACGATTTGGGCTGAAGGTAGGACCATATACACCACGTTCGTGGAAATCCGACAAAACTTGTAAATTTGCATACATAAATTATGCAGTTAGACGACTTTAATTGCATAGTTACGCTAAAATCGAATAAGTTCATCACATTATATCTGGCTGCATCTTAGGCCAGACTAACCACCATAGCACTACGGTTCATCTGTGATCTTGCTAATAAGCCTAAGCAATAAATTACATTAAAATAGGCTAATGACCTCACTTAGTGACTTCTGTGCCCAAAAATTTCATGGACATTTCTACCGCGTCTCTTCCGGAACCTTGTTCGAGCGAGACAAAACAGATGCACTCTGGGAAAATAGCTGTACCTATGCCAGAGGCGAGTAATTGCCCAGCAAGATAATCATTTCACATTTTTATCAGGAGGGAGAGAGGAGGGAAGAAGGTTAGGAGATGAATATTCCACATTGGAAAGCTCAACCAAAATAAAGAATACAGCACAACAATACTAGGGAGCTCTCTGTACATATATCCGACCACCATGCCATATGTTTCATCAATCTTTTGCTCTGATGCACTTCTCATTCAAGGGTGGGGAGGGGAGGGTTATGATGGAGAATAAAAGATTGAGGCGAGTGATCTGGAGGGAACATTCCCAAATGGAGCTTTCCTCCGACCCAAGGCAGCACCACGATGACTAGACAAATTTGAAACCAAGGAAAATGATATGGGAGACCCAGATCGAGGATTACTCTAGCCTTTCGTCGTTTGGCTGCCTCGAGGCTCTCCTGGTATCTCTTGGCGACCGCTCGTCCTGGTCCAAATCCCCGATGAGGCGGACCTCAGGAGCAGCGGACGGACGGTCTCTGAGGGGTCGCCAGCATCCACGGCAGAGTTAATGCGAGACACAGCTGATACACTGGGAAGGAAGATATCGGTTCACTATTAGGAACATGAATGGAGTGTATACAATGTCAGAACACAGTAGTGCATATGTCAATGGGCGCCCTACCAAAAGGGACCTAACACTGCAGGTCAGCATAACAATTTTCTAACCTTCTGCTGCATGATCTTTTCCATTTTCAGGCAAGACCAGGAAGAAGGGGGCCTGTGTGGTAATAAATGTCATAATACTAATTTACCTCACAATACCCTTGTAAAATAAAAAAAGGGTGGAACAAACTACATTCCTACTAGTGATGTTACATGACATCGAGACAATGAAAATCATAGGATAAATCGTTCAGCTCAAGGATAAATAGAAAATATGTGATCATCCAAAATATTATGGGCTATTCCACATCTGGAAGGGTTGGCATAGCGAATCAAGTCCCTTTATCAAGTGGCAGGGTGTTTCCGCTGTCATGTTAAAGGGTCTGGTCTTATTGGCCGAAACCCCCAAAATTGGATTGTTGTAAATGTCACCAGCCCTTTTGTCGTCAGAAAAACAGAAGGGCTCAATTAACAGTTGTCTGGCTTGATCCCTGGTACCGAACATTACCGGCAACAATGCTATGGTTGTAGGGAAAGTCTCCAGGAGAGCCCGCGGCCACTGGACTCTGAGCGCTAACGTTAGGCAGAGGCTAGGCTAACGCACGTATGGTAGAAAAATCACAAACAGTGAAGCAAAAATATCACCTCCTATCGATTCATGATCGTCCTAAAAGTCCTCAAACTATACCAAAGGAAACTACTACCAACTGCTGAATTATGAAAATCGTGAAGAAAAAAAAACGATCCTGAAAGTCTAAGAAAAGTCAGCACTCAAGATCCTTTTTTGCAACATTTACGTGAAGGCTGGCATGAACGGAATGACAGTAGTGCCAGCCCAATGCCTAGCTTAAAAGAATAGCCAGATCCCAGCGGCTAGCTGGTGGTAAATGCAAACGTAAGTGGGAAAAGGTAAGTATCATTTCAGCAATTAATCAGGGGTTTCAGAAAGTATATGTTGAATGATATTGTATTGGATATGATTCTGTGATTGGATCCCTATGGCACAGGGAATGTTGTCCAATAGCAGATGAGTCTTTCTTTATGAAAGGTCAGCTGCAAACTGGTCTGGAGGTTGAATTTCCCCCAGTGTACTTCATGAAACGTACCAGAAAGCATACAAAACAAACTCACGCTTGACAGCTTCAAACAGTTGCTCATGGTCCAGGTCCGTGAATGGGAAAATGAAATAGAGTCAGAAGGGAAAGGAAATGAGTCGAACCCTCCAAACCACCAAGGGTATTAACTAAAATGTGGGATAGAACTAGGAGACTGAAAATCAAGGCAGCTAACGAACAAGGATAATATTAGACCTCCATACCTACTCTCAGTTATCTCCACTAATTCCCTGCTCTTATCAATCCAATATGATGCCCTAAACTCTCCCCAATATCGACCAAATCACTGTGATGTCTAACATTGTGGGCTTTGTAACAAAACCTTTGATACTGTTTGACACATATTTTGAACGACTCATAATTTTACTCCAACATCCTGGGATGCCTGGTTGTCTGCTGTTGTTATTCATTGTTTTTTGTATCTTTTTTTATGAAATAGGCTTTTGATTGTATAGTCGCTGTAAATTCAAGCATTTGGCTGCAAAAGAGATAATAAAACCATACGACATCAAAATCAATCAAATAAAAATTGTCCTCACCTCTCATTACCCTCCTTGAGCCTCCTGAGCTCACTCTGGTAGAGTTCAGCCAAGTAGGGGAATAACTCAGGCACACTTGGCTTCGGGACGCATCAGCATTGACCAGGTCCTCTGGAGCCCCATCAGTAATGGCAGCGTTGCTCTAGTGCACGCCTTGGCCCACGGGGAATGGGGGAAAAAAAATTAGGAGTTGGGTTTGCTACAAAAACTGCCATAAGTTGTGCTCAGAGGAGCTGTTCCCCACTCTCTGCAACCCAGCTGTGCCCTGTAAATCAATATTCAGCAATGCAGGTTGATTGCTTCTCTAACTGTTTCTTATGCAAGGTAGTAACCTGAATTCTATCAAAGAGTGCATCATATTAACTATTTCAACTTGCACCTGGATTAGAAAAAAGAAGTTGCATTTACAGGTTTTGAGCATGAGCTCCCAACGAATGTCTCTAGTACCTGTTTTCATTAGTTCCCATCACGTTCGTCCCCTGTGTCAATGAATCTCCACCCGAACAGGCCTGGGAATGACCTAACCCTCTCCCGAATGCACCAGCGAGGCTGTGCCAAACCATATAAAGGGGCCCCAACCCACCAAGTCCCATACTGATGAGATGTTTCAAAGCTGACTGAGACCAAGGAAGAGGGGTGTTGGAAATTTCAGTCCCCCAACAAAAAATGCTACACTAGATGAAAATACTCTCTCGGTCTTCTTTGGCCAGTATGTTGGCAGCATTGACTGCAGCTTGGACATCCTCCTTCTCAAGATTAGAGGAGCATGCTAGGGAGGAGGAAAGAAAACAAAGAGTGACGGTGATTGAAAGGTCCTTCCTGATGCTGCTCAGTCCCCATGAAATGACTAAACCTGCAGCATTTGTGAGAATTCCCTCCTATCAATTAATTCAGAATTCTCAAACTACTTACTTTTTTAGGAACCATTTTGAACTTAATTACTGTATTTTCTTCAAATGTGCCCAAGCGGGACAAAAAACTTCCAAGAGGCACAAATTAAACACAAATACGCTGTAGCCTAGTGTTATCTATAAACCCACATACAACACAGTAGGCTGATGTAAGGTGTAATGTTAACGTGATGTCACATACATTCCTATGAGCTATTTAACAATGTTTAGCATGCATTTTTTCACTAAATAAACACAGCTTATCACCTGAATTTCACTCCTGACAGTGGTATTGTATCGTACCTTAATTATATCATTGATGTTTCCAATGAATATTGTTGACTTGCCGCCATTGAACCAAGCTAAACTGGTACAACTGTTATTGTCAGCCTAGAGATCGCTTCGTACTGATCGTTTCATGCTTCACAGAAGCTGCAATAGGAGAAAGAATTGGCAATTTTTCCACACCTCGGATAGATGTTGGAGGGGGGCTCATGGAAATAGGGTCTGTATTCAGAAGGAATATAGGAATTTATATTTTGCAACTCACGATATTCAGGATAACTTGATTTCCTGACCTGTATATTTATTTCTATTTTGCTTTGTAGGATTTCCTATTAGTGATTGACTCGGGGCACTTTCGGACCTGACTTGACCTGACAGGTTTAGTTTTTTGGCTTTCTTCCCATCTTCTGAGAAGAACCTTGACAACTTAGTCATAAGCCTCAACAAGCAAACCAGTTCCATTATTTCATTAGAGGTAACTCATAGCATTCTTTAAGCCTCCTATGTAATCACCCATCACAGACTGATTCTAACACTTGAAACAATGATCGGAGAAACTTCAAGCACAATTATTTGACATACTCACAGGTTAATTTTGTGGGACAAATTGAATGAAATTTCATACTCATACTCCCTTCAATTACCCGGTCCATTTTACCTCTCTGGCCTGCAAGGGGTCGTCAATAGTAGTCCCCTATATCTCAGGCTGTACATCCTTCAAGCCCAGGGCAGGATCTTGTAGGGCAAAGCGGGAGCTTAGGCAAGTCCTGGGTCTCCAGCAATGATTTTACCCCTCTTCAACGACAGCCCTTGGGTAACGATATGACTCCGAGTGAAGTTGATATCAAATAGGCAACACAGAGTCGTGCAACACCTAACGTATGAAGAAGATGGACTGATAGCACAGTACTTGAGCATGAATAACAGCACATTCTAGCTCACTCATTACTTCTTCATCTAAGAAATCCAAACAATCAAATCCTACATTACCTGGTAGCCATAGATGAAAGGCATGATACAGTTCAGTATCATATTTTCCTTGTGCCAATAATACATATGAGAGTATATATAGAAATAGGGGGGAGCTAATGTATTGCTTGACAAATTCCCCGGTACGTGATAAATTCCAACAAAGAACATGAAGGTGTGAACAGGGAGGCTGATGAAGTACCTTAGCCAATTGGCCAACCACTGGATATCTTTCAGGCCAATAAAGTCCTATCAGAGACACGGGTGATGACTCGATACTTATTGATCTAATGAACTCCATGTGACCTTGTACGTTCCCATATGGATTTCAGCTGAGTGAGCAGTGGGGGTCATAGATGTCTTCCTCTTCACCTTCCTCACCGACTAAAGAGAGCCAGCAGACACAGAAAAAGAAAAAAAAAACAGCAGATGCCCTCAATAATTTAGTTAGGTTTCAGCACTCTCCACAAGAACCTGTGGCCTCCAGCACTGCATACATTTTGCAGAATTGGACTTTCTATGCAACTTTTTTCTTTGCAGCATTCTTTTCAAGATGAACACATCATTTTCAGAGACTTGAAACAGAATGCTGTTCAATGCTCTTTATTTTCATTCATTTTGCCTGTGAGCCAGCTCTGATGTTTTATGTTACTTAGTGATTGGCTAATTGAAATGTATGTTGGACACGCGGGGACAAGTCATGTAAATATGACCTGACTTTTAGTACTCCCCATAACCAAACATTCCGCTGGTCATCGTTTACGAAGATGAACAATCGCATATTCAAAATTCCCCCCTGTGATTCTGGGGGAGGGGTATCCCTTGGACGACATGTACCTTTGAAAACCTTCGTAATGAGCTAGATGGGATCCAAATGAAAATCTCCAATCTGTATGATGTGCAAATTGCACTTTTTCAGTCCCTGATAGTGGGTCGATCAACACGTCCTTTTTCTACAGTAACTAGTATAAAAGCGTGCTACTACTGAAAGTAAATATATCGGCCAATATTAAAAACATAATGCGACGTACGCTTGTAATCTTTATTTTCAAAACAAGCGATCGTTCCATTGTTCCAGTTTGGAATAAAAATTTCATGCCCTCGTTGGATTTTGGTATTTTTGTAATGGCCCAACTACTGCCAACATTTAAATCGAAGGTTAGTTTGACAGATTGTTGGATCTGATGGTATTGCAGCTAATAGCTTAAGTGTGTTGCATGGCGTGTACAAATCACTTTCCTGTATAGTGATCGACCCCGATTGGTGGGGTCAGCTTTGTTTTGCAGCATGCTGGGCCACAACTTTTCAGAACAGTTGCCGAGAAGTGCTCTCCTCGAATCAAACAAATCCACCCAAAAAAGAGGAGCACATCAAATGATCCTTTTATGTTTCACCAATCATAATACCATGTTTTTTTGTTTTTTTCAATCGAAATAATGGTTAAGAGATTGACTTATGATTACCTGGAGTATACTGTGTAGAGTTTATTACTGCTAGAATGCTCCAATCTTCATTGGAAGCCTGGGGGGAGAGGGTTGTCTAGCAGTGCTGTCAGACAAGGCAATGTCTTCTGATTTCTCTCACCCTACCCGCAAGCAAACAGTGGAACATTGGGAGTGGTTAGTGGGATCAAACATGATTGTTGAGGCGGCATTCGCGATCTGTAGGTTGCCACATGTGACTACTTTGAAAAAAAAAAACAAAAATTAATTTTGTCCCTCATTACACTGGAGCAATGTAAATGAAATCTTATGTGGAGCATGCAACAAGAACTACTATAATTTCTGATAAGTTCATGTAGAATTGCCTATTCACAACCACATGCTCTATTAACTCCCAATACTTTTGGCTGTGAAGAAACCCGTCCGCATAGCGTTCTTTGACCTCCGGGCTAGCAGAGCAGACATTTGAGCAGCATGATACAAAGGTGAGTAAACTGTCCCAAGATGAATGAAACAAAATTTTTGAATATATCAGGCGTCACTCGGACAACTGTTCAATTAAAACAGATATGAGGTGTATTTACAAAATGAGTGCAAAATTGCACCGAAAGGTAGTTATCAGTGAATCCTATCAATGATAACCCCCAAACTGAAAGTCAACTTAAAGGAGGTCTTCATAGATGAGTGAATGTAAAGGGAATATCCCCAAACTGAAAATAAGTTTTTCTAAATGTGAAATTCACGCTACAGAATAATGACCGAATGTCATTTCTTTCTTTCTGTTCTGCGACCGACATTATTATCACCATGAAAAAGAAAGTTGATGGAATAACTCAAATGAGGCATGACCTGGTTGTATGTAAACAAGGGGCTTTCCAAAACAAAAACTATGAGGTGCATAGTCATGACCAGGTTACAAAACAGGTGTTCTCATATAACACACGAACACCACTTATAACTGATGTGATTTAAAATAACTGAAAGAAAAATAGCGGCAGTGTGCAGAACCTGTAACGACCAGCTACACAACTACCCACAACTTAGATGAATGCTCGGATGACATGGTGACCGCGCTTACAACTGTCTTCTCCTCTGAGCCTAGAAATGGAACAAAATATTTTGGGTGAACTCCGACCAACTAGGAAGCGTCACTTGAGCTTGAGTGAATAACAGGAATAACAAGGGGGGCTGTGACCCTAACTTCAGATTGACTCCATGAATGTGGCTAGGGGAACAGGGTTGATTCATTTAGTGAGGAATGCAACAAGGGTCGATTTTGTGAGAACATGGAAATTTGGAGTAACAAATTTACTATATGCATGTTTTTTATCTGGGTTCTTAAAGAGTTTCTCACAGCTTATGGACGTCAAACAGTTGCTCATAGGCGCCAGATGGCGCCTGGCTCCCAGCTGAAACCACACTTTAGTAATGGAGAAAAGTCTTTTACATAAACTTTTTTACCAGAGATTTTCAACAAGCTCCCCTGGCGGACTACTACTCTATTTAACATCTACATTTTTTCTTGTAATGTTTGTTTGATGTCAACTTTACAGAATATGTTCCACCAGGAGGGAGTCCGTTCAACTCCTCAGCAGATTGTGGACTTAGTGCCTGTATCAAACAAATAGCACTAATAACAGCCCCATCCAGCTAAGACCTGCCAACCAGGTATATTGAGAAGGGTTCATGCACCCCCCTCTCTCTCAGTTGAAAATGTGGAGACAGGTAGGAAGGTTGCTAGATTAAATAGAAGATATACGAACTGTCAACAACACAATGGGGATAAGTCTGATATAATGGCTTACAAAAGTATACTTTATGAGTAGATTGTGAGTCTGTAGCTCTGCAAAGTTTTCGTGAAAGAATCTCTGACAAAGGTACAAATCACATGACTATTTAATTGTCTAGCCAAAATTAGATGGGTGCGGGGGGGCCAACCAGAGTGGTAATACTGCCGGGTATTCAATAGTGCATCGGGCCATGTGAAACACATCCCAGCATATCATTGTTACATAACATGTATAGTTCTACAAATGTTTCAGAGGCCACTGCCGAAGATGTGAGCGCTACATCACACAGAACAGTGAGGCAATGAAATAAATGGAATGAAAAGCCTTTCATTGGCAATCTATGGTGAAATGAACTTTGTACTTTGATTGTTTCATTGGATCGATATTCATGTCCAAAGTAAGTCTCCAGTTAGTAAGCGCAAATCTCCGAAAGTGGTAGTCAAGGAATCATCCAGGAAAAACTGATGGAACGAACAGTTTCAGAATTTGCTGTCCAATGGTGCTTGGGTGAGGGGCATGTTCCAATATGGAGCAACTTGCGGAAATTACAGTTTTTTCCCCACCAAATGTACTTAGTTAGTCAGTCTAGAGACTGGAATGGGTAAATGGACACACCAAGGAAAACGTGCAGCTTTAAACCGAGACTGGAATAACGGAATTTCTTTTTTTTTTGAAAATTGTCCAGTTTCTGCAATGGCTGGAAGGCTTTCTGCACGGCTCCTAGACAGGGCGCTGACAATTTTATCCTGTTGTCAAATGGTCCCTGGTAAGCAGTGTGTTTTTTCGCTAAGCTACTGTTTTAATTGCAACCGAGTGACTAGTGCATTTTTGGAAAATATTTTTTCCTTCTCATAACAATGCGACAGCATGGAGGTCAATGCTAGCTGTGAAGGTTGGGCACAACCTGATCACCAATGGGGATTACAATTTAAATGAAACCAGCATAGCACTGTTAAATGCACTTGTCAATCGTATGACACACCCTCTTCACCCCGGGGACAGGATGAGTCATTGGAAATGGGTAGGTCATTCAATTCTCGTACATTAAAAGGACAACTGCAGTTTTGAATACAACAGAGGTTATATCATGAAGAATGGATAGGTTATATCATGGAGAATGAAAATCTGTATCTATACTATCTCATTCCAATGCAATGTTCCTTTGTGGAGTTATTGCCCTCCAATTTGATGACCTTTATTCAGAAACTAATTGGGATAATCCCAATTGTGCAATCTGCATGATGTGTCACACTTGGAGGCGGATTAGCTCAGTCGGCAGAGCTCCAAACTTGTGATCCAAAATTGTGAGTTCGAATCCCACAAGCCTGCGGCTTTTACCGTAGTGCCCTTAGACAAGGCAAGTCTTCTCAACTGTCTCACGTTAACCACATGTAAAAATGGGGACCTTGTGAGGTGACTAGTAGGCATGCGTCGTATGTGGCTGCACCTATTGGGAAGTCCCCCGGGGGACATGATGAAGGGCGCACTGAAGGGGTGAGTGTGAGTGAACAAGGAAGAGATGCATGCTATATAAATATAGTACAGGTGTGGCAGCCACTGATGATCCGGGGTATATATGTGAGCCTTGATCCACGTCCGGAAGAGTCGCTATTATAAGCCAACCTAGACCTTATTATTATTATTGTTTTCATTTTGTTGAATATGTCAGCAGTACTGAGTTCTGTTTGTCCTTCCCACACCAAAGTAACCATCAACACCTACCAACCCACTAAAGCAATCCTCTCCCATAGACTAAATGCTTTTAAATGTGAAAAGGAGTGAATCTCAAATAGGAAACCAAGATTGTTTGCAGGGTTGTGCAAGTATGACATCAAATATTATTGCATGATGGGTCCTTTTTGATCTTGCACAATATACATCCAAACTTCAGAGAACTGGAAAGTCGCTGCACATAAACTTCCAGGTTTGGACTGACCATTCAGTTTTTCTCCATCTATATATTAGCCTCTTCAAAATCCACAGTGCAGTTGTCCTTTAATGCACCCCTCAGTCACTATCAGACTTACAAATATGTGGAAATGGCCAATGGGAAGGCCACCTTTTTCTATTATTCTCCACATAATCTGAGTGAAATGACACACCCCAGAGTCAGCTTGTTTTGTTACTACCATTTTGAGAAGAGTTGATCCATGTGAGTCAATTATTGACAAGACCCACAATCACTGGGGGTGTGGCCATGCTGAGCAACACATTTCTCAGTTAGTGAATTCTGATTGAAACGAAGAGTACCATAATATTTTGACTGTACCTTGTCGAGGGTGGTCATCATTTCCTTAGGCTATGCTGTAATTTCTGGGTTACTAGTTTTGTGATTGCTGTTGAAGCAAACAGTACCATAATATTCTGACAGAACCTTGTCTCATGAGGATGGTTATTTTTTCGTAGGCTATGCCTCTCATATCTGGGGTTACTAGTTTTGTTATTGCTGTTGAGGCAAGCAGTACCATAATATTTACTTGCTGAGGGTGGGTGTATTTTTTTCAAGGCTATGCTGTCCATTTCTGGGGTTACCAGTTTTGTGATTGCTGTTGAAGCAAACAGTACCATATATTTTGACAATACCTTGTTGAGGGTGATTATTATTTTCTCAGGCTATGCTGCTGTGCCTGGGGTTACTATTTTGTGATTGCTGTTGAAGCAAACAGTACCATAATTTTTGCCCGTACCTTGTTGATGGTGGTGATCCTCTTTTTTTCCTTGGCTTCATACAGCATATCTTGGTACTGCTGCTGGTTGCTATCTGTGATGCTCCTCAGGGTAGCGTTCGGGTTGTGCAGGGTCTTAAGGTATTCTCTGAGTCCTGCTTGTCGACTGCCTCATTGATAGCGATCACGGCAGCATGGACTGAGGGTAAGAACCTGATAGGAAGTTTGAAAGAAGACTGTTATAACTATAGAATGATTGTACTTAGAGGCCAATGGTTATGGTGAGTATGACTGGATTTTCTATTTATTAATTATTATGGCCAAAACCACAGTACCGAATTTCATCGATTCCAGTTTACAATGCACAACCATCTATTGCAAAATTTGCCTTGTGACCATCAGAGATGGAACCCCCCAGGACCCGCTTATAATACAAATCAAGGTAAAACTGTACTTTTGAAGAAATTTTGTACTAACAACCATATATACGAGATCCAATAAAACCTACAAAATCATTCACAGAATACTGAAGATAAAATTTCTTCATTTCTAAGTGAATATCTATCGTAGTTTTGCGATGAGCAGTTTATTGGTCTCATTCATGGTTTCTTCTGTAAATGCAGTGATTTGTAACACGATGGTTTGGTGGTTTGTTTCAGATCTTGCAATGAGTCTCGTCGTGTGACAGTCACAAATAACATGACTTCCGCTCCTTTTAGTTCTGCGAAAGTGTCGAATCCTGGAGGTTCACTGATCGTGTCCCTGGAGGACATAAAATGGCGGCCCCAGGAGCAATTGGGGGATTGTTACTACGGGCCTTGCCTTGATACATCTGAGCCCTAGTTGAAAAGAGAAGGCAAGTTATCGCCATTGCTCATGCCACGATCAATACAGCTAGGGTTCCTTGATGAGGCCTTTCTTTGTTACTACTTGGCTTCCTGCACTTTAAATCAAATAAATCAAATCTATTGCCAACAATTAGCACTGCTTTCTGTTCTACTTCTGATTAGTGTAAATCCTGATATTAGTTGCTGACAATCCACTTTCCCCACTTATTAATTTTCAGTTTAGTTTAGTGAAAATGGATCAGGGAGGACAATATCCTCATGAGAGACCCTGAAGCCACCCAACATCCCGGAAAGAGAAGAAAACCCGATGCCTAAGAATTCGCCCACAATTCTTTGGAAAATAATCAAGCTGTTCTGGGACACTGCTCTTAGACGGAATAACATCTTCCGAAATTAGAGTAATCTTTTCTGAACATGTTTATTTATAAATTTAAACTACCTTCTCGTTTGCTCTCTCTCGAGAGTGCAACAGTGTGACCACGTTTATCAATAAGTTAAAATTATTCCAATCTGGCAGCCCATGCCAGTGTTCCACTTCAGATTCTTAGTTTTGTTTTAGTTTAGTTTAGTGAATAAGGGTCCAGGAAGGACATTAATCCTCATAAACAACCCCGGAGCCCAACATCCCAGGAAGAAAAATGAAACCAAACACTAAATAATCGCCCCGTGATTCCTGAAAAATAATCAAGACTGTTCTTGACGCAATTCACCTCTTAGGAAACAACATATTCAGGAAGACAATTCCCCGCATTGATCACTCTCTGCGAAAGAATATTTACAATGTCCATCTGCAGAGCTTGCCACGAGCTTGAACAGTGGCCTCTAATTTGGCATAACATTGGAAAATTCAAAGAAGTAGTGAAATGACAGTCCATCGATTCCATGACATTTTCAAACTAACCTGGATCAAGTCACCGCGAATTCCGCCTCGCTCCATGGTAGGTTAGACCGAGAACGCCCTTAAAATTTTCCTCGTAGGAATAATTTTTCAGAGATTGGAAATCATTCAGGTTGGGGCCCTAACGCTGAACTTTTTGACAACCTGCTTGTCCTTTTGCAAAGTAGGGATTCCACCCCTGTACGAAATATTCCAGGTGAGGGCTCACCAATTGCTGAAACAGCCTGACAACAATATCATTATCAAGAAGCTGAAGTGAACATCTAATCAGCCAAGAATCCAATTACCAATTCTAGCAGCTTCGGCACACTGCTTGGAAGGTTTCAAAGCAGAATCAAAACAACCCCAAGATCTTTTTCTGAAATCACCCTCCTGAATATTTTGGCCATTTACTTTGGAAGGAAGCGTTGCGATTGGTGGAAAATCAACATGCATAACTTTGCCCTTGTCGACATTGAAAAACTTTGCCAGTCGGAAGCCCATTTGAAAATTAATCCAGATCCTTTGAACAATGCACACTCATCATTCGAACCGACCTCCCGATACAACTTAGTATCTTCTGCGAACTTCTTAATCCTGGAAGTAAAACAGAACCTTCAGATCGTCAATCTACGGCCAGAAAGAGTCCACTGCCCGAGAACCGATTCCCTGGGAACACCACTAGTGGACCTTTTGGCCAAGAAACGACCGCTTATTATGACACTCGTTGTTCCTATTATAGAAGCCACTCACACATCCACCACTTGAGGGCATTCCCCTCAATGCCAAAGCTCCTCCAACTTTGAGCAAGGACGCTCATGAGACACCTTAAATATTCCAAAGCTTTCTGAAAGTCCAGGAAATTACATATCAACAAATGCCATTGTCAACAGAACTCATGTTACAGTCTTCTATAAATTCCAAGAGATTAGTCAAACACAAACAATTTTTCTAACCCCGGCTGAGAATCACTAATCAGACTATGCTCATTGAAATAATCACCATATGATCCCTAATGATTAATTCCATTACCTTGCAGACAACCTAGTAAGACTGACTGGCCTGTAATTACTAGGAAGAGAAACCGTTTACCTTGCTTGAAAATAGAGAAACATTTGCTCTCCTCCAATCATCCGGAACAATCCTTCTTTCAAGAGTCTTATTGAAAATAATAGCTAATGGAACAGACAACTCGTCGGCAAAGGATTTTTTTACCTACTATTATGCGTTCATGGTTGCGTGCAAACCGAGCCGTGGCACTGTCAGCCAGTCCCACACAACACATCAATGGTGCAACGATCTCACGATTGGAGCTCTTACTAAATTCTCCTATGGCTTGACCCTAAAAAAGAGTTGCCAACCAAAGCTGAAGGACCGCATCCATTACTGTAAATGGTTCGATATCATAGTTCCCTCCCTAGATAAGACTCCTCTTCACCACAGGTTAGGAGCCCCATCTCACACAGTATGCAGTGACACATTAGAATATAACAAGACATCAGAACACCCATAGATACTTGGATTTGTGCATTGTTTCTAAACTGGCACACTAATTGTGACCTTGGCTGTTACCCAATATGAACAAAGCACCATAGTGCTGTCGCTCTCAAACCGTTAAAGGTACCATTATTACATTACCAAGAGACCAATGATTATGTGCAGTTAATTGTTGAATGTTCAAGAACTTCACACTCTAATTGCCCTCTGTAGAAAGCATGCATTCCTTTTGCAATATTTCACATTGGCTGATTTAACTGTCCTAACATGTGAATGATGCACCACTCAAGGGAACATATGTTTATTTTCTAAGCATCCAGGACACTTCCAATTTCAGATAACGCTTACTGATAGTATAACTGTACATCTTTTTTATATTCGTTTTGGGTTATTTTTGGGGGGACTACCATTTTGCCGTGATTGCACATGATTTTAATTGCACATGATTGCACATGACTTTTAGTTTGGGGCCCTTGGGCCCAAACTAGAGGCCTGCGTCTACAAAACAGTACGGGTTGTGAATCTGTGAGCCTGCGAATACTTTGCCCTTGTCCGAACATTGCAAAACATTTGCCAGTCGGAGACCATTTGAAAATTATATCCCAGATCCCTTTGAACAATTCAGCATCATCATTCGAACCGACCTCCCGATACAACTAGTATCGTCTGCAACTTCGTATCCGAATGACATAACCGGCAGATCGTCAATATACGCCAGAAAGAGTAACGGCCCGAGAACCGATCTTTGGGGAATGCCACTAGTGACCTTTTGCCTAGAAGACGAAAAGACCGACCGTTAGTAATACACATCGTTGTTCCTATTATGAAGCCACTCACAAATCCACTTGAGGGCATTCCCCTCAATGCCAAACGCTCTCCAACTTGGCAAAGAGACGCCTGAGGACCTTAATTGTCAAAGCTTTTCTGAAAGTCCAGGAAAATTATATGAACGAATTGCCATTGTCAAACAGAACTTTAGCCATCTCCATAAATTCCCAAGAGATTATCAAACACAACAATTTTTCCTAACCCATGCTGAGATCCTTAATCAGACTAGCTCATTGAAATAACAACCATAATGAAGCCCAATGATTGATTCCATTACCTTGCAACACACTAGTAATGACTGACCTGGCCTGTATTACTAGGAGACCGTTTACCTTTCTGAAAAAGGAGAAAAATTTGCTCCTCCTCCATCATCCGGAACAATACCTTCTGCAGAGTCCCTTATTGAAAATAATAGCTAATGACAGACAACTCGTCGGCAAATGATTTTACCTCTTTAGTGCGTTCATGGTGGCTTGCACCGAGCTGTGGCACTGTCATCAGCCAGTCCCACACAACAACATCAATGGTGCAACGCCTCACATTGGAGGCTCTTAACTAAATTCTACCTACTATGGCATGCCACTAAAAAGAGTTGCCCAACCAAAGCTGAAGGACCGACATCCATTACTGTAACTGTTCGATATCATAGTTTCCTCCCTCTCTCCTAGATCAGACTCTCTTCACCACAGGTTAGGAGCCCCATCTCACACCAGTATGCAGTGACACATTAGAATATCAGAACAGCCAGAACACCCATATAAACATTATTTGTGCATTGTTTCTAACCTGGCACACTAAATTTGTGACCTTGGCTGTTAGCCCCAATATGAACAAGACACCATAGTGCTGTATCTCAACCGTATAATTACCAATTATTCCATACCAAGAGAACCAATGATTCTGTGCATGTTTATGTGTTGAATGTTCAAGAACGTTACGATCTAATCGCTCTTGGTAAGGGAAACATGTCACTTCTTTTGCAATATCTCACAATTGGCTGATTTAACTGTCTTAACATGTTAATGCTGCAACCCTCAAGGGACATACTGTATTCATTTTGCTAAGCATCCAGGGCACTTCCAAATTTCATCGTAAACGACTTATGAGAGTCTACCTTTACCATCTGTTTTATACCGTTTTGGGTGTATGTTGGGGGGACTAACATTTTGCGTGATTGCACTATTTTAATTGGCAGCATTAATTGCACATGACTTTTAGTTTGGCCCTTGGGCCCAAACTATAGTCCCGATTCTACAAACCGTACTGGTTTTGGGAATCTGTGAGCCTACGATACTGTACCCCTTATCGACAATGCACCCCCTCAATATGCGACCGAGTGTCTGGCATTTAAACATAGTAACGGGTTGGGCCCCCCCCCATCGCCCTTCTCTTTTTCTAGGCTCGGTCCTGCATTCTTTCTTAGGCGGTTTACCCCCGGAACGAATGTGTGGACGCCTGCGACGGCCGGAGAGGGGTGATGGGAGGGACTGTCGTATAAGGGGTAATGTTCGTAGGCTCACAGATTCACAAACCTACTGTTTGGTAAGAATCTATTTCACCTACTCTACTTACCCTTACGACCATGCCCCATCAGTCACCGGGTGCTCGGTGGGGGGCCCGTGCCGTCGCGCGTGCGGCGGATGCGGAGTAGTCGGAGTTTGCAGATCCGCTATGGCAACTGCCCTTCTTTGTACAAAACCGCGTCGGTCCCCAATCACGCGGCAAAGGTGTCGAGTCTTCCACGGCCGCCCCGCTTTCCCTCACGATTCTGTCTATCCGGACTCGAGAAGCCATTCTGCCGGCGGATTGCGGAAGCCAAAATTGATCGCCCGTGACGGATCAAACAGTCCCCTCTCGATAACCAAGCCCATGGCGCACGGGCACCAGCGCTTGTCCTCGGGTAGTCCCGAGGGCGACACGATCGCGGGGAGGTCAGAAGTCTCCCCCGGCGCGAACGCTACGCCTGGATCCTTTTTGGCCAAGAAAGCCAGCCGGATCCGAGAGGACACGGATCCCGTCTGGACCGTGCCAGGGAAGACACGGCTTAGTAGTAAGCTCATCAAGACCGCTCCTGCGGCTCGCGGAGGCCACTGCCCACCCCCAACAAAACGGCGTTGAGGTTGAGGCGCTCCATCGCTCGTACGGCGTTTCGCGGATGTGGCGAGGAAACGGCCGGAGCCAAATAGAGCGGCATGAGACCTCTCTAGCGTTCCCTAAGAGCTGGCTGTCATTTACCGCTCTCCGCCCTGGAGTAACCATCCGGAAAAAAACGCGATGTATCGCCGCAAGGGCGGAGCTGAAGGGCGGATCGTCGACCCCTGCTTTCCCCTGGTAGAAGAGGGCCCAAGACGAATCGACATCGCTGGCCCTACCGCGGCCCCCACTGGGTCACAACCGAGGAGGTTGCGACGTCCGCTAACCGGTCACCCGGAACGCCGCTTTGTTCTGAAGCCAACTGTTGGCTCGTCCCCCGCAGAAGAGACACAAGGCGCTCACGTGCCGTGCTTACCACGCTAACCCATCTGCCGCAGCCGGGAGGGCCGGAAGCAGAGGGTCTGAAAGTCGCGCATTGTTTAGCCGCCACGAAGAGGTCGACGAACTGTCGTCATTCGTGACGTCCATCTGCGTGGCCCTTGCCCGCTGATCCGCCCAAAAGGGGCCTTCGTTCCCCCCCCCTAAGCTGGCCCCCTCACCCAGAGCGACGCTCTGTGGGCACTGCTTCCTGGTAAGAGATCGCAAATGCGACTACCAACTACCGCATCCACCCATGTGGCTCTGTTCACCGCCGCCGGCCACTAGGCTCCGTCCATCAGGACAGGAAGTGCCCGAGATCCCCACGAAGGATCGGCTTGGGCGATCGACCCACAGACTTGCCCGCAGCGGCCCAACGCGCGCGCGAACGCAGAGATCGAGAATCCGATCCAGTGGCCTGCCGGAACAAGGGACCGAGTCCCCTCGGCCCCTGGCGGGGAATACTTCGGAGGGCAGGCAATGAACGCTGCAGCCGCGGCAACGTCCATGACGCGCTGAGATCCGCGCCATATGAGCCATCGGACCCGCTTTTCCGACTGGGCCCCGGGCCAATCGTCGGTGTGAGCGCGACTGTTATGCCCTCTCCGAAAGAAAGCGAGGATGGGGCTGCTGACCCATGTGAAGAGCTCGGGGCCGTCGGTAGGCCGAATGGGAGGGACCACAACGTTAGTCATTCCCCCTGTAGCGGAGCGCTAGGAATCGGCCGTGAAGCGGTGCCTGGGCAGATGAGCGTCCCGAAGGTCTCTCTCGACTTCGCCCCCCCTCTTGAGGGAGGATCGGGATGGCGGTAAGCAAGGGACCCCACCCGGAATTTTCCCTCCCTTGGGCGGACGGGCGATACCCTCCCCGGTGGTGCTTGCTTCCGCCGAGAAACGATGATTGGCATAAACGCCTCCACGCTTTCGCCTATGATGCCTTCGGCTCCCCTTCTCAGCTTTAGGTCGCGGTCGGCGGCTCTTCCCGAGGCTGGCCTCTGCCGGTTTCTCGACTGCCAGTGTGGCTTGAAGCCGTCCACATAAATGGGTTCTACGCCCAGGAGGGCCGGTCCGCGAAGCAAGCTTTATGGCCTCCGTAGGTTATGAAACCCGCCCTCGGGACGATGTACCGCCACGCGCACGTGGCCCATACAGAGGCACTGGCGCCTAGCTGCGATCAATTTTTTCCCGGTGTCCCGCGAGAGCTGCGTCCCCTACGACGTGGAAACGCCATACCACACGATTTTCCACGAGGAGCCGGTAAGCGCATGCGTCACACACATGCGACCCGACGAGTCGAGGTCCCAGGGTTCATTTTAGCCGCCTCAGGGGTTTCGAGACATCCCTCTTTGTGGAGGCCCCCGGGCGATGGACCTTCGAAGTGGGTGAACCCCTCACCATCGATCGGCCCTCTGCCCCACAGGGGTGTTGTCTACCGCACGCAATGAGGATAGGGCGGGACGGTCTGCCGCGGTGGCGTTTCCTCTTCGAGCCCGTCCCCACGTTGGAATGTTGCGACTGCTCAATCCGGAGCGGCACGGAACGTCCTGTGGCCGAGGGGGGGAACAACCGCCCCGCTCGGAGCCCCCCCGAGAAACCTTGGGTCCCGAGGCGATTGAACGAACCGAAAACAAAGCGGCCTCTACCGGGACCGTTTGACGCCGGTGGCGGTGGCCTGCTCCAAGTGACCCCGAGACTGCTCCAGAAACTGGTTTTCAAGGGCCTTCAAGAACTGGGTCCTGAGGAGGGGTAGGCGGGTTGGTCGAAGATGACCCAAACACTCTCGCCCAGTCCCAACCTTCGTCGCCACGGTGCTGCGAGAAAGACAGAGACTGGGCCTGCCGCCCTCCACCTCCGAGGGCTCGTGCGGTAAGAAGTCCCACCGGACTCCTCCCCGAGCGGGCGGCATGGGCCTGCCTCGCGGAACCCCCGCCCGGTGAGGACCGTCCCTACCGGGCACACTCTCTCTGGGCTTTGCCGATCGGTTCGCCAGTTGAAGCCCGACTGTCGCTCCTTCTCCACCCCCAAACGAGCCCGTGGTCCCCCTCTCAGGGTACTGACCTCGGTGTTCGAAAACACCGGAGCCCTGTCTCCTAGGGGTTGATTCGCCAGCCCCGGAGCAACCGAGCGCCCCTTGGGTGCCCGAGATCTGATCCTTCAAGAAAGCCCTCTGATGCCGTTCGGAGCTCTGGTCCGCTTAGGTGCGCCCATCCCAGAACCGAGCCGTTGGCCTCGTCGGAGCCCTGTGGGCGATTTGGTTCTGCCCTGCCCGTCGTACCGATCGGGTCGGCTGAAAACGGTCTGGTGCTCCTCATGCGCCGGGCCCCCAGCCCGAGCCATCGGCGGCCTCGCGACCGAAGCAGACCAAGCGCCCCAGGATCCGAACGAGAGTGACGTCGGTTTCGGCATGCTGAAAAACAACGCCTGGCACTTCCATCGAGCGGGACTTTTCCAACCTCAAGCGTCGGCCTTTCATGAGGTCCGTACCTTGGTGACTGACCTACCGGGGCCAACGTAGTCCCTGGGCCTCGGTGGTTGGCCCAGTCTACCGACTCCGACCGCGTGCCCTGGATGCGCCCTAGGATCCGACCGTCCCGTTTGAAAGCCCCCTGGCGCTCCTCGCGCCCCACCAAGCTACACACCAGCCCGCCCGGTGACCACCTTCCTCTGGACTGCCTGGTCTTTCCACCGGCCCGGCTCTCCTGCCACCGGGCCCCAACCGAGTCGTTGACCCCTCTCGGCGACCGGACCGTCGGTTCAGACCGCCGGCGAGTCGCCGGTGGTTCGGTTCGGCCGGCCGAAGCTGATTCTGGCGCCCCCCGCGCCCTCTCTCAGCGTACAGATATCGGTGTCTGGTCCACCGGGACCGCCCCTGGTGGGTCCGTCCGAAGCTGTACTCGGGAGCGCTCCCAGCGCCCTAACCGCTGAGCCGTCGACAACGCCTCAGAGTCCGACCTCGGTGTCGACACAACCGGAGGGCCACCCGGCTCCCAGTGGTCTGTCCGGCCGGGCCCTAACCGAGCCGGCGCCCTAACGAGCCTAAACCGGCGCCCTAACCGATCCGTCGACCCCTCTCTCGGAGTCGTGCCCATCTCGGTGTCCTAAACCCCCGGAGCTCCGCTCCAGAGGTCCGTTTCAGCCGTCCGAAATCGACCGGGCGCTCCGCCGGCTCCCTAAAACCGAGCCGAGCCGCCGACCCCTCACGGAGGCTGGATCTCGGTGTCCAATCCACCGGAGCCCCCTGCTCTCCCCGATGGTCGGTTTCGGCCGGCCGAAGCCGACCGGGCGCTCCGCCGTCGGCCCTAACCGAGCCGCCGAACCCCCTCACGGAGTCGGATCTCGGTGTCCATCCACCGGAGCCCCCTGCTCCCGAGGGTCGGTTTCGGGGGCCGGCCGGAAGCCGACCGTGACGCTCCGCCTGCGCCCGAACCGACCGTCACCCCCCGCAGAGTCCGGACCTCGGAGTCCCACCCACCGGATCCCCCAGCTCCTGTTGTTCCCCCCCCCCTGTTTCGGCCGGGCCAAGCCGGCCGGGGCAAAGCCTCCCGGCGCCCCGCCGGCGCCCTAAACCGATCCGTCGACCCCTCGGGGTCCCGGACCTCGGTGTCGCCAACCAGAGCCCCCCCAGCTCCGGTGGTCGGTTCGGCCAGCCAAAGCCGGTCGGGGCGCTCGCCGGCGCCCGCCCCGCCGGCCGTAGACCCTCACTCGAAGTCCCGGACTCGGTATCCGACCCACCAAGCCCCCGCCCCCCCCGTCTCCCGGTGGTCGGTTCGATCAGCTGAAGCCGACGGTCGGGGCGCCCCACTGACACCCCAGGATCCGACCGTCCGGACCACCCGATAGTGACGGTCGGTTCGTCCGGCTTTCGCCGACCTGCCGCTCCAATTGCGCCTGGGGCTTCGGGGCCGCCCGCCCAGCCGGAGCCGTCTTTGTGACGATCCCAGGTTCCTTTCCCCCCTGCCGGAGGTGCACTCGACAACACCTGGTCGATCCGACCTGAGTCCCAACGAGACCCCCGCCCGGAGGGAGGTCTAGTCCCCCCCGGTCTGGAACCTGCTTACCCTTGGCTCCCTTGGCTTCTTCGGCTGTCACCCCGATGAACTGCAGGGTTCCGGACCGTGAAACCACCCTGGACCTACGGAACTCCCGGCCACGGTTCCGACCATGGGGAGTCCCCGATAACGTTACCCAGTCAGGCGTCTTCCCACAGCGGTCGTACTGCATGCGTGGAACCACCTTGCCGGGCCGACGTCGTTCCAGCAACGGCGCTCCGCTGCTGTCTAGCCAGCGGTTGCTGCCCGCATACCGATGGTCCTCTCCCGGACTCTGATACTCCTCCCAGGATGTGAACGGCCGAACTTCCTAGAAAACATCACGCCCTTTCAATCTCTCCGTCTCTCTCGTCTCCACCTTCGTCGCTGCCGCACCGCGAAAACTTCCCCCGTCGCACACTTCGACCGCAACCAACCACCACCCCCGGGCCCGGGAAGCGACGGGGAGGGGATTAGGGACCCCACTGGGACGGGACTGGGAGTAGTACTCGGTGAGGGGTGAGGTAGGGGAAGGGAGGTAATCCTGTAAAGTAATATCCGGTAAAAAAAAGTAAAAATATAAAAAAAATAAAAGTATAAAAATTTAAATAAAGTCATATAGTATAAAATAAATAAGTATAACAATAAAGTCATAAAAAATAAACATAAAATCCGGTATATAAAATAATTAAAACATAAATTAAGTAATAAAAAGAGAATAAAAAAAATATAATTAAACCATTAAAAAATAAAAAAAGTACTAACCGTTAAAGTAATAAAACATATATAATATATAAATATACTGACCAACCCCAACCCAACACCCCCAAAACAACTCCAAAGCCCAACAAGCGAATCTCCGCAGAGGTGAGAGACACGCCCGAATGTGTTAACCACACAAGTTGACTGTTAGGCAATGGGAGGTACACACACACACTCCTAGTTAGGCGCAAGCTAGGCTGTTAGGGAACGTACTTACCGCGCGACGGCGACAAAGAAGAAACAAAACGAACCAAACATCGCGAAAAACAACCCAAACTCTTTCCAAATTCTTCTCCACAAGCTGGTGAGTCAGCTCGGTCTCCAAACGGTTTCACCAACCTTAACCACTTCTTTGGTCGAAAATTTTGAACTTTTTTCATGCCGAAACCTCGTTGCAGACGAATAGCCCTGGCAAAAGAGAAGGGCGATGGGGTGCCAACCCGGTACTATGTAAAATGCCAGACACTCGGTAGCGCATATTGAGTGTTGGCATGGCGATAAGGGGTAAGTAGAGTAGGTGAAATGATTCCCAAAATTTGTGAGAACCCTGAATATAACTAATTTAGACCGACATCATACTGAACCCAGCACTGACCTGTGCATTGAAATGTGTAGAAGTAATTTTTGCTGATTTTAACATGATTGGCCCTAGGTCCCACATTGTGCCTTCAAGCCAAAGTTCGCAAACACAAACCTCTGATGGCCACTACGAGGAGCATTGCAATCACCTTAAGGAAAATCAATTGGTAACGTGTGGAAGGAGGTGCATTCCAAGTACGCAGGTGGTGAAATTCAATGAATTTTCCATAAGGGCCCTCGGGCCCAGATAAAAAATTCCTGACCACCCCACAGGTACGGCTGTTAGACCACATATGACATAATGTCCATACTGTGCACCAAATTATGTTATCGTAGCAGAAGCATCTTGCATATCACATGAGGCCCCCTCTGGCCCACACTGGGCCGTGGGTCCCAAATCCCTGGGCACCGTGAGGGTATGGCTATTGGACCATCATTATGACCGAACTGCGGCATGGTGCAACTAGATTTGTAGGAGAAACAAGATTTTACAGTATTCATATATGCCAGTATTTCAAAAAAGCCTGGCGGCTTCTTCTCATCGCCCGGGACTCCAACCTCAAGCGTCGGCCTTTCCATGAGGTCCGTACCTCGGTGACCGACCTACCTGGGCACGGAGTCCTGCCCTCGTGGTTGGCCCCAGTCTATACCGAGTCCGACCCCGACCGCGGTGCCCTGCCCATGCGCCCTAATCCGACCGTCCTTTGAAGCCCGCCTGAGCTCCTCGCCTCGCGCCCAACCAGCTATAACCAGCCGCACCCCCGGCCCACAACCCAATCTCTGGAACTGCTGGTCTTTCCATCCACCGGCCCGGCTCTCCTGCCACCGGGCCTCAACCGAGTCGTTGACCCCCGCGGAGGACGGACCTCGGTGTCATTACCGCCGGCTTCGCCGGTGGTCGGTTCGGCCGGCCGAAGCTGATCTGGGGCTCCCCTCCGGCGCCCCTCTCAAATTAACGGATCTCGGTGTCTGTCCACCGTAGCCACCTCTCCCGTGGTTGGTCCGGCCGAGCCGACGCGGGCCGCTTCCGCAGGCGCCCTAACCGAGGCCGTCGACAACCCTCAGAGTCCGGACTTCGGTGTGCGACCCACCGGAGCCCCCGGCCTCCCGTGGTCTGTTCGGCCGGCCCTAACCGAGCCGGCGCCCTAACCGAGCCTAACCGGCGCCCTAACCGAGCCGTCGACCCTCCTCGAAGTCCCGTCTCGTGTCCTAACCCCCCGGATCCCCCTGCTCCAGATGGTCGGTTCAGCCGGCCTAACCGGCCGACCGTGCGCTCCGCCGGCGCCCTAACCGATGCCCCCGCCGACCCTCACGGAGTCTGGATCTGTGTCCCAATCGACCGGCGCCCCCCTGCTCCCGATGGTCGATTCGGCCGGCCGAAGCCACCGGGCTCCTCCGCCGGCAACCCTAACCGGCCGTCGACCCCCCTCTCGGAGTCCGGCCCCCGGAGTCCAACCCCACCGGAGGCAACCCCGGCTCCCTGTGGTCTATTCGGGCCCCCCCGGGCCCAAGCCGGCCGGCGCAAAGCCGACCCTTCGCCCCGCCGGCGCCCTAACCGACCTGTCGACCCCTCGGGTCCGGACCTCGGTAACCTACCAACCAAGCCCCCAGCTCCCGGTGGTCGTTCGGCAGCCAAATCCGGTCGGGGCCTCCGCCTCTGCGCCGCCGAGGCCGTAGACCCTCCTCGCAGTCCGACTGCGGTATACCCGACCACCAAGCGCCCCCCGGCTCCCGGGGGTTTCCGTTCGATCAGCTGAAGCCGCTGGGCGCCCCACTGACGCCCCTGCATCCGACCGTCCGGAGCCACCCGATAGTGACAGTGGTTCGGGCCGGCTTTCGCGCGTCCCTGGCACCCAATTGCGCCTGGGGTTTTCTGGACCGCCCTCCCAGCCGAAGCCGGTTGTGACGATCCCAGGTTCCCTTCCCCCTGCGGAGGGGACTCGACAACAGCCTGGTCGATCCGACCTGAAGTCAAACCACCGAGACCCCGCCCGGAGGGAGCTATTCCCCCCGGGTCTTGACCTGCTTACCCTTAGCTCCCTTGGCTTCTTCGTCTGTCCCCCCCCGATGAACTGCAGGGTTTCGGACCGTGAAACAACCTTGCACCTGCGGACTCCGGCCCACGGGTTCGACCATGGGGAGTCCCGATACCGTACACAGTCAGGCGTCCTCCTCCCAAGCTGGTCTACGGCATGCGTGGAACACCTTGCCGGGCCGACGTCGTTCCAGCACGGCGCTTCCGCGGCTTGCTGAGCCCGCGGTTGTCTGCCGCATATCGATGGTCCCGGGCGCTGATGCTCCTCCCAGGATTTGAACGGCCGAACTTCCTATGCAAACATCACTACCTATCTCTCCGTCTCTCTCTCCTCTCCCTTCGCGTCGCTGGCCCGCACGCGAAAACTTCCCCCGCGCACACTCGACAGCAACCAAAACCACCACCCCCGGGGCCCGGGAAGGGACGGGGAGGGATAGGGACCACCCCGGACGGGACTGGGAGTAGGGACTCTAGGGAGGGGTGAGGTATGGGGAAGGCGGGAATCCGGTAACGACCACCTACGAACCCAACCCCCCCAAAACCAACGCCAAACCCCAACAAGCGACCCTCCGCAGAGGTGAGATACCACGCCAAATCAGTGTTAACCACACAAGTTACTGTTAGGCAACCGGGAGGTACACACACAACACTCCCTACGTTCAGGCGCAGCCTAGGCTGTTAGGAACGTACTTACGCGCGACGCGACAAAGAGAGAAACAAAAAACACCAAAACAATCGCGAAAACAACACAACTTCTTTCCAAGTTGCCTTAATTTTTTTTTTGCTTCTCTCCACGAAGCTGGATAAGTAGCTCGGGTCCCTCCACACCGGTTCACACCACACCGTAACACTCCTTTGGTCGCAAATTTTTGAACTTTTTTCATGCCGAAACACTCGTTGAAGACGAATTATCTGCAAAAAGAGAAGGGCTCTGGGGTGCCAACCCTGCTATGTTAAAATGCCAGACCCCAGTAGCATATTGAGGGGTGCATGGTCGATAAGGGTTAAGTAGATTAGGGGTGAAATAGATTCCAAAAATTTTGAGACCCTGAAGAGAGACTATTAGACCGACATCATGACCTGAACACAGCACTGACCTGTTCATTGAATGTGTAGAAGATTTGCATGATTTAACATTGGGCCCCCTAGGGCCAACATTGGGCCTCAGCCAGAAGTTCGCAAACCCCCCTGATGGACCACTAACCGAGGAGCATTGCAAGTAACCTTAAGTAAAATCAATTGGAACTTGTTGACCGGAGGTGCATTCCAAGTACCAATGTGTGAAATTCATGAATTTTTTCATAAATGGGGCCCTCGGGCCCAAGGATAAAAATTTCCTGACCACCCCATAAGTACGACTGTTAGACCATCATTAAGACATAATGTCAGTACTGTGCACCAAAACTATAGTTATAGTAGCAGACGCATCTTGCAATAATTCCACATGATTGGACCCTCTGGCCCACACTGGGGCCGTTTGTCCCAAATCCTGGCACCGTGAGGTATGGGCAATTTAGAACATCATTATGACCGAATCATCGGCTTGGCAACTATATTTGAGGAGAAACAAGATTTACAGTATTTCCATAGAATGCCAGTATTCTAAAAAGCCTGGCGCTTCTCATTCGCCGGGACTCCAACCCAAGCGTCCGGCCTTTCATGAGGTCCGTAACCTCGGTTACCGACCTACCGGGGCCAACGGAGTCCCTGGCCCTCTCCGTGGTTGGCCATTCCCTACTAACCGAGTCCGACCGCGTGCCCTTCATGCGCCCTAGGATCCGACCGTTTCCGTTTGAAGCCCGCCTGGAGCCCTCGCGCCCCAACCAGCTAGAACCCACCAGCCGCCCGGTCCCACCCTTCTCTGGACTGCTGGTCTTTCCACCGGCCCTGCTCTCCTGCCACCGGGCCTCACACCGCGTCGTTGACCCCTCTCGGAGACCGGACCTCGGTGTCAGACCGCCGGCGTCGCCGGTGGTCGGTTCGGCGGCCGAAGCTGATCTGGCGGCACAACGCCCCCAGCCGGCGCCTCTCCTCTCAAAGTCCGGATCTCGGTGTCCTGTTCCACCTTAGCCATCCTGCTCCCGTGGTTGGGTCGGCGAAGCCGACCGGGCGCATCCGCAGGCGCCCTAACCTAGCCGTCTGACACCCTCAGAGTCCGGACCTCGGTGTCCGACCCACCGGAGCCCCCCCCCGCTCCCATGTCTGTTCGGCCGGGCCTAACCGAGCCGGCGCCCTAACCGAGCCTAACCGCCGCCCTAACCGAGGCCGTCGACACCTCTCTCGGAGTCCGATCTCGGTGTCTAACCCCACGGAGCCCCCCTGCTCCAGATGTCGTTCACAGCCGGCCGACGCCGACCGGTCGCTCGCCGGCGGCCCGAACCGAGCCGCGCCCTCACGGAGTCTGGATCTCGGTCCAATCGACGGAGCCCCCTGCTCCCGATGGGCGGTTCGGCCGGACCGAATCCACCGGGCGCTCCGCCGGCGCCCGCCGAGCCGTGACCCTCCTCGAAGGGGGGTCCGGACCTCGGTAACCGACCCACCAGAGCCCCGGCTCCGTGGTCGTTTCGCCAGCCGAAGCCGACCGAGCGCCCCACTGACGCCCCAGTATCCGACCGTCCGGAGCCCACCCGTAGTGGACGGTGGGTTGGCCGGCTTTTCGCCGACCTGGCTCCCAATTGCGCCTGGGGGTTGCGGGACCTGCCCCCCAGCCGGAGCAGGTTGTGACGATCCCAGGTTCCCTTCCCCTGCGGAGGTTGAGCTCGACAACAGCCTGGTCGATCCGACTGAGTCACCACCGAGACCCGCCCGGAGGGAGCTAGTCCCCCCCCCCGTGGTCTTGAACCTGCTTCCCTTGCTCCCTTGTCTTCTTCGGCTGTCTCCCTCCCCGATGACTGCAGGTTTCGACCGTGAAACCCCCCGGCACCTACGGAACTCCTCCGGCCAACGTGTCCCGACCATGGGGGAGGCGATACGGTACACCGTCCGGCGTCTTCCCACAGCTGGTCGTACTGCATGCGTGTAACCACCTTGTGCCGGCCGACGTCGTTCAGCACGGCGCCCGGCTGCTTTGCCTGATCACGTTGTCTGCCGCATACCGATGTCTCCCGGCTCTGAAATTCTCCTCCCAGGAAAGTGAACAGCTGAACTTCCTATGAAAACATCACTTACCTATCTCTCCGTCTCTCTCTCTCCCTTCTGTCGCTGCCGCACGGCGAAAACTTCCCTCCCACGCGCACACGCTACAGCAACCAACCACACCACCCCCGGGCCGGAATGACGGGGAGGGCTAGGGACCCCCCGGACGGGACTGGGAGTAGGGACTCGAGGGAGGGGTGATGTAGGGGGAAGGAGGGAATCCGTTATGACCAACCTACGAACCCAAACAGCCCCCAAAACAACGCCAAAGCCGCAACCCTCGAATCTCCGCAGAGGTGAGAGACCGCCCAATGTGTTAACCACAACAAGTGACTGTTGGCAACGGGAGTACACACACCACGAACCCCTACGTTAGGCGCAGCCTAGGCTGTTGGAACGTCCTTACGCTCGACGGCACAAAGAGAGAAACAAAACGACCAAACATCGCGAAAAAACAACACAACTCTTCAAATTGCTGCCACAACTCTTTCAACTTGCTTCTCCCACTAAGCTGGATGAGTAGCTTCGGTCTCCAACGGTTCAACCCAACACACCAACCGTAACAACTTCTTTGGTCGAAAATTTTTGAATTTTTTTCATGCCGAAACACCTCGTTGCAGACTATAGTCTGGCAAAAAGATAAGGGCGATGGGGTGCCAACCCGGACTAGTTTTAAATGCCAGACCTCGGTAAGCATATTTGAGGGGGTGCATGGTCGATAAGGGGGAAGTAGAGTAGGTGCAATAGATTTCCAAAATTTGTGAGAACCTGAAATATGACTATTATACCGCATCACATTACTGAACACATCACCGACCTGTGCATTGAAAGTGGGTAGAAGTATTTTGCATGATTTAACATGATGGGCCCTAGGGCCAACATTGGGCCTTCAGCCATAAGTTCGCAAACCCCGCCCTGATGGACACTAACCGAGGAGCATTGCAAAGTACCTTACGGAAATCATTGGAACTTGTGGGAGGAGGTCATTCCAAGTCCAATGTGTGAATTCCATGAAATTTCATAATGGGCCCCTCGGGGCCCAAGGATCAAAAATTCCTGACCACCCCCAAGGTACGGCTATTAGAAGACCATCAGTATGACATAATGTCAGTACTGTGCACCAAACTTATAGTTTAGTAGCGAGCTCTTGCATAATTCCACATGATGGACCCTCTGTCCCACACTGGGCCGTGGGTCCCCAAATCCCTGGGCACCGTGAAGGTTATGGCAATTAGAACACCATCATATATGAGACCGAACATCGCATGGTGCAACTAATTTGTAGGAGAACAGGATTTTTACAAGTATTTTTCATATAATGCCAGTATTTTCCAAAAGCTGGCCGCTTCTCATTCGCCGGGACTCCAACCTCAAGCGTCTGCCTTTCATAGTCCGTACCTCGGTGACCGACCTACCGGGGCCAACGGAGTCCCTGGCCCTCGTGGTTGGCCCAGTCTACCGCGTCCGACCGCGTGTGCCCTGCCTGCCGCCCTAGATCCGACCGTCCGTTTGAAGCCCGCCTGGCGCCCTCGCCGCCCCAACCAGCTAGAACCAGCCCGCCCGGGGGGCCACCTTCTCTGACTGCTGGTCTTTCCAACGGCCCGGCTCTCCTGCCACCGGGGCCCTCAACCCAGTCTTGCCCACTTCTCGAGACCGACCCTCGGTGTCAGCAACCGCCGGCTTCCGCCGTTGGTCCGGTTCGGCCGGGCCGAATCTGATCTGGCGCCCCTCCGGCGCCCTCTCTCAAAGTAACGGATCTCGTGTCTGGTCCACCGGAGCCCACACCTGCTGCCCGGTGTTGGAAGAGTCCGCCGAAGCCGACCGGGCTCTCCCAGGCCACCTAACCGATCCCGTCGACAACCACTCAGAGTCCGGCCCTCGGGGTCCGACCCCCCGGAGCCCCGGGCCCCAGTTTGGTTCTGTTCGGCCGGGCCCTAACCGAGCCGGCGCCCTAACCGAGCCTAACCGCCGCCCTAACCGAGGCCGTCGCCCCCCTCTCTCGGAGTCCGGATCTCCGGTGTCTACCCCCCGGACCCTGCTTCCAGATGGTCGGTTCACAGCCGGCCGCACCGACGGAGGCGCTCCGCGCCGGCGCCCTAACCGAGCCGCCGAACCCCTCACGGAGTCTGGACTCGGTGTCCAATCGCCGGAGCCCCCTGCTCCCGATGGTCGGATCGGCGACCGAATCCGACCGGGCGCTCCGGCCTGCTCCCCTAACCGAGCCTTCGACCCCCCCCTCAGAGTCACGACCTCGGAGTCCAACCCACCGAGCAAAACCCGCCGTCTCCCTGTGGTCTGTTTCGGCCGGCCAAGCCGGCGGCAAAGCCGACCGGCGCCCCGCCGGCGCCCTAACCGAGCCGTCGAACCCCCCGTCGGGGTCCGGACCTCCGTGTCCGACCAACCAGAGCCCCCCCAGCTCCCGGTGCTCGTTTCGGCCAGCCAAAGCCCGGTCGGGCCGCTCCGCCGGCGCCCCACTGAGCAGTAGACCCTCCTCGCAGTCCGGACTCGGTTATCCGACCCACCAGAGCCCCCGCTCCCGGTGGGTCGGTCGATCACGAAGAGAAGCCGACCTGGCGCCCCACTGACGCCCCAGGATCCGACCGTCCCGAGCCACCCGATAGTGACCGGTCGTTTCGGCCGGCTTTCGCCGCCTGGCACTCCAATTGCGCCTGGGGCTTCGGACCCCCCGCCCGCCCAGCCGGAGCGGTTGTGAACGATCCCCGTTCATTTCCCCTCCTTTCCCCTGCGGAGGTGAACTTCGACAACATCCTGGTCGATCCACCTGAGTCACCACCGAGACCCGCCCGCCCGAGGGAGCTAAGTCCCCCCGTGCTTGAACTCCTGGGCTTCCTTGGCTTCCTTGGCTTCTTCGGCTGTCACCCCGATGAACTGCAGGGTTTGGACCGTGAAACCACCTCGCCACTACGGAACTCCCGGCCATGGGGAGTCCCGATACCGTACACAGTCAGAGGGCGTCTTCCCACGGCGGGTCGTACTGCCTGCGTGGAACCACTTGCCGGGCCGCTCGTTCCAGCCCGGCGCTGGCCGCTGCTTGCTGAGCCACGGTTGTCTGCGGCATACCGATGGTCTCCCGGGCGCTGATGCTCCTCCCAGGATGTGGACGGCCGAACTTCCCTATGAAAACCTCACTACCTATCTCTCCGTTCTCTCTCTCTCCCTTCGTCGCTGCCCGACGCGAAACTTCCCCCGCGCACACGCGACAGCAACCAAACCACCAACCCCCCGGGCCCGTAAGAAGTACGGGGAAGGGGATATGGACCCCCGGGACGGGACTTGGGAGGAGGGACAATCGAGGGAGGGGTGATGTAGGGGAGGAGCGAATCGTACTCTTACCACCTACGAACCCAATACCCCCAAAAACAACTCAAAGCCCAACAAGCGAACCTCCGAAGAGGTGAGAGACACGCCCAATGTGTTACCACACAAGTGACTGTTAGGCAATTGGGAGGTACACCCACCCTCCCTACGTTAGGGGCGCAGCCTAGCTGTAGGACGTACTTACAGCGCGAACGGCGACAAGAGAGAACAAAACGACCAACATCGCGAAAACGAACAAGCAACTCTTCCAATTGCTTCTCCACGAAGCTGGATGAGTAGCTTCGTCCTCCAAAACGGTTCACCAACCGTAACCACTTCTTTGTGTCGAAAATTTTTGAACTTTTTCATGCCGAAAAACACTCGTTGCAGACTAATAGTCTGGCACAAAGAGAAGGGCGAGGGGTGGCCAACCCGGTACTGTTAAAATGCCAGACACTTTCTGTAGCATATTGAGGGGGGCATGGTCGATAAAGGGTAAGTAGAGTAGGTGAATAGATTCCAAATTTTGTGAGAACCGGAAGATATGACTATTAGAGACCGACATCATGACGAACCGCACGACCTGGCAATTGAAATGTGTATAAGTTTTTGCATGATTTAACAATGTGGGCCCTAGGGCCACTTGTCCTTCAGCCAGAATTCCAACAAACCCCTGATGGACCACTAACCTGGGAGCATTGCAAGTAACCTTAAGGAAAAGCAATTGGAACTTGTGGAAGAGGTGGCATTCCAGTCCAATGTGTGAAATTCAATGAAATTTTTCATAAAAGGGCCCTCGGCCAAGGATAAAAAATTCTGACCACCCCACTGTACGACTGTTAACCTCATAAATTAAATACATATGTCAGTAACTGTGCACCAAAACTTATAGTTTATAGTAGCAAGAAGCACTGTGCATAATTCCCATGATGGACCCTCTGGCCCCCTGGCGTGGGTCCCAACCCATCCCTGGGCACCCTGAAGGTATGGCACTTAGACCATCATTATGACCGAACCATCGGCATGGGTGCAACTAATTTGTAGAAGAAACAAGATTTTACAGTATTTCATATAATGCCAGTATTTCAAAAAACCTGGCGTTCTCATTCGCCGGGACTCCACCCTCAAAGCGTCGGCCTTTCATGAGGTCCGTACCTTGGTGACTGACCTACACCGGGGCCAACGGAGACCCTGGCCCTCGGTGGTTTGCCCAGTCTAATACCCCCCCCTACCCTAGTCCGACCGCGTGCCATGCATGCGCCCTAGGATCCCACCGTCCGTTTGAAGCCATCCTGGCGCTCCTCTCGCCCAACCAGCTAGAAACCAGCCAGAGCCGCCGGCACAACCTTCTCTTGATGCTGGTCTTGTCCACCGGCCCGGCTCCTCCTGCCACCGGGCCTCAACCGAGTCGTTGACCCTCTCGAGACCGGACCTCGTGTCAGACCCGCCGTCGTCGCCTGTGGTTCGGTTCGGCCGACCGAAGCTGATCTGGCGCCCCTCCGCGCCCTCTCTTCAAAGTACGGATCTCGGTGTCTGGTCCACCCGGAGCCAAACCCTGCTCCCGTGTTGGTCCGGGCCGCAGCCGACCGGGCCGCTCCGCAGGCGCCCTAACCTAGCCGTCGACAACCCCTCAGAGTCCGGACCTCGTGTCCGCCCCACAGAGCCCCCGGCTCCCAGTGTCTGTTCGGCCGGGCCTAACCGAGCCGGCGCCCTAACCGAGCCTAACCGCCCCGCCCTAACCGCGCCGTCGACCCCTCTCTCGGAGTCTGGATCTTGGTGGTCTAAAAACCCCCCGGAGCCCCCTGCTCCAGGATGGTCGTTCACAGCCGGCCGAAGCCCGACCGGGCGCTCCGCCGGCGCCTAACCGAGCCTCCGACCGCCTCACGGAGTCTGGATCCCGGTGTCTAACCCACGGGCGCCTCCTGCCCCCAGTGGTCGGTTCGGCCGCCGAGCCGACCGGTGGCGCTCCGCCGGCCGACCGCCGAGCACGTAGCCCCGCTCGAAGGTCCGGACCCTCGGTATCCGACCCACCAGATCCCCCGGCTCCCTGTGGTCCCCCCCCCGGTTCGATCAGCTAAGCCGACCGTTGCGCCCCACTGACCCCCAGATCCGACCGTCCCGTAGCCAACCGCATAGTGACGGTCGGTTCGGCGGCTTTCCGCCGACCTGGTGGCGCTCCAATTGCGCTGGGGGGGTTGTCGTGACCGCCCGCCCAGCCGGAGCCGGTTGTGACTATCCCTGTTCCTTTCCCTGCGTAGGTTGACCTCGACAACACCTGTCGATCCGACCTGAGTCACCACCGAGACCCGCCCGAGGGAGCTAGTCCCCCGTGGTCTTGAACCTTCTTACCCCTTGGCTTCCTTGGCTTCTTCGGCTGTCACCCCGATGAACTGCAGGGTTTGGACCGTGAAACCACCTCGCCACTACGGAACTCCCGGCCACGGTTCCGACCATGGGGAGTCCCCGATACGGTAACACAGTCAGGCGTCTTTCCCACAGCTGTAGTCGTACTGCTCGTGGAACCACCTTGCCGGGCCGAACGTCGTTCCCAGCACGGCGCTCCCTGCTTTCTGGAGTCCAGCGGTTGTCTGCCAGCATACCGATTGTCTCCTGGCTCGATGCCCTCCCAGATGTGAACCCGAACTTCCTGTCCTATGAACATCATAACTACCTATCTCTCCGTCTCCTCTCTCTCCCTTCTTCGTGCTGCCGCACGCGAAAAACTTCCCGCCGCGCACACGCGACACAACCAAACCACCACCCCCGGGCCCGGGAAGCGACGGGAGGGGACATGGACCCCCCGGGACGGGACTGGGGATAGGGACTCGAGGGAGGTTTCGGTAGGGGGAAGGAGGAATCCGGTACTGACCAACCTACGAACCCAAACCCCCCAAAACAACGCCAAAGCCCAACAAGCGAACCTACGCAGAGGTGAGAGACACGCCCAATGTGTTTGACCACACAATGACGTAGGCACGGTAGGGTACAACACACACTCCTACGTTAGGCGCAGCCCTAGCTGTTAGAACGTACTTACGCCGACGGCGACAAAGAGAGAACAAAACGACCCAAACATCGCGAAAACGCACACAACTCTTTCCAAAATGCTTCACGAAGCTGGATGAGTACTTCGTCTCCAAAAATGTTCACCAACCGTACACTTCCTTTGGTCAAAATTTTGAACTTTTTTTTTTATTTGTCATGTTTCATCCGAAAACACTCGTTGCAGACTAATAGTCTGGCAAAAAGAGAAGGGCGATGGGGTGGCCAACCCGGTACTATTTTAAAATGCCAAACACTCGGTAGCATATGGGGGGTGCATGGTCGATAATGGGTAAGTAAGAGTAGGTGAAATAGAATTCCAAAATTTGGTCGAAACCCTGAAGTATGACTATTAGATAGACCGACACATGACTGAACACAGCACTGACCTGTTCAGTGAAATGTGTAAAGTATTTTGGCATGATTCACATGATGGGCCCCTAGGTCCAACCTTGGGCCTTCATCAGAAGTTCGCAAAACACCCCTGATGACCACTAACCGAGGAGCAGTGCAAAGTAACCTTAATAAGAAAATCATTTGAATCTTGTGGAAGGAGGTGCATTCCAAGTTCCATGTGTGAATTCAATGAATTTTCATAAAATGGGCCTCGGGCCCAGGACTAAAAATTCCGACCACCCCAAAGGTACACGGTAGACCACATTAATTACATAATGTCAGTACTGTGCACCAAACTTATAGTTATAGTAGCAAAGCATCTTGCTAATTTCAACATGAGGACCCTCTGGCCCACACTGGCCCGTTGGTCCCAAATCCCTGGGCAAAAGTACGTTTTGCAATGTAGGCATAGCCATCATTATGACCGAACTCGGCAATGTGCGCAACTAGATTGTAGCAGAACAGTATTTTTACCTTATTTCATATCATGCCAGTATTTCAAAAAGCCCTGGCGCTTCTCATTCTCCGGACTCCAAACCTCCAACCTCAAAGCGTCGGCCTTTCATGAGGTCCGTACCCCGGTGCCGACCTACCTGGGCCAACGGATCCCTGGGCCCTCGGGGTTGCCCATCGACCGAGTACCGACCTGCGTGCCCTGCATGCGCCCTAGATCCGACCGTCCGTTTTGAAGCCCGCCTGGAGCTCCACGCGCCCCAACCAGCTAGAAACAGCCGCCCGGCCCAACCTTCTCTGGAACCTGCTGGTCTTTTCCACCGCCCGGCTTGTTCCTGCCACACCGGGCTCAACCGATCGTTGACCCCTTCTCGGAGACCGTACCTCGTGTCAGAGAACCGCCGGCGTCGCCGTGGTCGGTTCTCGGCCGGCCGAAGCTGATCTGGCGCCCCCCCCCGCGGCGCCCTCTCTCAGAGTACGGATTTCGGTGTCTGGTCCACCGGACCCACCTGCTCCGTGGTTGGTCCCGGCCGCAGCCGACCGTGCGCTCCTCAGGCCGCCCTAACCGAGCCTCGACAAACCCTCAGAGTCCGGACCTCGTGTCCGACCCACCGGAGGCCCCTGCTCCCAGTGGTCTGTTGGCGGGCCCTAACCGAGCCGGCGCCCTAACCGAGCCGAACCGGCGCCTAACCGTCACGTCGATCTCCCTCTCTCGGAGTCCCGATCTTGGTGTCTAACCCCCCGGAGCCCCTGCTTCCAGAGGTCGGTTCAGCCAGCCGAAGCCGACCGTGCGCTCCGCCGGCGCCCTAACCGAGCCCGCGACCCCTCACAAGTCTGTATCTCGGTGTCCAAAGTCGACCGGGCCCCTGCTCCCTATGGTCGGTTTCGGGCCGGCCGAAGCCTACCCCCGGGCGCTCCTCCGACGCCCGCCGAGCCTCGACCCCCCCTCAGTAATCCTGACCTCGGAGTCCAACCCCCCGGAGCACCCCACGGCTCCCTGTGTCCTGTTCGGCCAGGACAAGCCGGCCGGCTCGCCCCATGACGCCCCCGGATCCCGACGTCCGGAGCCACCCATAGTGCGACGGTCGGTTCCGCCGGCTTTCGCCGACCTTGCGCTCCACTTGCGCCTGGGGTTTCGGGACCGCCCGCCCAGCCGGAAGCCGGTTTGTGACGATCCCAGGTTCCTTTCCCCTGCGAGGTGAACTCGACACATCCGGTCGATTCCGACCGATTCACCACCGAGACCCGCCCGGAGGGAGCTAGTCCCCCCCGTGGTCTTGACCCTGCTACACTACCCTTGGCTCCCTTGGCCTCTTCGGCTGTCTCCCCGATGAACTGCAGGTTTTCGGACCGTGAAACCAACCCCTGCACCTACGGACCCCCGGCCCACGGGTCGACCAATGGGAGTCCTGATAACGGTACAAAGTCGAGGCGTCTTCCCACCGTCTGGTCGTACTGCCATGTTCGTGGAACCACCTTGCCGGGGCCGACGTCCGTTCCCGGCACGCGCTCCGCTGCTTGCTGAGCCACGGTTGTCTTCCGCTAAACCGATGGTCTCCCGCGCTCTGATGCTCCTCCCAGGATGTGAACGGCCGACTTCTATGAAAAAACAATCACTAAACCTCTCTCCTCCGCTCCTCTCTCTCCTTCGTCGACGCCGCCCGCGGAAACTTCCCCCAGCGCACACGCGACAGCAACCAAACACCACCCCCCCCGGGCCCGGGAAGGTACTGGGAGGGGATAGGACCCCCGGGATGGGACTGGGGTAGGGACCCGAGGGAGGAGTGAGGTAGGGGGAAGGAGGGAATCCGGTACTGACCAACCTACGAACCCAAACCCCCAAAAACAACTGCCACAGCCCAACAAGCGACCTCCGCTCCCGCGAGGTGAGACACACGCCCAAATGTGTTAACCAAACAAGTGACTGTTAGGCAACGTGAGGTCAGCCACACACTCTCCCTACGTTAGACGCAGTCTAGGCTGTTAGGAACGTTACTTACGCGCGCCGGCGACAAAGAGAGAAACGAAAAACGCCCAAAACAATCGCGAAAAACGAACACAACTCTTTCAAAAATGCTTCTCCACAAAGCTATGAGTAGCTTCGGTCCTCCAAAAACGGTTTCACCAACGTACACTTACCTTGGGTCGAAAATTTTGAACTTTTTCCATGCCGAAAAACACTCGTTGCAGACTATAGTCTAGGAACAAGAGAAGGGCGATGGGGTTGGCCAACCCGGTTAACTATGTTTAAAATGCCAGACACTCGGTAGCATACTGGGTAGTGCATGGTACTAAGGGGTCATAAGTTGGTGAAAATAGGATTCCAAAATTTTGTGAGAACCCTGAAGATTGACTATTAGACCGACAATCATGAACTGAACACAGCAAACTGACCCTGCGCATTGAAATGTTTAGAGTATTTGCATATTTTAACATGATGGGCCTAGGTCCAACATTGGGCCTTCAGCCAGATTCCAAACACCCTGTGGACCACTAACGAGGAGCATTGCATGTACCTTCAGGAAAATCAATTGGAACTGTGGAATGAGTGCATTCAATTCCAATGTGGTGAAATTCAATGATTTCATGACATGGGCCCTCCGGCCCAAGGATAAAAATTCCTGACCAACCTTAAAGGTACGACTGTTAGAACCATCATTATGACCATAATGTAGTACTGGGCCCAAACCTTTAGTTATAGTAACAGAAGCATCTTTCATAATTCCACCTGATGGACCCTCGGCCCACACTGGGCCGTGGGTCCCAATCCCGGGCACCCTGAAGGTATGGCAATTAGAACATCATTATGACCGAACATCGGCATGGGTGCAACTAATTTGTAGAGAAACCAGATTTTACGTATTCTATCCTGGGCCCCAGGACTAAACTTGGCCCAAGGCCCAAATTCCTGAACAACCCAATTGCCCTCTACCAGACCATTACATGTTAACTTTGCAGACCAGAAAGCCAAAAGGCCTTAGTGATCCTGCGCTTTCTGACAACCTATACCAACAACAAGGACCCAATGGGATATTATATATACATCTCATTATGGAACCTACAATTCTGACCAAATTTCTGATTTTTCCAACCATCCAATTGGTTCCAATACTCTTGAGATAGCTACACACTATTCAAGGATTTCAGACCTTCACCTCTGTGACCCCAAACAATAGGGTTCATGTCTCACTCATCTGGACACACCATACCAAGTATAGCTTCATCCATTTAGGTGGGGTGAGTTATCGTGTTTAAAAAGCCAAACTTGCACACAAAAAAAGTTTTCTTCAACAAATTTTATATTTCTGAACAAAATTCATCCCGACATAAACCATGACCGATAGGGTCCTTTACTCCCCATATGAATGCTATACACTAAATTTGAACCCGTCAGACCACCGTCTCTGGAGTCCCGATCTCGGTGTCTACCCCCCGGAGCCCCCCCCCCTGCCCAGATGGTCGGTTCATTCGAGACCGGCCAAAAAAAAAAAAGAAACCGAGCCGACCGGGGGCGTTCTCGGCGACCTAAACCGAGCCGCCGACCCCTCACAGAGTCTGATCTCGGTGTCCAAATCTCGACCGGAGCCCCTGCTCCCGATGGTCGGTTCGGCCGGCCGAAGCCGACCGGGGGCCCCGCCGGCGCCCTAACCGAGCCGTGACCCCCCCTCAGAATCCGGACCTCGGAGTCCAACCCACCGGAGCTCCCCGGCTCCCTGTGGTCTTTTCGGCCCAGGCAATCCAGTCCGGGCGCCCCCACTGACGCCCCCAGTATCCCCCCGTCCGTAGCCACCCGTAGTGACGGTCGTGTTTCGGCCGCTTTTCGTCCGCCACTGGCGCTCCATTGCGCCTGGGGTTTTTCGGGACGCCACCCGGCCCTCCCATCCGTAGCCGGTTGTGACTATCGCCAGGTTTCCTTCACCTGCGGAGGTGTACCTCGACAACACCTGGTCGAACCGACCTGATTCACACCTGAACCCCCCGCCCGGAGGGGAGCTAGTCCCCCCCACCCCCTGGTCTTGACCCTGCTTTACCCCTGGCCCCTTGGCTCTTTTCGGCTGTCTCCCCCCCTATGAACTGCAGGGTTTCGTACCGTGAAACCACCCTGCACCTACGGAACTCCCGTGCCACGGTCGACCAAGGGGATTCCGATACGGTAACACAGTCAGGCCGTCTTCCCACGGCTGTTCGGACTTCTTCCGCGTAACCACCTATGCCGGCCGCCGTCGTTTCCGGCACGCGTCTCCGCTGCTTGCTGAGCCGCGGTTGTCTGCCGCATATCGATGGTCTCCCTGGCTCTGATGCTCCTCCCGGATGTGAAGGCCGAACTTCCTATGAAAACATTACTACCTATCTCTCGTCCTCTCTCTCACCCTTCGTCGCCGCCGCACGCGAAACCTTCCCCCGCGCACGACGCGATCAGCAACAAACCAACCACCCGCGGGCCCTTGCCCCGGGAAGTACGTGGAGGGGATAGGTACCCCCCGGGATTGGACTTGGATTAGTGACCCGAGGAGTGAGGTAGGGGGAAGGAGGGAATCCGGTACTTACCACCTACTCACCCAAACAACCCCCCCAAAAACAACCAAAGCCCACAAGCGAATCTCCGCAGAGGTGAGAGACCGCCAATTGTTAACCACAGTGGACTGTTAGTGCACGGGAGGTACACACACACACTCCCGACGTTAGGATGGCGCAGCCTAGCGTTAGGAAAACGTACGTACGACGCGCGACGTCGACAAAGAGAGAAACAATAAAACCGGGGCCCAAAACATCGCGACAACGAACACAACTCTTCCAAATTGCTTCTTCTCCCCAAAGTGGATGAGTAGCTTCGTCCTCCAAACCAAACGGTTCACCAACCAGTAACAACTTCCTTTGTCGCAAATGTTTTGAACTTTTTTTCCATGCCGAAAAACACTCGTTGCAGACGAATAGTCTGGCAAAAAGAGAAGCGATGGGTGGCCAACACGGTACTATGTTAAAATGCCAGACACTCGGTCGCATATTGAGGGGGTGCATGGTCGATAAGGGTAAGTTAGAGTAGGTGAAAATAGATTCCAAAATTTGTGAGAACCCTGAAGATTGACTATTAGACACAGACATATGAATGACTGACACAGCACTGACCTGTCATTTGAAAATGTGTAGAAGTATTTTGCATTTACACACTGATGGGCCCAAGGGCCCACACAGGGCCTTCAGCCAAAAATTCGCAAACACCCCTGATTGACCACACCGAGGAGCATTGCAAGTAACCTTAAGGAAATCAAATTGGAACTTGTGGAAGGAGTGCATTTCAAGTACCATGTGTGAAATTTCATGAATTTTCAAAAAATGGTCCCCCGGCCGGCCCAAGGATAAAAAAGTCCTGCCCACCTTACAGGTACGCTGTTAGACCAATCATTAGGACATAATGTCAGTACTGGGCACTAAAACTTATAGTTATAGTCGCAGAAGCATCTTGCATAATTCCACATGATGGGCCATCTGGCCCACACTGGGCCGTGGGTCCCCAATCCCTGGCACTGAAGGTATGGCAATTAACCATCATTATGACCGCACATTCGGCAATGGTGCAACTAATTTTAGAGAACAAGATTTTACAGTATTATTTCCTATAATGGGCCCCAGGGACTACACTTGGCCCTAGCCCAAAATTCCTGAACAACCCCGAATGTGGCCCTCTACCCAAGGACCATTACATGTAACTTTGAAACCAGAAGCCAAAAGGCTTAGTGATTCCTGACTCTTTTCCTGACAACCTATAGCCAGACACAAGGACAAATGGGAGATTTAACCAAGCTCATTGGGAACATAAAACAGCTGACAAATTTCTGATTTTTCCCACCATCCAATGGGTTCCTATACTCTGCTGATATCAGCTACACACTAATTGTTCAAGGATGTCATTCCGACCTTCACCTCTGGTGACAGCGCCAAAACAATAGTGTTCATGTACTCACATCTGGAACACACATACCAATATGACGCTTCATTCCATTTAGGTGGGGTGAGTTATCACGTGTTTTTCACAAGCCATAATTTGCAACCCAAAAAAGTTTTCAACAAATTTTATATGGCTGAACAAATTTCAACCCCGAACTTATACCAGGAACGATTAGGGTCCAGTACTCCACATGAGTTTTAAAGAAAGGATCCACAATAATTTGAACCCGATCAGACAACCATTCTGGTCTTCTCGTGTTCACAAGGGCTCACACCTTGACCTCTGGTGGACCTCAGATGACATCTGAAAATGACCACCAAAACAATAGGGTCATGTATATCATGGGGAACACACACACCAAGTATGAGCTTCATCCATCCAGGTGGGGCGAATTATCGTGTTCACCCAGCCCAAATGGCCAATTATTGACTTACCAATGTTTTTTTTCTATTTTAATTCAGATTCATTTCACCCCCGACCTATCCCAAAAGCAACAGGGGGCCCCCCTGTACATTTCCCATAAGAAAGCTTACCACCAAATTTGGAACCCGTCAGACCGAATATTCTGGACTTATCGCGTTTCCAAGTCTTCGACGTTGACCTCTGACTGATCCTAAAACAATAGGTTTCATGTACTCATCATGGGAACACACATCCAAGTAAGAGCTTCATCCTCCAGGTGGGATCGATTTATCGTGTTCACAAGCCAAGTTGCAATTATTTCTTTTCACAAAAATTATATTTTTGACCAAAATCCACCCCAACCTTTACCAACATCGATAGGGCTCCTGTACTCCCATAAGAGAGCTACACCCCAAATTTTCATCAACCCCAATCAGAACCAACAATTCTGACTTATCGTGTTCACACAGGTTCTCGGACTTTGACCTCTGTGGGACCTTGAGACCAAATCATTCCTTAACCCCCCCTAAGGTACGCTGGTAGAAACCATCATTATACCGAACATCAGCACTTTGCCACAAAATTTGTAGAGTACGTTTTTGGGCAGTTTTCCCACGTATTGGCCCATTGCCCCTTTTATACCATTACACCGTTGACCTTAGGTGGTCCCGTGGCCATCAAACAGTAAATATTGTGACCATGTCTGGTCGAGATCATCAAAGCCAAACATTTTGTGGCCGCAAAAAACAACATACAGAACAATCAGCGACAGACAGATAGATAGATAGATGCCTAATGACATGGGCAATCACAATACTCCAAAAAAAAAAAAACCTCACCAGCATAGTGGTTTAAGATAACAGCAAACTACTTTCAAAGCCTCTGGAACTGTTTTTTGTGATTTTTCAATAGTGAAATTGCACTTATGCTATCAGGATCAATCACCTTTATTGCCAGGTACTCCCTCACGAAATTGTCATTTTGACTGTCTAATTCACGCCGAGTGTCCCTTTCAACAAAATCACAGATTTTGTTTGTTCTTTCCACATTCCTCTTATTTTCAAGCAGACGACCAAACCATACATCACTTAGGAGAATTGTAAGGTAATGGGGAGAGTGTAAGGTAATGCTGGTGATGATGTATTACTTACTTTTTGAAAATGGTTCTGAATACAGAAAATTTACAGTGCTATGCGCACCAATCAATATACCATGACGATGCTATACCCTGTGCCATCAACTTATTTGCACATCTATCATGCATTCTTGGTAGAATGATAGTAGCAATAAGACAGAACAGTTTTTCCACAACAAGGTGCACTCACCTGCTGCATCATCACCAGAAAAGCTGGAAGGCAAAAATAAAGATTGGATCAAAATAATGGTGATAAGCAATTTAACTAGAAATCTCCATTGGACTTGCCTTCTGCTTTTGGCATATAATACAGGATACGAAACATTTGCTGGATATGACGGACAGTTGAGTGGAAATTGCGAGTAATACACTGTGAAAAACCGCATTGTGAGAGATTAATAGAGGCGTAAATGCATCACACATTCACTACACTAAATACCTCTCAAAGTTCTACAGCCTAAAACCACAAACATGAACATGGGTGGGGGCATGCCCAAGAGCAGGAAAAACTTCTGATGGCCCCCCCCCCCTCCTCCTCGAATGTGAACACCAGAAAACTATATTTGTTCTACCCCTTCTCACAGTCGAAAACAGATGAGATCGTTCTTCTTGGCTGCCAAACGGAGGAAACTCTTATAGAATGGACGTACAATTTTATCATTTCAGGAATATGCACTGGTTGTGTTGTTTTTGACATTGTAATTGTTCCATTGTTGTTGCTATTGGTGTTTCACCTCAATCGTCCCACAGTGATACCTAATCACAAGGTCCCTTATACTACGCTGGCCGCGCCCTTTCACAGGCAAATCATGGAAGTGTCAGAGTAACAAATAACTAGTATTTGGTTTTCAGATTCATGCATCAATTCCGATCACGAAGCATGTGGAGCATGGCAGCTTAATTGTTCAAACATCGAGACCATGCATGAGACTGCATTGTGCATTCACAAATTGTCCCGGTATATCCTTAAAACCTTTTTTTCAGAACGGTTAGGAGACTTATCGCTCTGCCATCCCATTTAAACAAACAAATCCCATAAACAATCTTCATTCAGGAGGGTTGGTTACAGGCAATCCCAATACCACACATTCTCAATAGTGACAGCCAATCAATGAATGCTCACTCCTGAGGAGAAGCAGGCCCACTCACAAGGAGCTCGGGGATCCATTTATCGAAGGTCAATTTGGGTCAGCTGCTATTTGTACTGAGGGTGCCAATGGCTATGCAATTCTTAGGGCGAACCTGAACAAAAGTTGATAATTATCTCTTTGGAGGGTAGTGAGCGGGGTTATGAGTAGTTAGAACAATGTGTTAGAGTGGACAGGATATCTTCCCATAAAGAAGTTTAATCAGTCAGCTTCACATAGATCCTTAAAAGCCAAAAGACTTGCGTCAGTTGGCATGAATGGAATGGAATGTGGCCAGAGTTCTGCCCTTGAACATATGCCAGATCCTGATAGCTTGTAGATTGGTATACTGCAGAGATTAGTAGTTAAATATCTGTACAATAAAACTGCATATTTTAAAATGTTACAATTGCATCATTGTAACAGGGCTGTTCAAGAGCTATACAGTGCCTTTAAAGGTTGTCTACAGTCACCATCAGCGCACCTTCTAGTATCCATTCCTAGTTGGTTCGTGCTGAAGAAACATATTAGGATGGGCAGTGTTGCCGTGTGAGATCAATGCTTTCATACTACAGCGTGGCACGGACTTGATCAAGTCCATGTAACGCCTGAAGAGTCTGAACCATCCTGAGGTCTCAAAATTGGAGATTGAAAAATTATTCAATCAGGGTTATATTAGGTATGATGAGGTTGTGCGGAGATCCTATGGGGAACTTACCCAATTTCAATTTCAGTTAGTAGGCATAAGCATTTGTCAAAAATTTGGAAGAGGAGAAAGTTTTGATCGCCCTCCAATTTGGAAGGAAAAATCATACCCTTTTGGTATCCAAACAGAAATAGATATTAGTGTTGTGGCTACCTACTCTCCTATAGGAAGTGGAGAGCCCCGACAAGGTTCAAACAATGTTCAGTGTATTAGTAATTCACGTACTTCAGACTAAAAATCCCTGACAGCCACATTTTAAGTTTGTAGAAAGTTTGCCCCTAGGTGCATCTATGACATGCATGGAAAAAAAGTGGGATTCACACCCCAACCCTCAGGCGGGGATGAGGGTGATGACTGGAATTTCAAACCAAAGAACCATTGGGAATGTCTTCCTGAACATCACCTCGTTTGCAGTCTCACTTCATCAGCCAAGATTAGGCCAATCTCAATGAAGATGGGCACCTGTACTATATATATTTATGGAAACCTTCCCATGTATCCTTTCAACTATCGAGTTCTAAGAAATTTGGCAAAGATAGTCACACTTCACCAACCAGGGCATCTGTAATAAAAATGTTCATATTCATCCAGCAGTGGCCACAATTGGACGCAAAACTCAAAACATCAGCAGGCTCTGAAAGCGGGCAATCAGGAAGGAAGGAAGGAAAACTCCAACACCCTACAGAGGGATATTGCATGTGGGGGAAGGAATCTTGCCATCTTTAGGGGAAATCTTGCCATTCCAGGGTTTATTCTGCAAACATTTTGCAAGATATATGTAATATTGCTGGGATTTGAAGTCCTGACCTAAGGATTGTGCTCACTCTAAGGACAAACCCCAGTCTCAACCTCATTGGCTAGGATCGCAATATTACTGAAGGCAGGCATCTGTATGTCAAGTATTTGTCAGTTATTGCTGCCTTGCTATATATCTTCCTCTGCAAGGAAGAAGAATACAGGCCACGTTACGAATCATGTTTCATACCAATGACTTTCCTCCACAGGAACACACGGGGGGGAAAGGTCATATACCAGGGATGAAAATACATACCGAGAAGAAGAAAAATAACCGTGCGGCAACCTATGCACGTGCAAATACTACTGTATGACCTTTCATTATTTCAAAGTACCACCAAACTGCAATTCACCCTGCTACATAGGCAGCGTAATATTGAGTGGAACCAAAACCAAAACTGCAATGCCATTATACCTAAATTGTGTTTCCCTAGGGCCATTTTACCAACATGGTAAGTCTATAATAATAGCAACATATCATCGGCGATATTAGCAATTCTCTCCCAAATTCTCTGAGATAAGACTCCATTTGCATGGATAAGCACAGTATGAGGCTGTTGGGAGCCTATAATATGATGAATGAGAGATTAGGCAAGATTTAAAGCCCAAGGTTGTTGAAATTGGGGAGTTTGAGCAAGACTCTAGAAACAAATAGCAAAAACTCCAGGACAATGTCAGTCTTGTCAGTCCTATAACACAGGTGGATAACAGAGCATGTCAAGGTGTGGGGATAAGTCAACCGATTTAAACAGGGCTCAACATTCATCATTAATCATTTTGGGGCAGTTTCGTTATCTTTTGTTCTCTTGTATAATTTTCTTTTATACTTTTCTCTTTACAAATTTAGGATTCCCAAAGCAGGCCTGAGGCCGCGTACGCTAGAGTGAGCACTCCAGGTGGAACGGGTCAGTCTGAGGATAAATGGGAAGCGCTCTGGGCAAGCACCAGGTGCACATCACACATTCAGGGTCACTCAGGGGTCAATCAGGTGGTGGCCACGAGCTGCAATACAGGCTGCACTGGGCCCTGGAGGGCTCGATCGGGGGCTCACTCAGGGTCTTAAGGTCTTACTCAAAGTACTATGGTTAATAGGAGGTTTCCTGAGTGATTGATTCACTTGGGAAATTATAGGAGGGGTTCCTGAGTGAGTTGATTCACTTGGGAACAGTAAGGCAGTAAGCGCAATCCCATCCCCCTCCCTTTGCCAAGGTTAATTCAGGAGTAAACTCAGGCCTTCAGCGAGCTCAGGGTTTATGTATGTGAGAGTGCTTACCTTTCATCGAGGCACCTGCCTCCAAATTAAACTATTCGGGGCCATGCAACAAATATTATATTGCTAATATCAATAAAATTTCCCCCTTCGTATTCCTTGGGCAGTTTTCGCAAGTGTGAGACTTCCAAGCTTCAAGTACATTGCAATACACAAAAATAGAACAGGCTCCTGATTCATTTAGGCATAGCTCAAATGCCAGCTTACCACCTTCACAACAAGGAATTCAGAGAGAGTAAAATTGCAGAGGTGAACCGATATAACAAGATTGTTCCCGCAGCTCCATTAAGTTTGAAAAACTTTGTTCAGCAGGGTTTCCTCTCTTGAATCACTTTTGTAGGTTCTTCGAGAGGGAATATATTCCCGCTGAGTTAGTCAAGCAACAAGATATACTACCTAATGTCTCAAAAACAATTACCAGACAATACAACACCCTAGGCCATTTCAATGGAGGGATGTGTCACAAAATATAACAATCATTCTCGATGGATAAAACACTGTCCTAAAAATAGCTTCTTAAGCATTTGGGGCATGTTATTCTAACACAAGGCGATCGCTTTTAAGACAGTGTATCGCCTTTGGTGCGCGATCAGTGGTTTGTATTAACTACACAAACAACCAACGAGTTCATGCCAGACCATTGTCATGTCAACGAACATCACATATTTCACCATATACACCATAAAACACATTCCTAAAATTCCATAAAATACAATGACCCCCCCCAAAATAAGTCCTTTACTCTCACTACTCAAAGTCACCCCCAGTCATTGCTTTTCTCCCCTGCCCCCCCCCCACCACTCTTCTCTCCTTAACCATACCCAATTTGAATAAAGTTGTAGCCTAAACTCACTCCTACTTGACAAAGTCCACCTTGAAAATGTTCTAAACTACCCTTAGCACTATGATGGAATGCAACCTAAAAATTCATTGACAACATCACCCACACATCAGATCCCAGAACAATGTTTTAACAGACCATACTACTCGAGTTGGCCCCAGAACATTCTTACACAGTTGCGAAAATTGGCACACTAAAATATGGCAAATTAGGCACATTACATGACCTCTACTGACCCAAGCTGTAGATTAAAAAATGACTCCACGGATCACAAGGTGGATCACTCTACCAAGTTTGTCGTGGAAATCCCAAAACAAACTTTCAAAAATTGCAAAATTAAAAAAATTTAAAACAGAAAAAACAACTACAATTTTTTTCCCTCAAAATTTTTTAAATTTTCGGGAAACATGGTGACCACATCCACCAAGTTTGGAAAATCCGAAAAATGAAAAGTTCGCATGAATAATGCAAATTAGACCACTTAATTAGGCATAAATTAACGGCAGTTCATATACCTGGCATCCTAGGTACTACATGCCAAACTATCAGAACTGTAGCACCATACGGTTCTCGCGTAAAATCTTGCTATGAGAATGAACAATAAATTAATAAATTAGGCTAATTACCCAACTTAATAATTGACCTTGCTGCCCAAAAATCTAATCAGAATCGTCTTGTACACCCAACCCGTGCTACACAAAAAATTTCGCCATAATCGGCGCCTCACGGTTTGTGAGAAATCCTGCTGACATGAAAGTGTAACATACACACACACACATACACACACCACACGCCAAAGTTGAACACAAGTCTCTTCCTGAATTTCATTGAGGCGAGACACCAACAGGCAGAGTGGAAGTGAGAAGTAAGAATTAGCAATAACCATGGAAGAGAAAATAATAAGGCTAACCAACAGATGAACATTCTTTCTAGCTACCTCTCAAGCCTGTTTTCTGAAAGATTTCTTCTCTTTGAGTGTACTTTTTTGCCCTTCATCCCACCTTGGAAAACAGTATAACATTGGAGACATCCTTGTCACGAACCACCTTTGGGTACACCTCTACACAAATTAACAGTATTTGCAAAAAGGCCATATTATGATATCGTATAGATATCAATTCACATTTGATGAATGAGGTATTTTCAATTCTGTAGGCAGAGCGTACAGCGGCTGTCCATAATATGAGGGGCAACACAAAAGACAGTGGTATCAATGACGTCCTGCAGACAACATTCCAGCGTTCTAGTTTCAGAAGTCACAGACTTTTTTCGGTGGCTGTACTTGCAGTTGTGAGGGAAGATCTTGTTTTGCTCCATTGTTCCGCTATGGTGCATAAAATTTGACATGGGTTCTGGAGTTTGTTGTGGGGTATATGCAAGGAGCCTCGTCTGTTGGCTGTGTGAGCAAGTCATGTCAGACATGAATTTCGGGTTCCTCCAGGTTCAAGAAAGTGTGGAATCTTTGAGGTAAAACTAATTGTCGGAGGGGACGTACTGGCGGTCATGGAGCAGGTCGGGAATAGTAAGATCCCTACCTCAATATAATTTGAGCCACTAGTCCAAGAGACACAAGGCTAGTTATCGCTGTGGGCATCCTGTCAACATGGCCAGGGTTCCTCAGAGACCATTACTTGGCTTCTTGAACTAGTAGAATCAAAACATGAATAGGGGTTTCCACTGTGTTGCTATAGTTTTGATGATGCTGGCTTCAGTTAGTATAGGGTGATAGAGTCTGCATGAGCTTAATATGTGGAGAGATTAGCACATTCAGATACAGAAGTCCCCCCCTCCCCCTCACAATTCTTGACAGTGCTTCTGGACTGCACATCTACACAAGTGAATTTCGGATAATATGCCATGTCCCTCCTCCCTCCCTCACGTGAGGGAAGTGGTAACACGCTAGGATATTTCCTCTGTTTTTTTCATATTAATTAAAGTGCATGAGACAAACCATTGTTACAGGTAATTATCGGCTACCAATCATCCATGTTACCTGTGAACTCCACTTGCCATAGAGATCCTGGATCTGTGGAGCGATTGCCAGCTTGAAGAGGATACAGAATTGAAAGAGGGAGAGAAAAAAAAAAATCCAATTTTGAAAAGCTTTGGACAGTGGTCAGATGGAACTCAATAACACACCCAAACTTTGTGTATCTTCAAGTAATATTGAGCCCCACATTTTCGTCTCTTCAATACATATTTATGGAGCAGAATACACCACAACAGTTAGAATAACCACTTTACAAATATTACCCCTGGTATTGATATGAGAACCAGGAGTCGCTTATCCAGGGGTAACCAACCCTGACTCAGTTGAATAAATTTAAAGGTTCCCTAATGATCAGCTGGCAGGGTGGAACTGATCACAACTCAAGTTATACCTTTACAACAAAGATACATCTGACTATTTATTCTAAAAACCTCAATGCAATCTTTTGATCCACCATACAGATCCTATATCCGAGGGTTTTTAGTGACCTAATTAGAGTGAACCTTAGAGTGTGAATCGCGTATTTTCAACATGATGCCATTCAGGTGGCCAAGTCCGCAAGATGTGCATTGATCACCAGTTTCTCAACTGGTCGACAGCGGCATACTGGTTTACTCATAGTAAGCCAGGGTTTGGTACTGATGGTTGTATGCAATGGATCACAGTCAAGGAAAAACCACCATCAAGAAGTGAACAATTTCAAGCCTATGTGTATTAATGTATGTGATAATGTTTCAAATTAGGGACACATTTAATAACTAACTATGAGCCAATCAATTTTATAGGATATATATGCAAAGTATAGGCTCGGGCGACTGCCAGGTTCTGTTACAAGAGTTTTAGCCTTCGAAACAGGATTGACTTGACCCGTGAAGGTTTCCCAAAACTGCTGATGCTTACATCTTGGTGGCGGGAAATAAACTGTGAAGGTTGGTCAAGTGGGGTTGCCGAGTGGCACCTTGTTTTCCGGCAGATTAGGAGCTAGGAAATAGGAATTAGGTATAGGTGTACAGGTAATGACGACTGCAAAGGGAATTTAGAAACAACAAAAAACTTGAGGGAATCTACGAGGACATCAAATAACAAAAGGGAGTATAAACCAAAATTTTGGCACTGTTGAAACCTGAAGGCCGGCATTATAGAACTGCCGAGCTCCACCCTGGGCTAAGGGTTATGACGAATTTGGAGGGACAAAAGGCTAGGGACTCTGCTAATGTAGTTAGCAAAAGGTAGGTACTGTCAGGAACTTAGATTCTGCTAACAAAGTGACTCCGATACTGATTGGCCACCGATCTTAATCAGCGTTGGCAACACCGATCTTAATCAGCCTCATTAGTGGCGTGATATCGAGTGAAAGACTAGCCTTTAGCTCTCCTTAGCAGCTCATCTGTCATTTCACTTATTACTGCTGAGGCAGGATTCATTTTCCACAAATACCTCAGGAAGTTATCTTGGGGGACTTCGAAGAGGAAGAGAGAGGAGAGAGAGATTTTGGCAGTTATTAACTAGCTGATAAGGTCACAGGGGTTTGACAGGATCTAGGGGATTGGGCATGTTTCCCCCAAGTGGTTGGATTCATATTGGCAAGTTCCAATGGCAAATAGGGCTTGACAAAAAGTAATTAGTGTTGTTTATTACACGCGATGCTAGGATGTTAAATCTTATTAATTTTATGGAGCCAAGGGTCAAGTTAAAAACAATTTTGTCTTCTGGTACTCTCTGTTCATTACACTAAGGCAGCAGCGCAGCTAAACCCCCAGACCTGAATTATCAGCATCAAGTGGCCGCAAGATCCATTTATTGACAACCATGACATTTCAACCTGACATACGATAAAATATAGTTTGAAGGGATTAATCCCGCAATCCCTAAGGAGGTTCCATGATGCTGGTCACGTATTAGTGAAGGATGCGTGTTACTTAGCTGTGGCTGGTGAAGTTTGAAGTTAAGTTGGAAACTCCTGAAGCCCCAAATTTTGTGGCACCACTTGTAGCTGGCACCTCTGGGCCTAAAGGGGTTCATGCCGAGTGGTGGGAATGGTAGTGTGTTGGCACACAGTTAGTATACGTTGGCCCTGGTTACCCGGGAATTTATATTTAGTAGACTTTAAACAAGGGCGGATTTGGCCCCCAGCCCAGGCCCCCCCCCCCCCCCCCCAGTTTCACCCCCCAGTTTGTCTCGCCCGGTTCGCGTTTTTCGCGATCAGTGGTGGTTTTTGAGTGGTGTTTGGTTTGGTTGGTTTTTTTTTTTCGGGATCAGTGGGTGTAAATCACCCAGTTGGTTTCTTCTATTAGTCACCATTTTTGAAGAAAGCAGAAGAGAATGATATAAGAAATGTGACTAACTCTTTAAAAACAGAAAGAAGAAAGAAGAAGGGTGAAAAGGAACTTGACCGCTCTAAAATGTGACTCTAATTTTGCCAAAAAATTAGACCCATCATATTCAACATCCATTAACCCCCACTGTTCTCACTTTCAAATATATCAGGACCAATAGTGGACCACATGTAAACATTTCATGGGAATCCAACCAAACTTGACTCCAGTCAAGTCATGTTAAAATTTTTGGGGACCTAGGTATATATTTATGATATTAGACCATTACCATTCAAAGCTTCATTGAAAACGTGTGTGCAACAACACATGAAATGTGATGAAATTTGGCATGTGTGAACATTTGCAAATTAGACCCAAATAATAACCTCTATGACATCAGTTCTATAGTAAAAATGTTGGAATGGAAAGTAAAGGAATTATTAAGCCAGATCTACCAAGTTTCTGAAAATCTGGCCCAAACTTTGAATTAGAAAATTATGCAAATGGGACAGTGACCCTGACTCCATGATAAAACAAGAGCACCAGTGGTGCAGAACATCTATCAAACGAATGACTGTTGTCTTTTAATCAGATGTTACTGCTTTTATTCTAATGACACTATATGGATTGTTTCCAAAAATCTGCAAACAAGTGAAAGAGCCACCTCTCCAAAGGAACATTATGACGTTTCAAGAGTTCTAATGGAACTTTGTAGAGGAGAGATACATTTGACATTTTCATTACATAATGGTCTGCGACCAGTTCCTCCCGAAGTCAAACGTCTCAGGGTAATTAACAATGGTGTCCAAGTTGATTGACATCTGTAACAGAATGACTGTTTGGGGGCAAAAAGGCAATTGTTGACACACGGAATAGAGGTAGATAGGCTATAGGCACAAGTGGGTCCTGGACCAAAAATTCTTGAGAAGCCAATGGGTCTATGACTATTCCATCAGTTGATCAAAGCCATTCAGCACTGTAGGAGGAGGAAAATATTTTGCATGATTGCATGTTGATGGGGCCTCTGGCCCAAAACGGAGGCCTCAAGTTCCAAATCCTGAGAAAAGTTAGGCTACAGACCCCTCATTATGGACCGACAATTCAGCATTGATTGGAAATTTGTTGTAGATAGAAGAATTTTGCTATGATTTTTAACAGATGGGCCCTCAGGGCCCACATTGGGCCTTCAGGCAGAAAGTTCGCAAAAAAAACCCAATGGACAAAACAGAAGAGCATTACATGTAACTTCAATTGGTTCTTGTGAAGGAGATGCATTTCAAGTACCACTTTTGTAATTTAATAAAATGGACATCGAGGCCCCAAGTGGGACCTTGGATAAAAAATTTGTGAACACCCGAAGGTACGACTGATAAACCATCATTATGACCGAAGGTCCGGTGACTGTGCCGCCAAAATTGGGAAGAGGAGGAAGCATTTTGCGTTAATTCCACAAAGTTTCCCACAAAATCCTGAACACCCCAAGGTACGTCCTATTAGACCATCATTATGACCAAAAAGCACTGTGCACCAAAGTTCGTAGGAGATACAAGAGTTTGCGGTATTTCACATAATGGGCCCTTCGGCCCAAACTGGGCCCTGGGCCCAAGATTCCTAGACACCCCAATGGCCCTCTACCTAAGGACCATTACATGTAACTTTGAAGAAAATTAAAATGACAGATTGTGGGAGGAAATGCATTCAAGTACCATTGTGTGAAAATCAATAAAATGGGCCCTCGGCCCAAGTGGGAACCTGGGACCAAAAATATCTGAAACACCCGAAAGATCAGCTACGGATGACTTAGAGCATCATTATGACTGAACATCAGCACGGCACTAGAAAGATAGAGATGGATGGATGATGGATGGATGGATAGATAGATAGATAGATAGATAGATAGATAGAGATAGATAGATAGATAGATTAGATAGAAGATAGATAGATAGATAGATAGATAGAGAGATAGATTAGATAGAAGATAGATAGAGAGATAGATAGATAGAAATGACCATTAGATGAAACTTGACCTCAAATTCCTGAACACAACAGAATGCCCCTTCACTCACTATCATTTTGCAAGTTTCATTAATGATCAACCACAACCTGCAGGAGGGGAGCAATTTGAATAAATTGTTGACAGACCTAATAGATAGAAAGCTAGACGTGCACGATCACAATAGCGACCCAGCCAAATGGCTGTGGTGAGCTGAAAACCCACCTCACCTAATTGCGTGCTATTTGCGTGCAAGTCGACAGCCCTATCAACAACCAAAGAAGACCGCACAAAAAAACACAGTCTGTTTCAGGATCTGCGCATACATTGCCTAGAAAAAGCAGCTTAAATTAAATAATTTTTTAAAATGAAAATCTTTCTAGCTCCTAGTGTACTGCCACACAAAAGCACGCACGAAGGCTCTTGTATGGCCCCCCCAACTAGAAACAATGACTCACTAGTCCAGACACTACAGGAAGTCATTAAACGGATCAGCAGTTACACCGTGTCACAGTGATACTCCATCAAGACTCTGGTTGATCAATTCATAAGAGTTTGCACACCGTATCTAATTATGGAAACCAAAATGAGAGGGAATGTGCTGGACATTGACGGAAAGGACTTAGACACAGACATCAGTATTGAATTTAGCAGAATGCTAGAGCACACACTTTTAAAAATATCTCAATCAACAATACCAATCCTATTTTGATACTGCTTTCTTAATCCCAATCACAATGGCTCCACTCAATACAGGCTATTGGTGATTTGAAGAAGGCACACCCTGTCACCTGATGATACAAAGCTGCCATGTGAGGGATGTGAGCAATTTCAATAGTATTGGCTCATCAAAACTGATTATTAAGTGGAGGTTCAATAACAACACATCAGTGCATAGCTTTTTGTTGCATCACTTGAGAAATGTTCAACAACCTGTGTTAGGGACATACTGACAAATGTCCTATTGAAATAACTTTCTAGAAATATTCACCGATGCCAAGGAGTTGCCTATTTCAGTACTCAACAGAGGGGGTGATCTATATTATACAGCGTAGTGTTTGCGATGTGAGATGAACAAGTTAAAGCTTTTAGTTAGCCTCTCACAATCGGCACAAATAATAGATGGGGATAGTCGATCGATGTCAGTCAGGGCTGTCAGTTGTTTTCTTTCTTAATCTTCTGTCATTTTTGGCTAAATGTTCAGGTCTGTTAGGGATACATGCCGAAATGGAGATGTGTTGTGGTAAATAAATATTTTTAGAACAGTTTTGTAAAAAAAATATTCGGACAGGACATGAGGCTCTTAACCTTTTTTAATTATAGAGGTAATTCATTCCCTAAATTAATAGCCCACAAGAACCATCAATTTTACAGTCATTGCCCAGTAGGGCTGAAAAATCATGAAAATTTGCCAGGTTAGGTAAATCACAAAAAACCAACATAGAGACTACTGAGGTTAACATGCCCTAAATATGTGAGACAGAATCACTAGCCCACAATCTGGTTATTACCTGAGGGCGTGCACCACAGTAGACCATCCTGCAATTTTCTTCTTGTCATAGATACTGGGTCTCTGGGTAGAAATATCTGTCAAATGAAACATAAACCATTACTTCTAAAACACCCATAGGACCCATTGATATGCAGGGCTAATATACTAATACTCATTTATGGACAGGGTTGGCAGTAGTTCCATCATCCATCACATGTAGCAAGTCAACCTCACCTGGTGGAATGAGGGTTTCCTGTGGTTGGTTCTCAGACACCAGTACCAAACTGAGCCAACTGTGACATAGCTAGTACTAATATCATTTTGATTCTCAGTTGACGTTCTAACCATCAGGCTATTCGATATTTTGAATAACCCACTGGGACAAATGTAATTATATGTTGCATAGGGCCACCTCACAATAAATGGTAGGTTTTCAGATAGCATTTCACATTTGGGAGTGCTCATGACTAACTAGCCATCTGGTACGACAAGATTCCTCAGAGGTGCGATCATTATGGCCTATATGTATTTAACTGTCACTACTTTATTGAAACAAACCTTATTCTCCATTTAGAACATTCAATCAACAGTAACGATAACAAGGAAATTCTTGTTGAGTTTTGTGCTGGTAGGTAGCACAAGTAATTTTTTTCAGGGGGTTTTTAGGAAGAATCCTTTCGTACCCTGTTTATGCAGTGTGCCTCGCATTGAGGACTGCAAGGAACCCAAGATGACCTTTGACACCAATATCTAGCACGGTAACTGTATTTGCACATGGCCAGTTATAGGGTTGGCATTCTCACGAGCACGGTCTTTCACAGAATTCTGTATGCATACCGCCATCACCACTTGAAGTACACTGAGGATGGAAAGGTTACTACTAATGTAGTATACCGTGAGGTCCTATAACCAAACAGGTATTGTCCACAGTCGTGCGACTTATCTTATGAAAAATTTAAGGGGTGTATCATGCTCAATGTAATTGTCATCTGAAAAAAAACCCTCCTCAAGTATATCCTCAGCTCCTGACTTCCAGCAACGGAAACCCAACTAACTGATTGTCTTGGACAAGTACTCAAAACCCACCTGCACACCCGAGATCGCGTTGTCGGGGTTTATTGTAGTGTTATTATATTCCGGAAACATGCCACCTGAAATGAACCAACTTTTTGGGTCTTCCAAAGATCTCCCCCCCCCTTTTGCTCATTGCGGCTTTGGACATCCCAATTCACACTGAACACCCCACCCTCCCCAAGTCCATTGCAGAAGACGTCGTTATGGCTCAGTCCATATAAACAGTTAAGTAGCAGGACTGATTGGCCACATGCCCAGAGTTCCCAACCTGCAGCACCCCATCATTGCCAGCATAATTTATCCCAAGGTCCTGTTTACTTTCTCTGTCTGGGGCAAGCCACTCAAAATAAACATGCGATGACATTGGGTTAGGGTCTACTAATGCCTACAGCTGAAGCAGGTTATTCCAATAGCACCGTCAAGGTATGTTGTTATTCTCTGCAAATGGTCGGGATATTATGGGTTTGGGTTGTGTAGCAGTTATTAGAACAATTTTCAAAATTTTGTGAATCTTAGGGGAAAAATGTGGATTTTAGTCTACATATACACTCCCATGAATGGGGGTTATAATTATACATTGAGGTCATCAGAGGTAAAATTTGCATGCATGTTTTATGCAATTCTTCAAGCTTTGCCAGATTTAATGAAACTATGCATAGTTGACTACATTTGATTGTGACAAGAGTCAGCGGTTTATCTGCGTGGCCAAAATCTATGGTGGTTTTCCAGGTATGTTAGACCTAAAGTTCCATTCAGCCTTTGAAATATTCAAAAAAAATAAGCATCAATTGATATTGAAAATGAATGCCATCGTCGATACCTCATCTACAAAGAAGGACTTTCAGTCAAATCACAGCACTTCAAATAATTTCTATCTTGGAGACAATGGTGATCAGTCAGCAATTTTTTTTAGAAAGCTGGCCGGCTGTGACAAATGTATTTGTTTTGCCACAAGGTACTATCCCACGAAATTACACACTTTGACCTAATACTATCAATTCAAACAGGGTTTTTTTTTCAATTGTAGTTTTTTATATCTGGGCAATTCCAGTGTTAGTTTCGTTACATTTTCTGCTTGAACCAGTTCAACTTTGTCCTGTTGTAACATTGTCAAAGGTAAATACGATTCATGTTAATGTGATACATCACCTTGGGTCCATACTAATATCATCAACAAAAAAGTTTGAGGAATCCTTGGGGATCTCTATGTCAGAGTACTTTTTGTCCTCGTCAGTTTCGTTCCAGACAAAAATCTCATGGGTTTTTTTACCACTCATGTGAATTCAGATTCCGCTCAAACTACCCGGTTATGGCAGGGGTTTTTTTTATGTGTGAGTGAATTACTCAGCTCCTTATTACACATCAAAACTAGGACACCGCCTGGCGGTAGACCGCCAACTTGTATATCCCCACTTTGCCAATAACCAGTTTCTATTTTTTTGGCCTGTTAACTCCTTAAATAAAATAAGCACATTTATTCAAGACTCAACCTTTTGACCACGATGAACACCGACAGAGGTCCGATGTGAGGTCAATGGTCACACACATGCAGGTCAACAATTAATAACAATGGCGAACCTTCCAGCCTCCTTACAGAGATTCAGTTCTCCGATTATGGCCAGAAAAACAGTTTACCTAAGTGACCTTGAATGACTTTAATGACATGGCACGTTTTTTTTATGAAAATTGTAACTCTCCATGTGATACATCCACTCCTAAGAGCATTTGCGTCTGATAAACAGCCCAGTGCTATGCCAAAAGTATAAAATCAGTTTTTTACCCCTACGTGACCTTTAATGACCTTCAATGACATGACCGTATTTATAACAATTGTTACTCTCCATGTGATGCATCCACTCCTCGAAGCATTGTGCTCTCCAAATGAACACGCCTAATGGAATTGCGAAAAGATATTAAAGAAAACTTTGACCCCTTGTAAACTACCCAAAGTATGCGTCCGACTAAGAGGGTAGGGAGTTGGTTTCCCTATGGAAGCAGACAAAGTTCTATCACATAGCCAAAAATAACCAGTTTCTATTTTTTTTGCCCGTAACTCCTTAAATAAGCACATTTATTCAAGACTTAACCTTTAACCACATGACCACCCGACAGAGGTCAAATTGAGGTCAGAGGTCACACACATGCAGGTCAACAATTATATCACAATGGCGAACCTTCCAGCCTTCACAGATATTCAATTCTCCAATTATGGCCAGAAAACAGTTTTTGACCCCTACGTGACCTTGATGACCTCCAATGACAGGGCAGTTTTTATGAAAAATTGTACTCACCATGTGATACATCCACTCCTAGGAGCATTTTGCATTCTGATGAACCATGCCCAGTGCTATGTCAAAAATTACTAAAATCAGTTTTTGACCCCTACGTGACCTTGATGACCTCCAATGACATGGCCGTTTTTATAAAAATTGTTTACTTCCATCGAGGCACCACTCTAAGGAAGCATCTTGCAGATCTCCATGAGATGATCCAATCCTCACGGTGGGGGTGTGGGGGGGGGGGTGGGGTCCTGTTTTTTGTGGTGGGGGGGGGGTGGTCTTTTTGGGGTGGGGGGGGGTGTCTGGGGGTGGGGTTTGGGGGGGGGGGGGGGGGAAAGCATATTGCTCCAATGAACCGGCCCAATGTTATTGCGAAAAAGCTATTAAATTAAACTTTGACCCCTTGTAACTACCAAAGTAAAGTGTCTGATCGAAGCGGGAGTTGGTCTCCTCCATAAAGACACAAAGGTCTATCACATATCCAAAAATAACCAGTTTCTATTTTTTTTGCCCGTAACTCCTTAAATAAGCACATTTATTCAAGACTCAACCTTTAACCACATGACCACCCGACAGAGGTCAAATTGAGGTCAGAGGTCACACACATGCAGGTCAACAATTAGATAACAATGGTGAACCTTCCGCCTCACAGATATTCAGTTCTCCGATTATGGCCAGAAAACAGTTTTTGACCCCTACGTGACCTTGATGACCTCCAATGACAGGGCAGTTTTTATGAAAAATTGTAACTCTCCATGTGATACATCCACTCCTAGGAGCATTTTGCATTCTGATAACAAGCCCATGCTCTTGCCAAAAAAGTATTGTAAAATCAGTTTTTTACCCCTACGTGACCTTTAATGACCTTCAATGACATGACCGTTCTTATAACAATTGTTACTCTCCATGTGATGCATTCTCACTCATAGAAGCATTTTGCTCTCCAATGAACACGCCCTAATGTTATTGCGGAAAAGGATTAAATGAAACTTGACCCCTTGTAACTACCAAAGTATCTGCGTCCGATCGAAGCGGGAGTTGGTCTCCTCCATAAAGACACAAAGGTCTATCACATATCCAAAAATAACCAGTTTCTATTTTTTTTGCCCGTAACTCCTTAAATAAGCACATTTATTCAAGACTTAACCTTTAACCACATGACCACCCGACAGAGGTCAAATTGAGGTCAGAGGTCACACACATGCAGGTCAACAATTATATCACAATGGCGAACCTTCCAGCCTTCACAGAGATCAATTCTCCCAATTATGGCCAGAAAACAGTTTTTGACCCGTTTAATGGACCTCGAAGGACCTTTTAATGACAGGGCAGTTTTTATGAAAAATTGTACTCACCATGTGATACATCCACTCCTAGGAGCATTTTGCATTCTGATGAACATGCCAGTGCTTATTGGTCAAAAATTACTAAAAATCCTTTTTTTACCCCTACGTGACCTTTAATGACCTTCAATGACATGACCGTTCTTATAACAATTGTTACTCTCCATGTGATGCATCCACTTCCTAAGAAGCATATTGCAGCTCTCCAGCGATGCAATTTCCACTCCTAAAGAAGCATTATTGACCTTACAATTAACACGCCTAATGTTATTGCGAAAAAGCTATTAAATTAAACTTTGACCCCTTGTAAATACTAAAGTAAGGTCCGATCGAAGCGGGTGTTGCTCTACTACATTAAACACAAAAAGGTCTATCACATACCTTAAATAACCAGTGTTATTTGTTTGACCGTAATCCTTAAATAAGACATTTATTCAAGACTCACCCTTTAACCACATGACAACCGACAGAGGTCAAATTGAGGTCAGAGGTCACACACTGCAGGTCAACAATTTAAAGTACAATGGTGAACCTTCCAGCCTCAGAGATATCAATTCTCGATTTGTCCACCACAACAGTTTTTGACCCCTTAAGCGACCTTGAAGGACCTTCAATTACATGGCAGTTTTTATGAAAATCGTTAACTCTCCATGTGAACTCCAACTCCTAGGGCAATTTGCATTTCGCATGAACATGCCCAGTGCTATAGCCGAAAAAGTACCAAAATCAGTTTTGATCACCGAAGGGACCCTAATGAACTTTGCAAAATATCGCAAATTTGACCTCGGAGACAGGTGAAATGCTGCCAGGTTCTTCGGGACCAACTGTTAACCCCTCATAACCAAGTTCGCCCAAAAACGACATGTTGCAAAAAAAAATACACAAATTTGACTCCGGATGACCTTGAAAAGCCACCTGGTTTCGGGACCAATTGTTCACCCCTGAGTACAAGTTTCATGCTAGAATAGGACAAACTTGGAAAAAAATTCGGTAAAATCACCTAAAGCAGGGGGGAAGGAGGGCAGCAGACTTACGGGAATACCAGTTTTCGAAAGAATCCGAGATCTCCAGGGGTAAACCGTTTTGTACAAGTTTCAGCTAAATCGGAGTAAAAGCGTTGAGAGAGGTAAAAACCTGGCAATGAAAATGAAAAATTTCCGGCGGCTGGGAGGCGCGACGCGGGGGCGGACAGGCAGACGCGGGGACGGCGGACGCGGCGGACGCGGCGACGCGGCGGACGCGGCGGCTGGCGCGGCGGCGTGGAGTTGCGGCGGCGGAGGATGCGGCGGCGGCGGATGCGGTCGGAGGAGGATGCGGCGGCGGCGGGGATGCGGCGGCGGATGACAGATGCGGCGGCGGCAGAAGCGGGCGGGCAGATGCGGCGGCGGATGCGGCGGCGGCAGCGGCTGGCAGGCAGACGCGGCGCGGCAGAAGCGACGGTGGAACACGGCGCGGGCGGACACGGCGGTGGGGTTGCGGCGGACAGACGCAAGGCAAAACCAACCTATCCCCGAAGTGGGGATATTAATAATTGGCCAAACATATCATGGTGATGTCAGGGGAAATGAGAAACTGAAAAACATATTGTTAGTTTCGTTACGTAGTTTCGTTACAGATTCATCAACAATGCTTTATGTATGGGAGATTCAAGAGACTTAATTGTGAAATACATTGCTAATTCATGTATGCTTAGCTGATAAAGTTGGTTATGAATTTAATTAGCAATGGTACTTTTGAAAACGTCTTTGAAAAACAAAATGGAAAAATTCCTGATTTGCATTTTTAGGGGTGAACACTTGATTTTTTGGATCATCAAGATTGTAGTATCCTGTTGCGGATCACTGGATAAGTTGGGGCACAATTGCTGGGCTTCAAAAAATGCACTGAGCAGTTAGAAAAGACACTAAACAACACTAAATAAGTTTGTTAAGTCTGGACAGAGCTCTGTAAAAAAAGTTTTCCATATTAATTATTGAAAAATACAGATATTATGCAACAGGAAATAGCCGCTATTGCTTTGATTATGGCCACAGTAACCTATAGAAACTGATGTAAAAGAAAATCTAGAAGAAACTCCAAAACCACCCAGTCCCATGCAGTATACCACCCGTCCCCTTTACATACTGGGCAACAAACATGAGGGCAGCCAGTCAATGCAGAAGAACTGCTAATTATAGGAGAAGATCTGAAGAATTGTTGACCGACTCCATTGTGCCAGATTGGAATTCTCATTGGTGAATGGCCTAGACTTGACGACTAAACTTGAAACACCCATTCATTACAATACATTCTATGGTTCTACACTACTGAGATGGGACACTGTAGGGTGTATGTATTAGGAAATGTAGGCATTTTCCTGAATTGTGTGGAAGGTAAAAGTTGATACCATTCAACTGTCTTTCAATCCTCAGCAAACCAAGGCAGACTGAGATGCCAGGTACATCGTTGTCAAAAATAGGGATACATTGGAAATAATTCTTGGCCCCCCACCCCCCCACATCTTCCAATCCAAATATCCTGGCACATACCATAGCCATAAGGAATTGACAGATACCAAAGAAATTTAACTATGCTGAGTGTGTATTCAATTTGCCAACTGAACAAAAATCCAATTTGAGTAGCACATGGAGATTCATAAGTTGATGCCCCCTTCCCCTCCATTAGCATGGCACATTACTATTTGACGGCAGCCTTTACCACAAATTAAAGCTTACATTAATTTTAGATTGACAATCCCTGATAATTGTATTCAAGATGGTCGTTCCATGCGTTCGGATTGTAAATATATTTGCTATCATTTGTAATGAAATTTGAAGATTTCAGTGATTTCCATGGAATAGCTAAAATTACCTCCAGATGAACTTTGACCTTACCATTGAATACTTTCACTTCTCTAAATGATCTTACACTATGAGGCATTGTCTCTCATGTTGTATGGTGAATTTGTTGGAAATGGTGGAAGACATACCCCTAATTTTGTGTAGTGTTGTCACATTGTTAGTTTCGTTAAAGTCTTTGACATTGCTATACTAATAGGGTAGTGACAATTTACTCCTTTGTCATGAGTTAACTAGGTAGGACTGGCAAAATGGTTGTATGAAAAAGTTCATGCCTATATGGTAAAAGCAATATAAGGTAAGGGAAAAAAATAGTGAAATTATGTTGTGTTGTTACATATCAGGTGATGGTTGAATTTGTTCCTTTGACTTACGTACTATCACATAGAAATGAGAATTGTTTGTGTTGTCTAACTAAACAGTACCGACTTCAAACAGGATAATATGTGTTTAAGTTGCTCAATTGTGTTTTTGAATAACAAAAATTTAACTGCTATGCATGGTCTTTTGAAGGAATTTTTTCACCCCAAAGTAGCGTTTTCAGGTATTTCAATACAAATGCCAAAACAAATCCTGTTTGGTAAGAAACTTTAGAATTGCCAGTTTGAATTGTCTATTACACAAATGGGCAGAATTTGTAAAGCAACATGAATAGTTTGAAATTTTAGGCCCTTGAGACTGTTAGCTGGGAATTGCCCTCCTGTCAATTCATAGATGACTACAGTATGGGTGGTTAGCTGGTGGCTGGAAATAAGAACATGAAATTAAAGGCTGAAATGAATGGAACTTTAGAAGTCACCTACCCAAAGTCATACGAGGTTAACGAATGCAAGTACTAAATAAGTTGTCAGAATTCAACTGAACCAGATGCATGTAAGCAGCAGTCTATTGCAAGCACCTGTGTCTGTGATACCTTACCAAGGGAATAGACTGTTTGTGCCTTAAATACATGCATAGTTCTTATTACAATACCCGATTTGTAAAATACATTCTTGTGACACAGTGGCCACGAATGGTAACGTGCCTCACAAACCACTCCATTCAGTACCACAACCATATGAATGTTAATTGGTGGGGAATTGCGATGATTCCTGGAGTTCGTCAGAAAACCAGTTACCACAGAGTTCAGGAGAGACAGAAACCACTTGAAATTCTAGCTATACATTTCTAGAAGTGTGCAGCCAACTACCAATTCCTGCTCATCCGCCAGAGGAGCTATTTACGAAGGGCAATAGTGATTGTTACCAGTGTTATAACTAAGGAATTTTAATCTGACAAGATTCATTTGCCGATTGATCTATAAATAGATGGAAGGCAAGATCGCTAAAAAGTTTCTTATAATTGTTTTCAAAATCTTCCGCGCCACCTAACAAATCAATAAAATACCGAAAGGTTGAATTTTCAAGACTGATGAGCTTAGTGTACAGGACACGAGTAGCGCAACTGCGGGCTTGAGTAACAGCAAGCACCAAAGAACAGAAGAACGTCCAAAAAAATCTTGAATAACCTAAAATGGAATACGATACAAGACTTATTTTAATTTAGGGTAATATTTGGCTCGAAGTCCACAACTTATGTTAGACACATCAATGGAATGATTTCTGGTAGGATGAGATTGCTCATTCCAGAAAGAAGAGTGGTCAGTTATGCAATATTTAACGTTAGTTCTTTGGCAGAGAGAGAGAGATCTAACTTTTGTGGTATTCAAATCAGTGAATATAAATGTAGATTTCAGGTGGTGGCTGGTGGTATCCCACTATATGACCTGAGGACTATAGTTCACGCTATGACGGTAATCTGCGTTACTTGATTATATTGATCAGGTGAGGGCCTTTAAGACAAACACTGGAGTGAGGGCAAATACCCTTCTGTTTAGTCATTATTTATTCATTTGCTTAGGGTGCATGATCTCAATGTGTCCCAACATCATAGGTGGAATGAAGTCTCCTTTCAGACATTTGCAATACTGGGACCGTCATTCCCCCAAGGCAGTGGATAGTTATTACATGTCACTATAGCATGTATGTCGTCCACCATCCGTATGTTTCAAAACAGGAACAGGATCATGATTCTGCTGATGCGGGTTACCTGGCATATGACAGTGGGACTCTTGTAACACCTAAATGGCTTCCTGTTATCCTTGGAGTGTTCCCGATTGATTATCTGTTACACAATAAGGACGCTGATAAATATATCAATCTTTTTCTGAACATTCTTAGCATGCTATCAAGTTCAACTCATGGGTTCCTTAGGAATGGGTAGGACGAATATGGATACAAAAAATCATGCGCGTACCTGTACATACATGTACTTCATCTAGTTTCATTGAAGGCTTGGTCACTCTTACTCAGCTTCCCTGTCGCCAGAATGCAGTCCTGGACTCTCTAACTGCTAGATTGCTACAATATGTTTCAGGGTTGGTGATTTTTGTTTTGTTTTTTAATCGAAATAATCGGATTTATTTGATTAAACGGATTTATTTGATTTAAATCAATTTTATTTTGATTTTTTTGAAAAATCCCATTTCCACTTGTCTCAAATGTTGCCTAAACTTTGTGAAAACACCCATACATACTGGCATATTACCCAGTATACACTGCACTTCTAATCTGGTGTCATGAAGGCTCTGAGGCTTGAACTTCTTTGCACATTTCAGAAACATACACAATCGACCATATTACAATGCACAAATTAGGCCATGCAGTGTCCGCGTTATAATACTCATACCTGCATGTAGGCTGACATGTCCATGGGGGTCCTCGGTTTGGTAATCCACTTGGATGGACCCCATTGGGTCCTACTTTGAACTTAGAATTTGAGAATTTTTTTGAAAATCAAAACCAGTTGTGTGATATCAATTGTCACTATTGTCACCATAAATCTACACACAAGATATTCATCAAATTGATGAAAATTATGGAGCGGGAATATGCAACCCATGCCACCCATCATTAAGTTTACTGAGGTTTAATTGCTGTTACTGGTAATTCTTTCATTTCCTGAATTGTTCTTGAAAGTTTATCTGGATTGGTGAATTGCTTCATGGCCCGAATGCATAGTGCAATGTTCAATTGAACACAAATATACATTAAATTTGTAGTCACATCCTGACCTGATGTTGTTGAAGTCAGAACGTGATTACAATGTAGATAAACAGACAGTGGCACACAAATTAATTGTGAATCACTGTTTTGGAATCATAGATAATTAGTCAGCTCATATATTTTAGAATATTACTGTGGTGGATGATATGCAAACATTTTTAATGAAAAGCATACTGAATTATCGTTCCATATAGGCCTCCATTTAGTACAGTTTCTGCTATACTGTCCCTGTTTCCATCATAATAAAACTATACTTATGGAAGGACCATGGCATTAAATGAGAGACAGCATAGAATTCCCTTCATCAGAACAATGAAATTCCAGCCAAAAAATATGATAAAAATGTGATTTGGGAGCGTGTAACCTAATTCTTGTGTAATGCTGTTGAGTTATTGACTGTTAGGGGTAGGGATAATACTTGTGTGAGAAGAAATTGCAGTGTATATTGTGGTATTATAGTTCATTCCAATAATTAATTCACTTCAACTCAACTTTTCCTGACAAAAGAGGGAAATCTTTGAAAAAGTGATTTAAATCAGTGAATCTAATAAAAAAGTCATTTGATTTAAATCGCGATTTAAATCAGTGATTGAAATCAACGTGATTTAAATCAACAACCCTGAAGTATGTTTTCACATTCTACTGTACAAATTTCATGGAAACCACCTATTTGGACGGCCTGTTCCGACCATCCCGGGTAATTTGCTGCTGTCGCGCCAGTAATGGTATATATGCGTCTCTGGTCTGTGCTGGCAGACCAACTTGAGTTGATCATCAGTAACGTACGTCTGAGTACTAATTGGCTGTGGAGTTTTTGCGCTGTGCTAATGAGCGTGCATCATATCAACATTACAACAGTTAACACAGTATAAATTAACTGAATAATCCAAACCTCAAGTGAGTCCATGGAGTGTTGTAACAGAATATTCATAGGAGATTCTAAACACATGAAGTGATTGGCGCATCACATTATGAAGATATCTGATCGTACAACAAGAAACTAGACATGTGTAGGCGGTAAACCGCCCACGTGTATATCCCCACTTTTGAGCAGTGATGCTTTGAGCAATCATTGGAAAGAGTATCTAACACCCCATAAAGACCCCCATTTTGGTCAGAAACCAAGACAAACTTCATCCACCAAGTTTTGTTGTAATCCATGGGTGTTAATAGGCACATGAATTATGCAATATGACACATGATGGCTTTGAAATGACTTCTAAACTTTGTGAGGAACAAATGTAGCCATCATCCACCAAGTTTCGTTCAAATCTGACAAAGTTTGTAAATTCGCATAAATTTTCGCAAGTTTCACCTCCGAAGACCTTTAATGACCTCCACATTTTGGGGAATTTCCCTATAGTTTGCGTTCCCACCAAGTTTCGTTCAAATTTGACAGTTTGGAAAATCGCATAAATTTCGCAAATTGACCTTTGATGACCTTGAAATTACCTCCACATTTTTCGGGATCAACTATACTCCCTACCCACCAAGTTTCGTTCAAATCCGACTAACTTGAAAATTTAGCGAAAATTATGCAAATTAGTGGACCCCGTTCATGTGGCGAAGCCCACTTTCGAACTCATCCGAGATTTCACTAGGGCGGACAAGTGTACCAAGTTTTAGATCAATGGATCCAGCATTAAAGAGTTATTGCGCTAACAGGAAAATCTTCCAATCATGGAAATTATGCAAATTAGTGGACCCCGTTCATGTGGCGAAGCCCACTTTCGAACTCATCCGAGATTTCACTAAGACGGACATGTGTGCCAAGTTTCAGCTCAAACGGACAAAGTGTTGGAGAGTTATTGTGCTAACAAGAAACGCGGCGGACGCGGCGGACGCGGCGGAAGCGGCGGACGCGGCGTACGCGGCGGACGCGGCGGACGCGGCGGACGCGGCGGACACGGACGCGGCGGACGCGGCGGACGCGGCGGACGCGGCGGACGCGGCGGAGACGGCGAAGCCAAAACCATAATATCCCGAAGTGGGGATATAATTATTGAGCAATTGAGCAACTCACCACTGATGTATACAGAAGGGAATGGGGCGGTCCCCCCTTAGATTTTGTGAACAATATCATTTGGAGTTTATGACAAAGACTTACACCTCTTCCTCCGTCTCTAACAATTTTTTTGCTCATTCGACATCCTGTTCGGCACTAGATATAGTTGGTTCACTTGGAGCATGATAACTGGAAGTGCCCCTTCATTATTAATGAGAAAATGATAAGTTCCATTTTAAGGTTTGTTCAATGAAAGACACAACGTTTACGGAAGGATATCTTTTCCTGGGAGTCTGGGAGAGAATTCCCTCCTAGAATTTTTTTTACAAGAGGAATTTTACCCATAGCAAATATTTTTGCATAAGAAACGTGACTTTTTCAGATGAAATTGTGTCAATAATGTGGCTGATTGGGGTTTCCGATTACGAAACATTGACAAGCACGTAAGGTAGTTGAGGGGTTGGGAAGAGCTCGGGCATGAGTTGGGGAAGGGTTGGGTAGACTTTTCTTCCATGAGTATCAGGCCTGGTAATATAAGCCGGGCAATCGCCCGTGCCCGCCTCAATGCCCGGCCCGGCATTTGAAAAAACAGTTTCAGGCGGGCGACGATTCGCCCACCCTAATCTTTGGTTGAGCAAAACTTTGCCCGTCTTCTTAGCGTCGCGATGCCCGGGCAGATGCCTGTACCAAAGCAGTAAAAACTTGCGGAATTGATTCTTAGAAAGAAATAAACATCTATCAATTCTAAATCCCTTCACGTCTGAACTTCCTGAAATGTATCACGCATGGCACTTGGCACTTGAGTAGCGAGTATCTCGCATAGTTGTGCACTGTATAGTAACAAGCATACTCGATTGCATGCGCCATACATACCGTGGGCCTAACAAAACGCTCACCAGCTCAACTTCGTGAGCTGTCGACTCCACGACCGGGCCCTTTCGTATCGTTCGTTTCATAAATAATTACGAGTATACTAAATGCTGGCTCAACTCTTAAATTGCGCAAGCCGCGCCTAATGTTGTTCGGCATCGCCAAGCCTTCCAGTCAGCGTCCAAAAACGAAAAGAAAAAAAAAAAACGGGTTCGATTTTAGAAAAAAAAATTGAGACAATCGCCCCCGAAAACCGTAACCTAATCTTAAGACATAGAGCTTCCTGAAATAAGAATTGCAGACATAGATGGTTCTGTTTTCAAATATTTCCATTGCCACAGCCTCCATTTTAACAATTTCTCGTACTTGGCGATGTTATTAAAACCAATTTTTCAAACCCTACGCGAACGCAAATCCAGCGATCTTACGAGTGATAACAGAGTACACGTAGCGCTAATTCCAGCAACGGGCTGCTGGGAGTCCCTCACTGGCATGTTTCCAACACATCAAGATAGTGATTTTGCAGTTTTCAACCAGTCACGTCTCGGTACGGTATTCAGGCACATGTATGCATACTCATATCTTGCGTTCCAGACACAATAACACGAGCATGACAGCAACACTATTTTAAGCCACGTGTCGATAACTTCAATTGACATGATTGTGTAGAACTTGGTGCATGAACATATTAACCATGTGGAATGGGGACCAAATTCACTGTAAAATACGTTAAAATCTGCAATCTGAAACACTTGAAACTTCATCAAATACTGAAACATGCTTGTAATTGGTTGATACAAACCCTTCACAAAACGATGGAGTCATGTTATTTGCAAGTTCTTCCAGAAAGTCACTCTTCTGATCTCGGCTATGTGATCCTGTACAAAATCATAGCCAAAGTTCACCTTAGCTTATGGCCTACTGCTGATACCTTGTGGGAATTAGTGAATCCATTGAAAATTATTGCTTTGTTTTTCTTATTTATTTCACACAACTACAATTTTTGCCTGGAACAAACATTCACTTATGGGCAGAAAAATGTTGCCGTTGAAGGATTTGCCCTTTCTGCGACAGTCAGTAGCTATGGGATGGAAGCAAGGAACGGTATCACATGGGGTGGCATAGTCCCTATGTACACACTGCCTATACAGTGTAACTTGTGTAGCTAAAGTTTGCAATGCGTTGATGATTCAGAGAGGGAGGTCAGGGAGAGACAAACTGGGCAAGAGGGAGGAGAAGGGACGGGTGTGTGTCAAAGTCCTCTGGTGGCAAAATCTGCGCAAAGGCACAGGGAAGCCCTGTTGAAGTTGCCAATTGATGCCAGATGCATTATTTAAAAGATCAGGCAATATATTTGCTTCATTACAGGTTTTTCTATCTACATGTATGTAATTGAACCAGACCAGTGTTTCCATTCATCTAATAACGAAAGACAACGTTGGCGTGCTTAGTGTGCTATTTAGGTAACACAGAGAAAACACACACTGAAGGTATGGTATACAATTCAAATGCTCTCCAAAACCAACAATGGAATACACCAGCCCTCTTTGGGGTGGGTCACATGTAAGGCTTATAAGTGCATTCAGAATTTGAATAAACTTGGAAGTTAACTTACCAATGCAAAGTCAATTTTGTATTTTGAGTTCTTATTTAGGGTAACACAGTAACATAGGAAACAAGAAATAATACTGTAATAGTGAATGAGGATCCAAAATGGCAGTAATTGGTTATTAATTACATGCCCACTGAAGTGTAGTGGGTCCCACCCTTCTGGAAAAAAAACCAAGCCCGAAATTAAGCCTGAAATTGCCAAGTCAGTTTTGGTACAGAATTGGAAAAGTGGCCAGGCTGAATGTTTCAAAGCTTATTTCAGCTTATTATTCAGGTTACCAAAATCACACACTTATAAATTGAACAAAACAGGGAATAAGCTGAATTATGGGGTGGATTTCAGGATATAACCGGAAAAAAGGAAGCAGATTCCAGGCTAATTGAATCAAGCCTGAAAGCCTGGTCGATTTCAGGCAAGCTCTGCAGTTGCTGTCAATGCAATTTCAAGTTAAATAACCTGAAATCTGGGTGAATTTCATACTTCATTAAGCCTGAAATCATTGTGGTTTCCAGGCTTAATACAGTTGGGAATCATTGCAGTTTTTGACAAAATGGTTGAAATTGAAACAGAATGGCCTGAATTTATTTGCTTATAATAGATAGCAGATACAGGTTACAAATTTTAGGTACCTGTTAAATTCCAGTTGGTATAACAATATGTGATAAGCTAAAAGGTGGTGGGGGGAGGTGGAAGGAGTTGGGTTAAGAGAAGGTGGATTCATATGGCAAATTAATGGGTGCATTAATTTACCTCATATATGTTTTAAAAACTTTTGTAAAAACTTATAGGCTAATCCTTATGGTTGTTTGACTTATAACCCTGTGCTGTGGAGTCTTAGCATATTTCAATTGATTGGGCTATTGAAAGTATGTGTCACTTGTTAAGTACTTCTTTCTGCATCATTTCTGCCATAAACCTTTGAGGCAGATTTATGTATGCAGTTCAGATGATATAGAGCTTGCTCGTTTGAAACCTGACACTTGGTCTAGGCTACGATCACTTCGAATGGTCACTTGCAAACATGGCAAGATATGAAACTATTATTGAGTTACTGATCATTCACAAACTAAAGCAAAAATCACCTATTAAATTTACCATTCTAGCACTTACCAATTAGCCTTAGCTAGAAAGGAGAAGCTTGGTCTAATTACTGAAAAACATTATATTATTAGATGGCATTTACAATTAGTACAGCAATAGCACAGTTACAAAAAAATTAGAAGCTGCATATGGGGCCTATTTGTACGGTTTTCAGTTCTGATACCAACACCATTCAAGCCTAGGGAGACCTGCTAACTAGAAACCTAATACTCAGGTTTCATAATTCATTATCATTACTTAATTGGCAGAGCATGTGAGAGCATCTAACTTAAACTATTTCACTTCCCTACCATTCAAATCCAATTTCTGTATAAGTTATTAGGTATATATAGTTGTACTCACCAGTCAGTTTTCCAAATGTGAAATTCCTTGTAGATGTCTGCTCTCTATTAATTCCACACTGTATGCTGATAAATAAGTTACTGCAAATGCTGGTAAATCCAGGAAAGTCCAGATAAGAGTATCGATACAATAAGTATAATGTTGCGAGCAACTAGACGTCTTGTTGGTATATCGCGGCGAAACAAGAATGGGGGGCGTCCGTTCAGTGCCAATTATATGTACGTTGAGGGCGGGGTTGTAGAAAACAGCCCATAGATGTTAGAGTTACTAGGGCAACGGCTAATTAGATGCACTTAAAAAGGTGAGTATGGAGCGCCCCAGTGAAAATCATACTCTGATCCACTGGTTGAACTGACCCTTTGTTCTCTCCCACAGGTATTTTGAACTTCCCCCCAAACAATTTATCCTTGAAGCTAACCAATCCCAGTTGTTTATGACTGTTGACCCCATTCATCACATTTCCATAATGCCAGTATGAAATAAGCCTGAAATTCCTGAATAAGCCTGTAATTTGGTCTATGGCATCCCCATACAAACATTGTGTGTGTTTTTTTTAGGGTATACCCAGAAATTCTAAGTTTCTGATGATGCTTGTAAAACCGAAGTCCAAAATATCCTACCCTTTCACTGTGCAGCCCAAATTCCTGGAGAAACAAGTTCAATCTAGCCAGTTAGAGCCTGAATTTAAGCCTGAAATAGGCATGAAAAGATTCAAGTAGGCAAATTTTAACACCTGGTGGGAGCCTGGATAAGTCCAGTTTTGAGCATAAATTACAGAATAAGCAGACCAGGCTCATTTCAAGCACAAAACAGGCTTAATTCTGACTTATTTTCATAGTAATTTCCAGGAGGGCAGTTTCACGAAATTTGGATTGCCCGCCTCGAATGCTAGGAGGGCAATGAATTGCCCGCCTAGATAAATTTTGAGATAGTGTCTAGGAGGGCAATCAGCAGTGCCCCCCTGGCCAAATACTCCCGACCAGGCCTGATGAGTATAATATACCTGACAGGCCTAGAATAATCCACACAGAACCTTTGTTTTCTACAACTCGCCTCATTGGATTCAGGGCAAATCAATTTCCTTATTATCACTGCGTTTCATTCGACTGCCTTCATTTACAGTGGCTACAGCTCCCGTCTTTGATCACACATTGAGTGTGACTGTGTATGTCAATACCCTAATCTAGGCTAGCTTCCAATAGAGGCAATAGGTTTGGTTCACTAGGCACATGTTAGGTGTCCCTATTATCACAGATAAGGTGTGACATTGCAAATATTTGCATCAATTGCAGATGATTAATTTTCGATGGTGGCATTGAGATCTCCAGATTCTGCAACTCGGTGGCGAACTTACTGCGATCTGATACTGTAGTTAATAATTCTATAACAGAATTATTTTCCTGATAGGCAGGTCCCTCTACGACCCGAGCTCAATAGGCATAACAGTCATTCAGATCACACATTGGGTAGTTGAGCAGGTGAACATGATATGATGCATTCGCTGGGCATACTATATCTCTGAGATTAGAAAACCCCCAGTGACCTTAGTATGACCTAACTTTTGTCAGGATCAAAAGTAGTACACATCCATCCACCAAGTTTCATTGGAATATGACAAACTTTGAAAAACAAAATGCCTAATCCTTGCAAATTTGGCCTAGGATCACCTCAAACTGACCTTCACTTTTGTTGGACTAGGAACCAAATGGGGTTAACATCCACAGAGGTTGGATGGAATACAACAAACCTTGAGAAATTGCATAAATTATTCAAATCAGCTGGCCTGACCATCTGCCTGCCGACTCCCACTTGTGACATACTCACCATGTTAGAAATTATTCAGACAAGCATTGGAGAGTTATTATACTAAAGTTTCTAGCAGCGATGGCTACACATCCACAACCAATATCCCAGACACTTGTGTCCCAGAAATTATAGAATTCATTGCCTTCTAGGAATTATAGAATTCATTGCCTTCAGATTTAACATAGGCCTGTGGTTCGTTTAATTTGCATTATCGCGCAAAAAAATCACCTTTTTTTCGGTTTGCATGTAGCGATTTCACCATCTGCCGCACATTCTCGAAATTGTGAAAACAGCATTGTGCCGGTCAGAAAACCCACTAGAGTTCACAGTTTAACACAAATTTCCTACATGCTAACTAGCCTGAATTATCTAGCCTAATCCCCAGGCAGTCACTCACGACTCGGTATAACTCACTGTATACGATCAGCAAACGCTGTTCTGTGCTATTCATGTCATGTCATGACCCACAATAGCGTATAATGATATGCAACATTCGTTCTCTACTTGCGCTGCGTTATTGGAGGAGAAATGAACAGGGCAACCCACACAAGTATTCGGCGTGATGGGTATTGGATGGTTTTCTAGGTAGACCTCTCAGTGCGGGGGGTATCCAATACTCTTTCCAGCTACACACTTAAGTGCAGGGAGTAGTTTTTCAGCAATGTATTTAGTTGTGCGGTATGGAATCTTTTTCTAGCTAGGCCTCTTGATTGCAGGGTATTGAAATATTTTTCAGCTGGGCCTCTTAGTTGCGGGGTATTGTTGGTTATGGAATTGGTTTACGCCCTACTACTCTGCGTTATGTTCAGCATCACATATTCAACAAGATTTGTCTGATGACCTTTGGATGGACCCAACTAGGGGTCAAACCACGTCCTATAAAGTCAGATGCTATAATCCAGGTCATTGGTGATCGATCACCTTGAGGAAAGCAACCTTGTTGCCCTGGCAGTATGGGGGGGAGGAGGAGGGGGGGGGGGGGGGGGGGGGGGGTGGACTTATCCCCCCAGCTACTATCAAGAGGTACCTGCATAAAGCATGAGCTAGAAGGCCATCCTGGCAACCTGCCCACTGGTGGCTGTGCTGAAGACCCAACTGGGCAGGACTTCCTCCATTACTAGCAAGCTTAAAAGATTTCCTGGAGATGGGTGTTTACAGCATATTGCTGGCCCACACCTTTCCCTTTTCACTCTTCTCAAGTGACACCCCTGGGTATGATTCACATCCTTCACACACACCACTCTCAATCAACGGTAAACCCCCTTCACTGTCTGCAATCACAACTAACAGGGAACACAGCACTAATTAGTTACATAGGTTGATGAAATAATATGAGGTATGACGCTTGATATACCTGCTGCCAATTGGTTAGGGTCAAAGCAGATGGGTCAAGATAATCCATTCTAGTAAGCATATCACAACTAGCAAATTTTCATGTAATCCAGAATTATATGTTCTTGTTTGTGAAGTGAAGCAGAAATAAACTTGGTGCACACCACACCGGCCAGTTTCCTATGGATAGGGTGATATGTTAATGCTTAGTAAGAAGCTAATAATATAACTACAATTCAAGTTACGATAATAAGTACAATTGGGTCGTGGTTCCTAGTAACAGACAGCTAGGTCAGGTGATCTCATGAAAAGTATGAATGGTTTTGAGCCAATTTTTTTAACAAACCCTATTCTTCTATCAACAATAATAATGGTGCAATATTAGACAGTAAGTGAGAAGTGTTAGAAACTACTAGGGCAGCCATCAAGTAGAAAGTGGACATGGTCACTTCACCACCACCCTCTACCCCCCCCCCCCCCTCCCACCAAAACTCAACATCTGATCGTTAATATTCACACACACACAAATTTGGGGGGAAGAGGATTGCCCACCTTATATTTACTACCACTGGAGTGAACAGGTTGGGGTTTCTAGGGTCACCGACCTTCCCCCTCACATCACCTGGGAACCACCAGTATTCTCTTCTCAAAGCTTCCTCTCTCCATTCTCCACTTCTCTCTAACCCTACATCCAATATAATATATACATTGTTGTTCTTTATTCTGATGGAGTCCTGTCATGAACACTACCTCCCTGTTCCCAACCCCACCCCCTCCTCCCTCCCTGTGTATGCTACTGTGTACCACTCAGTTGTGGTGAAGCACCACTCAGCCTATCAGCCAGCCTAGAAGGAAAGGGGCAACCTATGATTTTACAGTGACCTGAATGTTTACATGACACTGTTTGACCCTACCCTGAAGAGACCAGTAAACAATATTTTCCACTTTCGTTCGCTTCCGTTGTTAGAACCTGCTTACACAAACCTTACGATGAGCATCTGCATGCCTACATTGCTATTTTGGGTGTATGACAATGCTAGTACAGGTATGCCAAGTGTGCCTTGTAACAGGCATGTGTCCCTTCAGTTGGGTGGTGCGTATTTTGAGCAAACATGGAGCTACAGAACCGAACATACCCTCTCTGAACAAAAAAGATTTGTGGGATGGGGAAATCTCTTACGACCCAGTTTGACTTCTTAACCCGTCAATTGAGTATTGCAAACGTCCGCATACAATTGATTCCAAAATTGCTTCACAACATTTGCCAAAATTTGTAATGTTCTACACCACACTCTCGTTCCTTTAAATTACCTTTTACCTTATGATTCTGCTCATGTTACACTACACCTACTATACATGGTCGACCACACTAATTTCAAAGAGTTACACCACCAGCACCTCAGTACAGTATTACGGCGAATATCAACCCATTGATATTCTGTTTACCCACCTGACCATCACCACGCTATGAGAGAATGAGTAACGAATATGACATTGTGTAATTCAATTAATCAGAGGAAGCAGCCTCACTGACAAACCATCAATCAAATCACACTATTGCATGAAAAGAAATTATTATACCATATTATAGTAGACACTGCGGGAAGGTGCTGAGTGGGTAATAAATTCTAATCTATGTGGTGAGAGGGCTGAGGTGGGTTGCCAGCATGTCCCCAAGCCAATAATTTTAGAAAGTCGTCCTATTATAGAGCCCTCTGTTCATATAATCCAGGCTACATACGATTGCCACACAACTATATGTTGCTATTCAGCTCAACTCAGTGGACATTATGACGTAGTTACAACTACTATTGAGGATGCCTCAGTAATATTTGTTTGTGGATAAAAGCATCGATGTTGTGACTCAACGAAATCGAGACCGAGTTCATCGTCTTCAGCACATAACATCAACTCTCAGATACTCTTTTTTTCCACAAATTCGCACAGCTGGTTCACTTCTTTGTTACTCTCAGGTTGAACGACTGCAACTCTCTGATTTTTGTATATCCTTCATCCCTACTTCAGAAGCTACAAAACAGTACATGATTCAGCGGCCAAACTCATATTAACTAGTTCTGGAGAGACCACATTACCCCAATTTGGGTAATTTCCGCTGGATTACCCATTGAGCAACGCGTCATATTCAAGATTATCTACCTCAAGTATCACACGCTTCACAACATGGTTCCCACTCACCTGACCAGCTCATCGAACCGTACACCCCAGAAACTTTGCCAATCAGCCCAGACGAAGCACCTACGGCAACCCCTACAAGATCTCGGTATGATGTCATCGCCTTCCCAAGTTTGATGGCCCCTCAGCCGTGGTACACACTTTTGCTTGCGCCATGTCAAATGGGCCCAACTATTTACACCTTCAAGTGACTACTGGCGTCCCACCTGTTATTTTCCTATGTCAGTTGTACAGTGAACAATTTTCTCTTGATTTGTGTGCTCTTGAAATGGGAGTGTGGATGGAAGCCTTGCCTTTTCTCCTCAAAGTCTACTGTGGTTAAGGTGGCAAACAGTAATCCTATTCCCAAGACAGTCATTTAGATCCTCAATCTGGCAGACAGGAGGAAGGTGCAACATATACCCCACCCTCTTTGACAAAACTGCCCATTTCGTGGCACGTGACTTAATTTCGTAGGCAGGTAGAGTGTGACAGACCCTTTTAAGTCTTTAAAATTGTGGATAGAGAAGCCATACCTCTCCTATCATGTTATCAACGGCTTGGTTGTGTTCCAAAATAACAATTTTTTTCATCCTGGTAGACCTGGCTGCAACATCCAAATCCCCATGAAGTTCAGTTTCTACCCACTAACTATAGAGACTGAAATTATTCAACCTCCCCGGCTAACGACTCTGTAGGCTGCCCACACACAGGTACTAGTGGTGTCGGATGCTCGATGATACACCAACATCCTCGCTGTAATACCCAAGAGGGGTTTTAACGAGTACCAAGCGGAAGCGGGAGAAAAAGAGGAGTGAGGTGTGGAAAAGCACTGATGGTATGTGATGGTGGATGGTATGTGAAAGGAAAGTTTGTTGTTCTGCCCCATAGCCATGAAGACTATCCTGATTGCTTGTTCTGAGGGGTAGATAACTTATTGCTGCTTTTTGCACACCCCTCTCCCTTCTGACTGCACTCAAACCACAAAAATAGCATCCTACTCCATACCCTGGCCTTGAAGGCTCTCAATATCAAGGGCAGCTTCCAGTTATACTACCTCAAACCTGCCCGGTGGAGTCCTCTCTCAATTATATTTCACATAATTCCAAGAATAATTATCATATATGAATGGATGAATACCAACCTTTGGAAGACCGATGAATTCCATGGACCTGAACCAGTGCATGATGTTGTCTGTGTGACGAAAGACCAGACCCTTGCTCTGGAAGAAAACAAAATTGGCAAATTAAATTTATAGTGCATAATGCAAAGAGCATGATTTAGTGGTATTGTTGGTGTATCTTCAAACACTAGGCCTATATACTAAGAGACCCCCCCCATCCTAAACAAGAGTGCCAACGGCACAGTAGCTCACTCTGCCAATATATCAGTACTGATAGTAGCTATTACAAGTAAATGTGTGTTTTTGATTGGTCATTCAATGTGCATCAGAACTGATTTAGTGTTGACATGTCATACTACCTTGAATCATAATAGTTTGAAAAAATTCTAATAGACTGTTCTTTAGTCCCACACTTTGTTATATTCATGTAAGGAGAAAACTTGTTTCTCAAAACCTGGTGAATAATGGACAGATCTGTTTGCAAGGCCTCTTTGCCCAAAATGACCCCTAGATGACCTTTGACCTCAAATTCCTGAACATCCCATGAGTACCATTGGTCACTGATAATACTGACTAAGTTTCATTAACATCCAATTTGAACTGGAAGAGAAGCATTCTGCAGTTTTATGCCAAATGACCGAAATTGACCCCTAGATGACCTTTTACGTCCAAATTCTGAACACCATATACGTACCATTGGTCAATGATGATAATGAACATAGTTGTTCATCGAATTCAATCAGTGGAGAAGAACATTTTTTATATCTTTTTACGGCATTTTTACTTTTTACTTTTTTTTTGCCCCAAAAATGACCTTTTTGGCCAAAATGACCACTAGATGACCTTTGACCTCAAATTCCTGAACACCCCATATGCACCACTGGTTCACTGATAATACAGACCAAGCTTCATGCTTCAAGCTTCAAGCTTCATGAACATCCGATTTGAACTGTAGGAGGCATTTTGCATTTTGCAGTTTTTCGCAAAATGGCCGAAATTCACCCCTAGATGACCTTTGACCTCAACTTCCTGAACACCGCAGATGCCCCTTCACTAAGTGATCATTGTGACCAAGTTTCATCATGATCGACCACACACTGCAGAGTAGCAATTTGAATCAATTGTTGACAGACAGATAGACGTGCACGATCACCATAGCTCACCCAGCCATACGGCTGTGGTGAGCTTAAAACAGTCAAATCAATTTGTGGTCTTGGAAAAAATTGCTAATACCACCACCCATTCTACTCAACTTATGGGTGAGTGATCATTAAAAGCTGCCACCTTCAGTCAGAATATCTAGGTTTTGGTTCATGATAAAGCAATACACATACTGCTTCAACTGGTGGATTGTTCATTTATGTGATATACGTGCTTTCGTAATTCATAATTTCGGGAGGAGAAAAAAAATGCACATTAGAGTTTATATTGAGCAGAAAAACTGTAGGCCTATTCTTTGTGGTATTCAAATGAATATATGGAGTGTCTAGTGTAATCTTTGATAGAAAGTGAAGTTCACATCATTGGTAGGTACTTGCTTTAGTATAGATCCATGGAAGCAATGGAAGTAAATCAAATTTACTGACACCATCATATCAGAGTATTCTCTGGTTGAATTAGGGTCAAGAGACCCTCTAAGTAGCCTCTTAACCGATACGGTGGGATACACTCTGGATTATTCCCAGGGCCACGTCAGGGATTGTTAATATATATCATTTTATTAAGCAACACATGAGTGTCACATCTGGTTGAAGCCTACAGTATTTTGCCCTCATCCCCCCCCTTCCCCAATTAGTTAACACCCCAAGCCCCTTCTACCAAGTCGGATAAAATTAATTTACTGCAAAGTGAAGGTTGCAGTTGATATACTTATTTAACCAACATAGCCCACCCCTCACCTAGTAATTTCAGTAAATATAATATTTGTCTCACATGTGATATAATACTAGACAGCCACAGGCTACAGCACTATGATGATTGCATAAGCAGATGGGATTGAGTGGTCTCAGAGTATTTGTCAAGACCCAATTGGGCATTATTGTATTTTCCCATTCTTTGATGAATTGTTATGGATGGTGGTCAGTCAGGGATATTCTTGTAATATCACCACAGTGCCTATCCGTCGTTTACGTGATACGGGGAGGGAAATTTGCAACACTCCTGAAAAGGACGATGCACGGAAATCCTGAACCCTGCATTCATGAAGTATCTACAAAAAAAAATGCAGAGCCACAGAAGCATTTCACCACGCCGTTTTTTCATTATTCAGCATACGGAAACCATTTTGGCAATAGACTTCCACCATCATTTCATTCAGTTGAAGATCCCATCCGCCGTCCTGTAGGGCAGTCGATTATGATACGTACTCACATACATTCTCTCTTAACTCACGCACATTGTATATGTTGTACTGAAGTGTAGATTATATCTTGCTATCCCATTTTTTTTTACACACTTTATCCAGCTTATATACCCACGGATCATTAACCTAATAAATGAATAATTACCTAATTGAAATGTCTTCCCATCATTTCTTGAAATGTTTATCGAACTTGAATATTTGTTGTTCCCCAACACCATCATGAGTGCGTTTACGTATATCTCAATCAACTCAGAATTAATGAGTGTGAAACAACGACTACATACGCAAATGACTGCGCAAGGCTGGGCTTGTGTCGTCCCAAATATCACAAATTGAGAAGAGACAATCAAGTCAGAATTGTTGTTCTGATTTTCTCCCCTGACCTTGGTGGTAATCCTATCAGTCCTACTCTCACATAGTACACATCAAATAAAACCACACGCTCAAAGACCATTGGCCAACACAAGACCAATTACTGGAGCCAAACCATTGAACTGTTAACATGGACTTGTTTTCCTTTAAAGACACTTAGGGCACTGAACACAGGAACTAGTTTGTTGTTGATTGGAGCAAGAATATGTGCACTAAACTTTAATACTCTATCACTGTGGTGTATCCACATTTTTTTTGTGCGGGGGGGGGGGGGGGGGGGGAGGGGCTCAATGGCCCCATTATAGGATAGGTTGAACGTGTCCTTTCTTGTGGCTGCCTTGATCTACTATCCCATCCAAGAATGGAACACATGTAGTAGGAAGCCTCACAGGCCATGCAAAGAAGACAGTACACAGGATTCACCAGAAGTCAATTCTCAGGTTTTGTGGGATTATGGTATCTATTTTTCCAGGACGAAGACGCATAGGTATAGTGCTGATAAACAGTCAATGACCCTTTGAACCAGTAACCCTGAATTGAAGATCAAAACATGTAACGTGTCAACGAAAACAAGGAAAGCAACAATACCAGCAGGTATCACACATCAGCAGTCAGCATTACTCTTTTTTAAGGGGCTTTTTCAAATCCCACAACACCGTGCATCAAACCTAATCCAACATGTTTTCCCTCATTCTCATCTCCATGTATTTGCCCTCAATTAAGGATTCAGGGGAAATTAGCTTTGGCTGAGCTTACTCTCCATGAATAAGTTGAAAGAACAAACAAGGGCAACTCTGGGAGTCGCAGGATCTCATCGGCATTCCTAGACTCTGAATATTTTCCAAGTTGCAAGAGAAGAATTATATAAGGCAAAGATTTTGGGGAATGAAATTTTGATAATTTTCACCCTACTTCTTGGAGAAAATGATGAATGTGTGTCTTGGTGTCTTGAAAGATACCACGCTCTTTTCTGAACTCTGAATCAACCCATAATATCTCTATACCAGTAGCACAACCGCATCTGCTGGTAAGGCAACTGCAGCTGGGAATACAGCAGCGTTTATATCGTGGCAGAATGAAAAAAAAAAAAACTCTAAATCTATAGGTCCAAACCTCATTCCAATACATGTTCCTATGTGGAGTTTAGTGGCCTTTAAGTTTGGGCCAGATAGGAAGAAAATTGGTGAGAATCCAATTGTGCAATAATGAATGCCGTCACACATGGACAAACACGGTAATTAAAGGTTATGTATTTCATGTGGTTTTATTTTGTTGAATAAGATCACATTTAGCAACAGTTTCTGCTGTCTTTCTCTCACTAACGTAACCATCAACCACCTACCCCCACGACAGTCAATCCTCTCCCATGACTAAATGCTTTTCACAATGCATCATGTTTCCGAATTTCAATAGAACGATCTGAATTTGCCAGGTTGTGCAAGTATGACATCAAATATTATTGCATGATGGGTCGGGATATTTTTCGATCTTGTGCAACACAAATGCTTCACAATATATGGACTTCGAAGGACTATTACTCCTTAAACAGAAGTCCTTAACTACTGTTTAGACTGAGGCATTCAGTTTCTGTATCCCCGCTATTATATTAGCCCCTGTTTAGCTCATACGGCAGTTGTCCTTTAAAGAATGAGGAGTGTAGGCGGTATGGGCAATCTTCTTCCAGTCAGAAGGCTATGATGTGCAATGCACAAGAAAGGCCAAGAAGAAGTCAGATTAAACAGTGATACAAGAAACCCAGTCCTGAACTGCTACGCTTATCAAACTCAAAGGTGGGCCGGGGGTTAGCATCTATGCCTGAACTTCACCATAAGCACTATTTTTGGCCTCATGCCCCCCCCCCCCTCAGGCTCTGAGTACTGATGCCTAATTTTTCACCGTGTCTGTAAGGCACAAGGTCGAAAATTGCTTAGTGCCGTCTCAGATACCAAAACAAAACACGCACCCATTGAGTTATAGATGGTCTCCTTTCCAGTTGCAATAGAGATTGTGTACATAGCCTTGTATTTCGATAATTTTGAGAGCCATACATGTATTGGTGCTGACAGCTGAATTGTTCTATATCCGAAGACGTAACCTAGTACACAAATTGAGCCCCCCCCTGAATGCGTACTTGGTCTACACACACATGTATATGAAACCAGAGTGCTTAAAAGACTTACTATTGACGTTCTGCTCTTCGCATTCTAGTTGATTAGCTTGTTTGGTATACACTAACACACACCAAGCTTTAGGTGCATTCATGGCTACACCAGCCAAGAATCTCCTCTTTATGCCGACGGCCGACAGACCCGATGCTGAACAGCAAGCCATAAGATTTGGATTTTGAATTTATTTTTTTTTCGCTGATTCCCTGAGTGCTCTCAGCTGGAACTTCTCTCCCCAATTTGTTGGCAGTTGCTGCCTTCCTGACAAAACACTTTCCATTAGGGCGATATCCGTACTAAGGAAGAGGGATTAGGTTGATAAAGAAAAATAAAAAGATTATTTCAACACCCACCCTCTTTCAATCCCCTCCCCATTAGTCCCCTCCTAAACTTCTAAAAACAGTACAATTTGTAAAGGTTAACCCCTTATCGACCATGCACCCCCCCCCTGCCACCCTGCTAATATGCTACAGAGTGGTCTGCATTTTTACATAGTACCCGGATGCAACCCCATCGCCCTTCTCCAAACGGTTCCCACCAACCGCAACAACTTCCCTTGGTCAAAATTTTGAACTTTTTACGATGCCGAAAAACAGGAGACAAATAGTCTGGCAAAAAAAAAAGAGAAGAAGAGGGGAATTGAACCCGGGGTGGTACTATTGAAAATCCAGACACTCGGTTCGATATGGAGGGGGTGCTGGTGGATAAGGGGGAGTAGAGGGATATGAAATAGATTCACCAGTTGCCTCTTATTCTAACCTCATCAGTATCAAGTTTGTTGCCTATTCAGTTGCCATTCAGATGTACGGTGTACGGGGGGGTTGGGGTCGGACCATAAGAAGTTGCCCATAAATGATAGCATCACTCTCCCTATATGAAAATAAATGAGGTCCATGGGCCCTAGACACACGCTGTTGCAACATTTGAAAAACAACAAACATACCTCCCCCCTCCCCCCGTGTCCCGTTGACCCATGTGGCCCAACAATTGTGAAACACAAAAACCACAGTTTTGTGACAAATAAAATGGGGGAGGGGGTCCTACCTTCAAACCCCCCCCTCCCCTCTCCACCTCTGCATGTGCCACTGACTGTACTGACCCCAAAGTGTTCCAAATAGTGGGAGTTGCATTGCATCACCAAATGCTCATCGAATGGGGTGCTACAGGAAATTTGGATAGTACATGGCAGTAGACCGCATTACTGGTTTGGAATACCAACCATAGCCCATTTTACCTAGGGGTTCCCAACTCCTGGAGGTATTGAATCTTTACAACTCAGGGAAGGCGCGTAGGTCTAATACTTCACAACTTACTGGTTTGTGAATCTCGTGAGCTGCGAATACGTACCCCATATTGCACTTTGACACCCCACCCCGCGCCATTGAACATCTGGCAACTTTTGACAGTAGTCGGGCTGGCAACCCTATCGTCTTCTTCTTTGCAGTTCAACGTTTAAGTTCATGAGCAATTGAGCAAGAATTTTCATCGATTTTCATCGCCGAAAATCCAACCCATCTGCTTCCAATCGACATTCAGAGTCTTGCTAGGAGCATTTTCGCCCGACGTCGTCTATCAGTATATGTTTATCCTTAGCGGTTTGCGTGATATTGGTTTGGATTTATTCTTCCCGCTCGATCCCGTTTTGCGTAAGTCCATATTTAGCCTAGGCTGCTCCTAGCACAATAGGTTGTGCATGGCTTCCCCCGTAGCCTAAACAACGAGGGTGTTGTGGGACTCCTTTAAATTGTGTTAGGTTCAGTAGGGCTGCGACCGTTGTCCGGGTTGTTTCCCTGGCTGAGCCCCCCCCCCTCCCTCCCTCCCTCCCTTCCTTGGGTTTTTCCCCTTCCCTCCCTGTCCCCGTCTCCCGGGTGGTGTGGTCTCTCTGCGCGCGGCGCTAGGGAATGTTACGCAAGACTGGTGAGAGCGTGGGAATGGTGGATACTTTGTTCGTTAACTTGGCTTGGAGTCTAAGGCAACTCTTACCGAACGGGCTGGTCACTAGGCCTTTGCGCTGTCCGTGCGGCCTTAAGTCACCCGCGCTCAAGTCTGACAGACTGGCCATGGATGAGGAGGGCCACCGGACAACAACGCGATATAGTCCACTTGAATACGCAGCGTAGCGAAGTCTGTCCCGAACGAGTAACGATGCGGAGAGACCGAGGAAAAGTCTCTGGCGATGCGGTCCTTATACTACTGTCTATTCATGTTCTTGTTGAAGCCCACCTGCAGGATATTTATAATGGGGCTAATATAAGCTGGTGAAAACTGAATGCGTCAGTCCAGACGGAATTTCATAGGACTTTTCGTTACAGAGTTTTATAGTCCTTTGAAGTTTTGCGTATTGTAAGCATGTATTTTGCAAGATTGAAATACATCCCATCATACAAAACATTTAGTCCATGGGAGAGGATTGCTGTAGTGGGTTGGTAAGGTGTTGATTGTTACTTGGTGAGGGAAAGACAACAGAACTTCAGCTAAATGTTGACTTATCCAACAGAATGAAACAATGTAATCATAACATATTTTTCCTTTTTCTGTGTTGTCCATTGAATGTGACGTCATGCGTTATTTGCGCATTGGGATTCACCCCAATTTTGCGGCTTAATGGCCAACTTTAAGACCGCGAACCCACAAAGGAAGGCCGCTGGTAACTTGAGGCGATAGTCCTCCTTTTATCGGAGAACTTATGTCTTGGTTTACGTACCAAATAATCAAGCTAACTAATGCGTACGACCAGGGTTCGCATTCTTACGTGTCTGCGCGTCATAGACCCTATTCTTCTACGGTTGGACGCGTGAACAAATTCCTTAGATTCGTATTCGGGTCCAACCAAAAAATTTGGCGCGCAGGGTCTCTGCTCACACTCTCTCCCTCAACATTGCAAGCATCAGTCATATTGGCCTACACAAACCATGTGCATTCATTGGGCGATGTCCCTGGCTTGGGAAAGTAAGCTGTTTGCTGCGAACGCGGCTTTGTGCACTCATGAGTGGTCAAATGAATTCTAACACAGGTGATTCTCACTATCCCGATCATGCCGTGCTTATATAGTATGACTGCATCAACAAACTCTGAACATAGTCACATAGCAGTGTATACTTACAGTGAACTATGCCGTAAACTGCCGACAACCGCCTATGTCCAGCCTCACATGCGGACTACGTACGTACGTTGACTGCATGCTGACACTTGACAGAATCTGCCCCAATCGCGAGTGCACGATACGCCCTCAAAAATCATTTATCCCCCAAGTCAACGAACGGAATGCTGATTATACTCAATTATTATCCAAACACACCATGACAATGAATAAACTTGTATCGTAGGGATAGGCTACATTCGTGATTCATACATCCCCTTCACACTCAGCTAAAGAATCACCGATGATCATTTGGTCAGTTACGACCAGCTGTCCAGCCACGTGCACATGTCTTCATTCCCCGGTACCCGAGCTCTCACGCACCCGTGGTCTCATTTTCAGTGTTGTATTCGTTGCTTCAGTTGATCGTATACAATTCTAAAAGTTAGTATTGCAACTCTTAAATGAGCAGGGGGGAAAAGATAACCGGGTGTAGGTTGTCAGGAGTGAACATTGCGTTCACATTCGGAGGTATTTTTTACAGAACTCTATCATACCCTTGCTAGGCTTGAGGCTAAAAAAAAAGTTACGGTAGGCTAGTTTGCGCACTGCATGGCATTGTGACTTTGCTATTTGCACAAATAAAGAATACACAATCCTTTATTTAAAAGCAAATTAAAACTCAGAAATCGATACATGACGTATGCTTGAGGCAGGAAGAGAACAGAGAACAAAGGAAAAAAAAAAGCATGCAAGTGGTTTGAACAGACACAAACAGGGAGCAATATGCGATTTTGAGGGATATCGGTACATTTTAAATCATGTACATACTATTTGAAAACAAGAGCACCAATGGGGATGGAGCTCAACCCATAACAATGTACCAAATATTCATAAACAAAGAGATCAATGCTTAGGTGTCAGCATGCATGTTCTTTGGCAATAGTTCCACTTTGGCTGATTACCTTCCTAAACATGTGAAAGATGCACGACTCAAGGAAAATGTACGTATTCATCTGCTAAGCACTCGGGGCTCTTGCAAAGTTCAGGATGGCCGCTTACGAGAGTATAACTTCTGTTTTATATTCGTTTGATTATATCTTTGCAGGCCTACATTTTTGGCATGATTGCACATGATGGACCGCCCTGGGGCCGAAATTGGGCCTCGAGTCCAAAATTCCTGAGAACCCTGAAGATACAGCTATTAGACTGTCATTATGACCGACATCAGCACTGACCTGTCATCAAAATTTGGAAAGGCGTTTTGCATAATACATTATGGGCCCTAGGCCCACATTGGGTCTTCACAGCCAGAGTTTGCAAACATCCCTGAGGACCACTAACCGAGAAGTAGCGCATGTAACATTAAAATGAAATTAATTGGAACTTGTGGAAGGAATGCATTCAGTACACGAATGGTGAAATCCATGAAATTTCACTAAAAATGGGCCCTCAGGCCCAAGTGGGGCCGGGTTAAAAAAATTCTTGAACACCCCAAAGGTACGTCTGTTAGGCCATCATTGGTAGCCTGAATGTCATATTAATGTGCACCAGAACTTGTAAGAGGGGCGCATTTTGCATAATTCTACATGATGGGCCCTCGGGCCCACACTGGGGGCCATGGGTCCCAAGTCCCGGGCACCCTGAAGGTACCGCTATTAAACCAACCTTAGGACCGAACATCAGCATGGTGCAACTAATTTGTAGAGATACAAGATTTTGCAGTATTTCATATACTGGGCCCTAGGGCCCAAACTGGACCCTAGGCCCAAAGTTCCTGAACAGCCCCAATGGCGCCCTCCTACTGAAGAACCATTACATGTGACTTTGAAAAATCTTTTTGAGCTGGTGGGGAGGAGATGCTTTTCAAGCATCATTGTATGAAAAATCATAAAATGGCCTCGGGCCCAGTAGGACTTTGGAACAAACATCCTGAATACCCCAAAGGTACATCTCTATTGGACCAGCATTATGAACTGAACCCAGCACTGTACAAACTAAATTTGTAGGATACACAAGATTTTGCGGTATTTCACATAATGGACACTCTTTAGCCCACCCAATGCTTCACATTAAGCGGGCGCCAGGCGATTTTTTTTTTTTTACCCCATGGTTCCTGTAATTTTGCGCCTGGTTTGCTCCTTTCTTGCATGCCCAGTCGATCCCCCTCTTGTTCGGTGACAGCGCCCGTAAAGAGTTAGAATTGATCGGAATAGCAGAGCTAATAATTAACTCTCATCGTTAATACATACTTCTCTCGTAGTTGTTTCCGTCGTCAGCAGCCTGAGTTTTTCTCATTGATACCGAGCGCCCACTGCATACAGAGATATGCAGACATCGATCGTAGCACACGAACAATCATGCACGATGTTGCGATCGTGCCATATACAGTATCGTACACACACGCAGTGCAAAAACACGATTGGCACTTGCACACGGGTAATACAGTGCAAATCTAGTACCGACTAAGAAGCCTGCATGACTCCTTCATACAAAGCTGTTCTCACAACGTCGTCGGTACGAGATTTTAGGTTGCTTGCAAATGAATGTTGCGGACTTTACAACGCAAACTCATTGCTTCGCTTATGGAAAACATGAATAGCCTCTGATGGACAGCTCACGGAAAAGTTCATGCGCACGGAGGAAGGTGGGTGGCATTTTATGTGTTTTGATCATGTTTTAAATACAAGTCAATCCTCTTCCAGTACGATAGCACAAGAATATTTGTTTATATCGCCAGTGCCATGAGCCCCAGTAACTACCCAAACTACTGCTGGCGAACCTGTATACGTATGCGGCGCGCATGACAGCAAAACCAGAATTTTGCTGAAATTTTTTTCAGATTTAGTAGTAATTATTAGCATGAAGCATTGAAGTATCATACTACCGAAACACGTACAATTAAAGGAATTCTTCACAAACAAGGTATGAGGGCAGTATTGAAGGTGTTTTGTTGCTCAAACCAAATACTAAAAACTGAAAAGTAAATTATAGGAGCCAAATTTCGAAGTGTCGCTACTGGTATCGCCTCTGTTAAGTTTGCATATTCTCACGAGTGTAATTAGGATACCTTTTTTTCAACCTCAATTTGCGATCGTATCTATAAATTCTTTCACTCTTAACTTCAAACATGTTCAATAGACACAAGAGTTCATGGACAAGTTACTGAAACTTCAGAACAAACTTCAATTGATCATGCATCATGCCCCGGAAGAGAGAAGTAGTAGATTCCTCTTTTCCAGTCAGCAAATACTGCTTATATTTAGTTTTATTTGACCCATATATGTGTCTAGTACACATTTGCAACAGTACAGTACTACACAGTGTGTAGGGGTCATACATAGCACCATATACTTCTTGTAACACTGCCATTGTGAACCTGTTTCACTTCGAGAAAAATTTTCGTAGTAAAATCATCGACCAACTTAGGGGTTTTCAACAGTATCTGTTCTCACTGGGCACCAGGTCTATTTGGGGGATATTCAATGAGCTGTGCAGATAACATACCACAAAAGAGTTGAAACATAGCGGCAAATACTGGCAAGGATCGCGAGACGGTGCAAAATATTTTGGCCCTCTGGGTTAGGGGAATTTCTCTTTACTTTGTTTACAAATTACCTAGGTCTACATACTTTTGAGGCGCCAAGTTTGGGTGGGAGGTTGTGGGGCCATGGCGTGTGGGGCGCGTGAGCGATGGGTGGGGAGCCTATATTGGGGGTGCATGATTATCCCAGAACATGGGGTGCAATGAGGTAAGTCCCAGAACAGGGGGGGCAATGATTAATTCCAGAACACTAAACAATTACAACGTGAACGTAACTCAAAAGAGAAAACAAAACCACTTTTTCTTCAATCTATTCATCAAGTGATTCAACTACAACTGCCTGCAGAAAGACATGTGGCACAGTGTGGTCCTAATGTCGGAGTGGTGGGAGGTACTGGTGGTACACTGGTAGGACCACTCTGCTCATCATCTGGATTACTGTCATTATATTTAACACTCACTTGAGCAAGTGTCAAATGTCATGTTTTTGACAACATCTCTACTAATCAAAACTCTTCAAACCTCGATTCATACATAATTTTAACAAATGGCCTCCTGTCCTGGAAAACCGGCTCCTGGTTCCACCAAAATCTCCGGACCTGGGGGGTAGCTAAAGGCGTGGGGGGGGGGGTAATTTACTGTCTCTGGTCAATGGCGGGTGCGCGGTTAAGGAAGGAATTGCCCAACTGTGGGTGGGGGGGGCCCTGGGCCGCAAAATTCTCTTAGCGGGTGCACCCTCAAGGGCCCTCTACCCAATGAACAACACACATAAGAGAATTAATTGAAGCTTGTGGGAGGAGAATCATTTCAAGTACCATTGTGTGAAGTTTCATGAAATGGGCCTTGGGCCCAAGTGGGAACCTGGACCAAAAATTCCTGAACCCCCGCAGGTACAGCTGATAGAATATCATTCTGACTGAACATCTCACTGTGCAAACCCCAAAATTTGTAGGAGAATTGCGTTTTGCAGTTGTCAACTCATTGGCGCCATTGGGCCCCTTCAATCAACCATTCGAACCTTGGACCTTTTGGTGGCAAGATGACCCAAAGCACGAACACTTTTGTGCCGCCCAAAAAGCAAAAGTTTTTCACAGACTGGAAAGATTAGAGGAGTACGCACGGACGGATGGAGGCGTATCGGACGGAAGGACGGACGGACGGACAGACGGACAACAGATAGATAGAATGACAGGGCATCACAATAGCTCAAATAGCATAGCTGGTTTGAACTAAAAACAATGGTATCGGCAATACAAAGGCAAAATAATATCGGATCGACACCTTAACTTTAAGCAGTTGGCCAGGCCTGGAAGAACAATGAACAGCCAGCAGAGAAAGAGTAGGCCTATTACTGTATAGCAGCTGTTTAACCTGTTGAAGGCACAACTAAAATAAAATATCTGGTGATGGCATGACCTCCAATTTTTTTACCTTGAATCCCTTTTTTGTTCATTGTGAAGGTTTCTGTTAGGGCACATTGGTTTGCATTGTGTATGTTTTGTGTTTGGCATGGTGTAGATCTGACAACTATATTGCGCCCCTTTAAAATTACATTTGGACCCCATAAAACACCATGCCCATGCAGGTTTAAAAAGGTCCGGTCTCGGCATTTTGACCCTTGTAAATCTGGAGGCACATGCGAACTCTGGTACAACAAAACACAGATTTAGTTTTTCCATGGGGATGGCCCTACTTCTGTATATGTGGCATGCAACTTGCAACAGTGAAAACTTTCCAAAGTTCCGTTTGATTGCAAATTCAAATTCCCCCACGACATGTTTTCTAGCGTCATTTAGACTGGAAGTATAACGTTTATAATTTCACTTCCTCCACACATAAACAATTACAACATAGGCAATGAGATATACAGTCGGGAGTGTACCCGCCTGCACGTGTTCAGTTCATATCGTAAAATCACTGACATCGACACACACAACCTACCTAATGTGCATCTCGTCGCTGTGAATGAATCTAGAGACAAAGAGTGGGCACTCCAATACATTCCATTTTAGTCTTACCAATTGGAAAGGAAAATGCCAATATGTCATTCAACTGTAGGTCCTCATGAGTGACTTGTTTATATAGGAGTCTATATTGAGATGATGCCCTTCTTTGTAGCAAGTAGCAACCTGTCAGTACTCCGCACACAACATCGCCCCTGATCCTGGGAACAGCAACAAAAATTGGTTTATTTGCAAAAACATAGGCTTAAACAGATCATTATTATCCTGGCACTGCACCATTATCAGGTGTACAAAGTACTTAATTTTTCCAGATGAGTCATGATAATTCTTCCACCCTACAAGCGTCCCCCATTGGATTATGTTGGTTTTCATGTGTTTTCTCTTTGTCTCCTGGTGACGTAGAGAACTAGGGCTGCTACCGAATGACTTGCATGCCGATCCGATGGCCTATGTTTTCCTTTCCAACACCGGCCGATGTTCGGTTCGATCCGTGATGGATGCATGAACAATCACATACTCCACCTAATGAACCAGTTGATTTTGTCCCACTGGGTTAGTAGAATGCCTATAATCCTTTGGAAACTTCATATGAATAAGTGGGCACGCCCACACCCATCAATTGTAAGCCATTCTGAACGAATTATTGCCAACACATTTCATTGCATATCACTGAACCTTTTTCATCAAATACAGAAAATGCGATCGCCCGCCAGTGTCTCGCCTGGTTGCAACAAAAGCAGTGTTTACTTCTATTAGTCACCCATGCAAACAATTACAAGGCATTCCATGGTCGCTTAAAGATTTCGGTATAGCATTTAACAAACAGCCTCCTAATCAGTGAACCCAATTTCGAATTCGGAAGGACTGATTATTGCAATGTCTATAAAGGGTTAAAGTTTGTTGAAATGTGACTAAAATTGCCTAATTTTGCAAATTTAGGTAATTTTACCAAGTTTCCACCACGAAAATCCATCGAAATTATGCTAATTATTATGCGAATTAGAACATGTTGACCTGACTCCAATGACCATGAATCCATGATTGAAAAAATTGGAATCAGGTAACCATAACCCCAACCAGTTTCATGAAAATCCAAACAACTTCAAGATTTTGCATAGATACATTTCAAATTAGGTATTTGAATGATCCTCCATTGACTCCAATCTTTGTTAAAAAGTTTTCGGACCCTTGGAAGGTATACCATATTCGCTAAGTTTCGTGAAAATCCGAAACTTTTGAATTTTGCATAGATTATGCAAATTAGACTAACTTAATTAGCAAATGTTATGCTAAAAATCTAATCATTCCATCTAAAATATATCCTGCATCATGTGCCAACCCAAGTCACCATAGCACCTACGGTCATCCGTAACCTCCAACGAGCCTACTTGATTACTAAATAGCTATTAATATCCCCGCAACACTGATAAGTGTTCAGGGAATATTATGGTTTCGACCGTGTGCCCGCCCGTCTCCGCCGCCGCCGCCGTCTCTGCCACTGAAAACTTTGGGCGTTAGCGTTCTCATTCTTTAACCCTTTATCTGAATTGACCCAAACTTGTCACTGTCCGTATGAGTAAAATTTAGATAGTTTCGAAAATTGGGCTTATCGTATATTGCTGCTCTCTATTTTGCAGGTTTTCCTTCCGCAAATTTTTCAAGTTTGTGTGATTTACCAACGAACGTTGTGGTTGGGGTAGTTGTTGGAGTCCGAAAAACATGGCGACCATTTCAAGGTCATCCGAGGTCAATTTTGCGTTTCTTTGGCCAGTAGCCTAATTCGCATAATATGTAATTTTCAAACCTTCATTGGGTTTTCATGAACTTGGTGAAGAGGGCCAACTTCCATCATGCCGATGAATTTTCCTAATGGGGCCCGAGGGTCACTGGAGGTCATATTTCATGACTAATTTGCATAATAGTTGGCCAAACTAGCAATTAGGAAAATTTATAAAATTTGTGGGATCTCACGAAACTTGGTGAGTTAGGACCAGTTGCTCGAAAAAATATTTTTGACATTTAGTAGCCTTCGGGCTACCACGGTGGGCTGAATCGGGTAGCCCGAAGGGGCCGACTGGGTGTCCATAAGTTACCGGTGTTTAAAATCCAAATAAATGCCAACAAAAAAACCCTGAAGAGAACTCTCAATCATTCCTTGAGCCCCACTCTCTTATTGCACTTGCGATTTGCTGGGCCGGCCTCTGCTGGTGCCAATTCACCAATGCTATCGCCGACCTTGGATCTTTCCCACATCATCTCCGCCACGTTTCCTTGGCCTCGCGAGAAATGAGGAATAACTTTGGCTAGGGTTGCGCGGCGGGTGGGTACGGGTTGCGGCAATGGGTACCTATATTTTTTTGGAACTGGTATTCCAAGTCCTGGCACCACGCTCGGTGCCAGGTCACGGGATTCGCGTGCCTAAAATAATGCTAGAGATCGTTATATTACACTGTATTATGCCCTTCTTTTATACATACTCTTTTTAAAGTCAAAAGATTGCCCCCAATTTATGTATTTGTATAATAATGTTTGTATTCTCATTTTGATCGACTAGTTGAAAATAATTATGCCAACGTAGCTATGGGCAAAAAGCACATGCAGCGGACCACATGTCATGCTGGTACGAAGCAGATTTAACATGTAGGCCTACTCATCATCCATACGTAAATATGTAAGCCCAGCCCGGCCGGCCCTTGCGCAAAACAGGGTCGCTATTGCATGCAGCAGCCCTAACGTAACGGGGGATTATTTTTAGCTAGAAAATGAGCAAGGCACAGTTTAAAATCATCCCTAAGAGCACCAGATCTGTGCTTAACCTTTATGTATAATTATTTTTTCAACCCAATGCCCAATCGATCACATTAATTAATCCCGCCAACACGTAAAGTGTTCGGGATATTATGGTTTTGGCGTGTGCCCGCCGTCTCCACCGTCTCCGCCGCCGCCGGAAACTTTAGGCGTTAGCGCCTTCATTCTTTAACACTTTATCCGATTGACCAAAACTTGGTTATACATGTCAGTATGAAGGTAAAATCTCGAATAATGTTCGAAAATGGGCTATAATCGTAATTGTTGCCTTATTGCAGGTTTTTACGAAATTTTCAAGTTCGTGCCGATTTACCGAAAAGTGGTGGTTTGGGGTAGTTGTTGGAGCCGAAGACATGGCGACACTTTCAAGGTATCGCGGTCAAGTTGGCATTTCTTTGGCATGAGACTAATTATAGCATTAATGTATGTGATATTTCAAACTTCATTGGATTTTCATGAAACTTGGTTGATAGGGGCCAACAATCATGCCGATGACTTTTCATAATGTGGCCGAGGTCATGGAGGTCATCGTGCATGATAATGTGCATAAAGTGGCCCAATTAAGAAATAGGCAAATTAAAAAAAGGGGGATCTCACGAAACTTGGTGAGTAGGACCTTCTAAAGATCCTGATAATTTATTCAATTGCGTTCAATTGAGTGGATGTATCACATGGAGAGTACAATTCTCATAAAAAAGTTCATATCATTAAAGGTCATTCGATGTCACTTGGGTGTCAAAAACGTTTTTGGCTATAATCGGAGAATGAATATCTGCGAAAGCGGAGGTTCACCATTGTGATACAATGTTGACCTTGCATTGTGTGTGACCTCTGACCTGAATTTGACCTCTGTCGGGTGGTCATGTGGTTAAAGTCGAATCTTGAATATAAAAAATGTTGCTATTTAAGGAGTTACGGGAAAAAAAAAGACACTGGGTATTTTGGATACGGTGATAGAGCTTTGTGTGCGTATGGAGGGAAATAACTCACCCTTCGGTAGGGCACTTACTGTGGTAGTTACAAGGGGTCAAAGTCAAATTTTATTACCTTTCTTCGCAATTACATTGGACGTGTTCATTGGAATTTGCAATATGCTTTCTAGGAGTGGATGCATCACTGGGGTTGTAACAATTGGCAGTAAAAAAACCGCCATGTCAATTGAAGGTCAGTAAAGGTTCACTTAGGAGTCAAAAAACTGATTTTATTACTTCTCCGGCAATAGCACGCCGGGTGTGTCTGTGTCCATCAGAATGCAAAATGCTCCTAGGCTAGGAGTGGATGTATCACATGGAGAGTCAAACAATTCTCATAAAACTGTCATATCATTTAAAGGTCATCGAGGGTCATAAGGGGTCAAAAACTGTTTGTGGGCTATAATCGGAGAATTGAATATCTGCCGAGGCTGGATGGTTACCATTGTGATATAATTACTGGACCTGGATGGTGGACCTCTGACCCTGGAATTTGACCTCTGTCGGGTGATGGTCCATTGTTAAAGGTCGAAATCTTGACTAAATGTGCTTATTAAGGTTACGGGCAAAAAAAAAAATAGAAAAATGGTTATTTTTGGAATTATGTGATAGAGCTGTGTGCTTTATGGAGGGAAACAACTCCAGCTTCGATCGGACACTTACTTGGTAGTTACAAGGGGTCAAAGTTCAATTTTATACCGTTTTAGCAATAACATTGGACATGTTCATGGAATGCAATATGCTTCTAGGAGTGAATGCATCACATCGAGTGTAAAATTTTCATAAAAAGCCGCCATGTCATTAAAGGTCCATTAAAATTCATTGGGGTCAAAACTGATTTAGTACTTTTCCGGCAAAAGCCCTGGGTGTGGCATTCAGAATGCAAAATGCTCTAGGAGTGGACTGTATCACATGGAGAGTAACAATTCTCAGACACAAGAGCACCAATGGTGCTGTTAGTCAAATCAAAAAAAATGCTTCATATTTCACATCAGACTGATCAACAAGGAGTTATGACGTACGGGAAACTTTTGTGACAGCTGTTGATCTTTAGGTCCTTTGACTACCTCGCTGTGTCAATGATTGTTATTTCATCCCCTCAGACTCATACACACCTGAGTTCATAGAAATCCAGAAGCCAAAAGGCTTAGTGATTCCTTGACTCTTCCTGAAACCTATAGCCAGACACAGGACAAATGGGCGGAGATTGTACCAGTTGTATGAACTTTTGTTGACCTATGACCTGCCCCAAATAGGGTTATTGTACTCATATGGGGAAACACAAACCAAGTATGAACTTCATCCATCCAAGAGGTGGGGTCGAGGTATCGTGTTCACAAGCAAAAAATTGGCGAATTATTGACTTTTACAAATTTTATATTTTGACCAATTTCAACCCCCGACCCTATACCAAGCGATAGGGTTTCCTGACGCCCATGAAGAGAACGCGACACAACCCAAATTTAGACCCGATCAGACCAACCATCCGGGACTTATCGTGTTCACAAGGTTTTCAGACTGTGACCGCTAGTGACCTCAGAGACCCTGACCTGACCCAAAACAGTAGGGTTCATGTACTAACATGGGCGAAACACACACACCAGTATGAGCTTCATCCTACAGGTGGGGTCAAGTTATAGTGTCACAGCCAAAGTGGCCAAACCAAATTTTGACTTTACACATCATTTTCTATTGTTGACCAAAATTCACCCGACCTATACGAAAAACAATAGGGTTCTGTACTCCCCATAAGAAAGCTACACACCAAAATTTGAGCCCGAATTCAGACCAACCACTCTGGACTTATCCGTGTTCACAAGGTTTTCAGACTGTGACCCTCTGGGACCTCGACCTGACCCAAAACAATAGGGTTCATGTACTAAAATGGGGAACACACATGCCAGTATGAGCTTCTCCACCGGTGGGGTTGAGTTATCGTGTTCACAAGCCAGTTTTATTGCCAAAATAATGGACTTTTCACAATTTCTATTTTTGCCAAAATTCGCCCCGACCTATACCAAAAACATAGGGTTTCTGTACTCCCAATAAGAATGGCGACACACCAAAATTTGGACCCGATCAGACCCAACCTTCTTGACTTATTTCGTGTTCACAAGGTTTTCAGACTTTGACCTATGGTGTACTCGAATGACCTCTGACCGGACCAAAACAATAGGGTTTATGCATTCATTGGGGAAACACATACCAGTTATGAACTTCATCCATCCATGTGGGTCGGTTATCGTGTTCACAAGCCAAAATTGGCCAAATTATGATTTTTTACAATTCTCTATTGTGACAAATTCAACCCCTGGGACTAATACCAAAAACAATAGGGTTCCTGTACTCCCCCCATAAGAAAGCTTACACATCAAATTTGACCCGATCAGACCAACAATTTGTTACTTCCGTTCACAAGGTTTTCAGACTTTGACCTCTGGTGACCTCAGATTAACTCTGACATGCCCCAAAACAGTCGGTTCATGGTATCATCATGGGGAACACAACCACCAGTATTGAGATGCATCCATCCAGTGGGTCGATATCGTGTTCACAAGCCAAAATTGGCCAAATTATGGACTTTCACAATTTTTCTATTTTTGACCAAAAGTCACCCGACCTCTACCAAAACAAGAGGGTTCTGTACTCCCCATAAGAAAGCTACACACCAAATTTGAACCCGATCAGACAAACCATTCGGGACTTATCGTGGTCACAAGGTTTCAGACTTTGCTTTGTGGTGACCTCAGACGTTCTCTGACCTGACCCCAAAACAATAGGGTTCGGTACTTATCATGGGGAACACACATACCAGGTATGAACTTATCCATCCATGTGGGTTGAGTTATCGGGTCACAAGCCAAATGGCCAAATATTGGATTTCACCAAATTTTACTATTTTTGACAAAATTTCACCCCGACCTATACGAAAAAAAAAGGGTTCCTGTACGACCATAAGAAAGCTACACAACCAAATGGAAACTGACAGACCAACCAGTCTGGAAGATAGTGTTCACAAGGTTTCAGACACTTGACCTTGGGTGACCTAAGATGACCTCTGACCTGACCCCAAAACAATAGGTTCCTGTACTCATCATGGGGAACACACATACATACCAGGTATGAACTTAGCCATCAACATGTGGGTTGAGTTATCGTGTTTCACAGCCAAAATTGGCCAAATTATGGTCTTTTCACAAAATTTCTATGTTGACCAAAAATTCCACCCCGACTACACCAAAAACAATAGCGGTTTCCTGTACTCCCCATAAGAAAGCTACACACCAAATTTGAAACAGATCAGACAACAATTCTGGACTCACCGTGTTCACAAGGGTTTTCAGACTGTGACCTCTGGTGACCTCAGATGACCTCTGACCTGACCCCAAAAATAGGGTTCATTACTCATCATGGGGAGGGAAAGGGGAACACCACACACCAAAATGAGCTTCATCAATCCAGTGGGGTGAGATTATCATGTTCACAAGACAAAAGTGGCCCAAAATATTGACTCCCAAAATTTTTCTATTTTGACCAAAATTTCACCCGACCTATACCAAAAAACAATAGGTACTACTCCCCATAAGGAAGCTAACACCAAATGAACCCGATACGACCTACCATAATGGACTTATAGTGTCAAGAGGTTTTCAGACTTTGACCTCTGGTGACTCTGCCCTGACCCAAAAAAATAGGGTTCATGTACTATTCAGGGGGAACACACATGCCACATGAGCGTCACATCAAGTGTGGTTGGTTATCGCCCCCCCCCACCATGTTCACAAGCAAGTTGGCAAATTTATTGACTTTTCACCAATGTCTATTTTGACCAAAATTCGCCCAGACTATACCAAAAAACATAGGTTTCTGTACTCCCCCATAGAATTGCGACACACCAACTTTGGACCTGATCAGACCCCAACCGTTCTGAGGGGTTCTTATACATGTTAAAAGGTGTTTAGACTTTGAACTCTGGTGACCTTGACCTGACCCCAAAAAGCAATAGGGTTTATGCACTTCATCATGGGGGAACACATCATACAGTATGAACTTCATTCAATAAATGTGGTGAGGGATCGTTGCACAAGCCAAAATTGGCCATTATTGATTTTTCCAAATTCTATATTTTTTGACCAAACTTCACCCTGACCAATACCAAAAACAAAGGGTTCCTGTACTCCTTACAAGAAAGCACCACACTAAATTTCAACCCAGCAGACCAACCATTCTGTACGACCGTGTTTCACCAAGAGGGTTTCATACTTTGGACCTCTGGTGACCTCAGAGACCTTGACAGGACCCAAAACAATAGGGTTCATGTACTCATCCATGGGGAAAAAACACAATACAAAGTATGAGCTTCATCATTTCCAGTTGGGTCCAGTTATCGTGGTCACAAGCCAAAGTTTAGTCGGCCAAATTAATTGAAATTTCACAAAATTTTTTATTTTTGAACAAAATTCACCCCCGACCTATACCAAAACAATAGAGTCCGTACTCCCCATAAGAAAGCTACAACCAAATTGAACCCGAATCAGACACCTACCATTCTGTCTGGATCTCGTGTCACGGAGGTTTTCAGACTTGACCTATTGGGACCTCTGACCTCCTCATCGACCCCAAACAATAGGGCTTCTGTTACTCATCATGGGGAACACACATGCCAAAAGTATGAGCTTCATCATACCGCCAAGAGCTGGGGGTGAGTTATAGTGTTCACAAGACAAAGTTGGCCAAATTATTGTTTACTTTTCACAAATTTTCTATTTTGACCAAATTCGCCCCGACCTATACAAACAATAGGGTTTCTGTACTCCCCATAAGGAATGCGGGACACACCACCAAATTTGGACCTGATCAGAACCAACCATTCTTGGACTTATATGTTCACAAGGTTTTTCAGACTTTGACCTCTGGGGACCTCGACTGACCCCAAAGCAATAGGGTTTATGAACTCATCATGGGGAAACCCACATACAGTTATGAAACTTCATCAATCAATGTGGGGTCGAGTTATCGTGTTAACAGCCAAAAAATGCCAAATTATGATTTTCACAAATTTTCGTTTTTTGACCAAAATTCAACCATGAACCAATACCAAAACCATAGGGTTCCTGTACTCCCAGTAGAAAGATCACATCAAATTTGAACCCGATCAGACCAACCATTTCTGACTTACCGTGTTCGACAAGGTTTTCATACTTTTGACTCTGGTGACCTTCAGATTGACCTCTTGACCTGACCCCAAAAACAATAGGGGGTTCATGTACTCATCATGGGGAACACAACATACCAAGTATGAGCCTTCATCCATCCAGTTGCGGGTCCAGTTATGTGTTCACAGCCCAAAGTTGGCCAATTATTGACTGTTCACAAATTTTCTATTTTGGAACAAAAGTCACCCGACCTATACAAAAAACAATAGAGTTCCCTGACTCCCCATAAGAAAAGCTACACACCAAATTTGAACACGATAAGACAAACCATTTGGACTATCGTGTTCACAGGTTGGTTTTCAGAATTTGACATCTTGGTGACCTCAGATGACCTCGAACCGGACCCAACAATAGGGTTCTGGTACTAACATGTGGGGAAACACACATACCAAGTATGAGCTCATCCATCCCATGGGGTCGAGTTACCGTGTTCACAGCCAAAATGGCCAATTATTGACTTTTCAAAAATTTTCCATTTTTGACCAAAATTCACCCCGACCTATACCCAAACAATTTCCTGGTACTCCCATAAGAAAAGCTACACACCAAATTTGAAACCGGTCAGAACAACCATTTGGACTATCGTGTTCACAAGGTTTCCAACTTTGACTTCTGGTGACCTAGATGACCTCTGACCTGACCCAACACAATAGGGTCCCATTAATGAATTCATGGGGGGGAACACACATACCAAGTATGAGCTTCATCATCCAGGGGGGGTCGAGTTATCGTGTTCTTACAAGAAGCGTCACACACATATACCCCACACACAAACACACACATACACCACTGGCATCATGACTCATAGATTCATCGACTTCGTCAAGGAATCAAAAGCCAAAAGTCAATTGTGGCCACCACAGGGAATTAGTAGATATGAGTGACCATGGGCTCACAACTGCTCAACCAAGCCTTAGTTTTTGGTTTGAGCTAAATAGGAACAAAAAATTAAAAAGTATAATTTTCAATGGCATTACTGATTCACACAAGGGTAGCCAGCAGTAGGCCAAGCACTGATCTTGCTATGATTTTGTACAGGGCCAACACTTAACAGATCAGAAAAGTGACTAGCCTGGAGACACCTTGCAAATAACATAAATTCAATTTTTTGTGAAATGTGTTTGTATCAACCCACCAACATGCCTGTTTCATTATTTTGGTGATTTTTCAATGTTTTCAGACAACAAATTTTACGTTATTTTGAGGTGAAGTGGTCCCATTACACATCGTTAACATGGCATGGTGCATGAACCAGTTATACCAAAATCACGCAAGTATCGATGTGCGATAAAATAGGGTTTTCGATTCCGATCTCTCATCATTGTACTGCAGTAAGTAGTACTGCAGTAGTGTTACAAATTACGATGTCTGAAACACAATGATATTAGTATGCGAACATTGTGCTGGAGTACCGAGATCGTGAGTGATTGAAAAGTGGCAAATTGCTATTCCTGTTGTGGAAACCAGTGTTGGACTTTCTCGGGCGGATCGGGCGTCTTGCACCCTTAGCAAATGGAATGCACTTTTACCAGTCCAGTGATATACGGTTAGCACATAACGGAACGCAGGCATTACAGTGTAGTCTGGCTGATCTGCCGGCCCTGGTCTGGTGACTTCGTTGCTGACATTGAGTGTGACGGCCCTTGATCGTGATTAGAGTTTCAGGGGATGCATTTGGGTGGGAAAAATGAAGTCAAAATAAAATTGAAATATCTTGCACTGATATTTTTTTTTTACAAACATGAAACCAAATCCCTTGTAGTCTAACTTTGTAACAACCAGAAGCCAAAAGGCGTAGTGATTCTGACTCTTCCTGACAACTCTATAGCCAGACACAATGACAAGTGGGAAGATTGTACCAGCTGTTACCTCTGTAATGATCTCTGACCTTGCCCCAAAGCATAGGTTCATGTACTCATCTGGGACCACACATCCAATATGAGCTCATCCATGCAGGTAGGGTTAGTGTGTCATGTTCACAAGCCCAAATAATTGGCCAAATTATTGACTTTTCATTCACAAATTTTCATTTTTGACGCAAATTCACCCCGACCTATACCAAAACAATAGGGTTTTCTGTACTCCCCTAAGAAAGCTACACACCAAAATTTAAACTCTTTCCCTACTCGATTCTCTTCCGATCTTTCTGGAATTATCGTGTCACAAGGTTTTCAGATTTGACCCTGGTGACCTCTGACCTGACCCAAACATAGGGTTCATGTACTCATCATGGGGAACACAACATATCAAGTATGAGCTTCATCCATCCAGTTTGGTCGATTTATCTGCACAAGCCAAAATTGGCAAATTATCGACTGTTCACAATTTTACTATTTTTGACCAAAATTCACCCCCGACCCAATGCCCAAACAATAGTGTTCCTTTACTCTCCATGAGAACGCTACACACCAAATTTGAACCCGATCAGACAAGCATTCTGGACTTATCGGTTCACAGGTTTTCAGACTTCGACCTCTGGTGACCTCAATGACCGCTGACCTGACCCAAACAATAGGATTCATGCACTCATCATGGGGAACACAAATACCAAGTATGAGCTCATCCATCCAATTGGGGTCGAGATATCGTGTTCACAGCCAAATTGCCAATTATTGACTGTTCCATCAAATTTTTGTTTTTTGACCAAAATTCACCCCCGGCCTATACGAAAACAATAGGGTTCCTGTAACTCCCCATAAGGAAAAAGCTACACCCCATATTTGCCGTATCATAGAAAAAATAGAACCATTCTGGACTTTCGTGTTCACAAGGTTTTCAGACTTCGCCTCTTGTGACCTCAGATCGACGCTGCACTGACCTCAAAACAATAGGGTTCATGCACTCATCATGGGGAACACCCATCCCAATTATAGCTTCATCCATCCAGGTGGGGTTGAGTTATCATTTATACAAGCCAAAGTTGCCAACTTATTGACTTTTCACAAATTTTCTATTTTTGACAAAAATTTCTCCCCAGACCTATCCAAAACCATAGGGTTCTTACTCCCCATAAGAATGGCACACCCAATTTGGACCCGATCAGACCGAATATTCTGGACTTATCGTGTTCACAAGGTTTTGCAGACGTTGACCCTCTGGTGACCTCAGATGACTCTACCAGACCCCAAAACAATAGGTTTATGTACTCATCATGGAGAACCACATACCAAGTTGAAGCTTCATCCATCCAGGTGGGGTCAAGTTATCGTGTTCAACAAGCAAAATTTGGCCAATTATTAACTTTTCACAACTTTTCTCGCTATTTTTGCCGAAAATTCACCCCCGACCTATACTTGAAACAATGGGTTCCTGGTCTCCCCATAAAAAGCTACACACCACCATTTGAACCTGATCAAGACCACAGTCCTGGACTTATCGTGTTCAACAAGGTTTTCAGACCTTTGACCTCTGGTACCTCAGATGACCTCTGACCTACCCCAAAACAATAGGTTCATGTACTCATCATGGGGAAAACACTACCACGTATGAACTTCAATCCATCCATGTGGGTTCAGTTATTGGTGTTCACCGCCAAAATTTGGCCAAATTATTGACTTTCACAAATTTTTCTATTTTTACCAAAATTCACCCCCTACCTATACCAAAACAATAGGGTTTCCTGACGACCCATAAGGAGCTACACCCCAAATTTGAACCTTTTCAACCACACTGGACTTATCGTGTTCACAAGGTTTTCAGACTTTGACCTCTGGTGACCTCTTGTGAACTCAGATGACCTCTGACCTGACCCCAAAACAATAGGGTTCATGTACTCATCATGGGGAACACACATACCAGGTATGACTTCATCCATCCATTGGGGTGATTATCGTGTTCATACACAAGCCAAAATTGTCCAACTTATTGACTTTTTCACCAATTTCTATTTTTGACCAAATTCACCCCCGACCTATAGCAAAAACATAGGGTTCCCGTTCTCCCCATAAACGCTACACACATTGAACCTGATCAGACCAACCATCTGGACTTATCGTGTCACAAGGTTTTCAGACTTTGGACCTCTGGTGACCTCAGATGACCTCTGACCTGGACCCCAAAACATCGGTTTCATGTTACTCATCATTGGGACGCACATACCAAGTATAGCTTTCATCCATCGTGGGGTCGAGTTATCGTGTTCACAGCCAGCGTACATACCACACACACACATACACACATACCCACACACACTGTCATGACTGCATAGATTCTCGGACTTCGTCAAGGAAATCAAAATGGTAGTCCAGTGGACACTCTTCTGGTCAAAACTTGTGTAACTCAAAAAGTGGTATCAGTGGACAACCGTCTTGGTCAAAAAATGGTTGTCTTTCAGAATTTAGTCGTGTCGGACGTCTGCGACCGTAAAATTGCGCTCCCTGAAATCACATCGAAATCAGTCTTACCGTCGCGAATGAATCTTACCCTGCATCCCTTTCAACAAATTGGAAACTAAAAGTGAACCATACATTGTCTAGGTTCAGAGATTTAGTGGAAATTATGCAAACCAGATGCATTGAATTGCGTCACTGAGTTTGGATCTTTGTTTAACATTTTTGGGACAGGAGGTTCACCATTTAGACAACTTAATTAGCATATTTTTGCCGGAAACATATCAGGTACTCTACTACATATTTCCTGACTTATGTCAATCAATAAACTAACCAATCATCTATCGTTTTTCCTGTAATCTCTTAACGACCTGAACAATAAAGTACATAAAATAGGCTAGTTACCCTACCCTAACCAAATTTAGTGAAATTTTTGCCCCAAATCTAGTCAGATTTACTCCCCCCACTCCCAATACACATACAATGGTCTATTCAGACTCCTGCTGTGATGGAGGTATCTCTATTTGCATACCTCTTACTTAGGTTACTTGTAATAGGACTGCTGAAGATTCAGCTCACCCACAGATCCTATAGTATTGCCATATCATTGACCACACTATTCCTCCCCTGTTTGTTGTCATTCTGAATGAACATCTAGTTTGCTAATGTTCCGAATCATGCTCAAAAAAAATGTTCTGCGTTCGGATTGTACACCATATCACTCTAAGAAGAGAAGACCGTGGTTTGAATGGGAAGTGCCTAACTTTACAGCACAATGGCCTGAATTATTAAAAGGGAGGCGGAAGACGAGGCTGACATTATTTGTCATTTTTGACAAGTTGCGTCGCAATCACTTAACGAGATCCGACCAGGCCACTATTTTATGGATGGTTGACCCCAACCTGTATAAAACAATACGAAGTAAATTACCAACACACTGACATTATTTGTGCACTTTTTTTGACAAGTGGCGATCGTAATCCTTACGAAGATCCGACCAGGGCTACTATTTTATGATGTTGACCTATCCTGTATAATCAATACGAAGTAATTACTGACCACTGGTGAGACAACTACTTAAGGAGAAAAAAGTTAAGGAACGTCTGATAGGCCTATATAATTTATACACATTGTCTGGATCCGATCTGACAACTTTTTAATGTATAACATAGGTTAGTTAGAAAATTCACCGCAAAAATACTCGGACCGTTCGATGCTCACCCGCGTCAAACCACACAGATTCGTAGCACGTTGACTTGTGCTGTAATAATCGTAATACTTAGGCCTAGTCTACTTAACAGTATTATATAGGCTTATACGTTCAAAGACGCTACAAAGTACGAAACCTTCTGCCTCAAACCTTCGTCGCAAATTGCTCCGAAATCCTTGGGTTCATAATCTATTGTTCTTGATTTTTTCTGTACTCACATCTCACTATTAGAAGGAGTATTCAGATTATTCCGTAGAACGAGAAATATCAACTTTCAAGTTGACTGCGCGAACGCTCGCAATCCGGCTGTGTACGTCGTGGTAGCGGTAATTTCAGTCGGTAACGTACCTCTACAGTCAGCTGGATTGCAAGGTCAGAACTCACTAGTGCCGCGTTCTTTCGGATCTCGTATATACTGTACATACCGTATCTACCAGTAGAGCGGACAAAACCGAGGGGTTTGTTATGCGTCACATAACCTTGGAAACCCTACGTTTGTATTCACTCTACTGGTAATTACCAAAGTCACCCTATCGAAAGGACGCACACATAAATTGCTAGGTCAGATCTCCGAGTGAATTATGGTAGAAGAAATGATCATGGAACTATGTCAACTTTTCCATGGAATCACCTTAAGCTACCCCCGATAACATGACATGTAAATTTGTGGACCCATGTCAGGGAGAAGCAACTTTTTGAGACAACATTAGAATGCAATTTGAGAACATCCAGTCCTCTTCATAGCAGAAAATGCATTTTGTAGATTCAAGCAAAATAGTCCCTTATTCCCTTTTAATAACCTTGGGACCTTGACTTTCACAAGGTCAAAGTTGTCCCAGGGGTCAATGAACATTGTTTTCAAGTCGTATCCACATTCATGCAAAAGTATGACCGTTTAGGGGACTAATGATATTTCTTTTCACCAGATGTCACTGTTTTAACTCTAATGGCATTATAATACGTTCCATCAAAAATCTGTGTACTATCTGAAATGAGCGCTACCCAATGAACATTAATGACTGAGTTTCAAGACTATCTAATGCTTTTTTGTAGGAGAATATACATTTTGTAGTTGTGAACAGAATGGCCAATTGTGATGCTGCAATGAACCTTGACCTTGACCTTCAAAAGTCAAAATTCCTATAGTGGTCCATGATCATTAATGTTCCATTTTGTCAGCCATCAGCAACAAGATTGATCGATTGGCAGCTAAAAGCCAACAAAAAAAAGCCAAAAGTCAATTGTGGACACATCAGGAAATAGATAGATATGGTGACATGGGCATCACAACACTCAACTCAGCATAGCTGGTTTGAGCGAAAATCTGTCATATCATTAAAGTCATTCGGGGTCAGCTTCGGGGTCAAAAAACTGTTTTGGCTATAATCGTGAGAATTTAATATCTTCGACGGCTGGATGGTTCACCATTGCTATATGATTATTGACTGCAATTGTTGTGACCTCTGACCTGAATTTGACCTCTGTCGGTGGTCATGTGGGAAAGGTCGAATCTTGAATACTTCTTATTAAGTACGACCTTGTCCTGGGCTTAGGGGTGCCTCATACACTTGACAAGTGGATTATGAGGCCTAATATCCGCTTCTTATGCCCTAACAACCTGAGACTAACTCCATTAAATGAAGAATTTGTTTAATATCCCGTCCACACAATCACAATAATCAATCAATTTTCCCCCCATAAAACAAAATTAAAAAAAGCTTGTGTGGGGTTGATTTCATTTTAATACTTTGGTGTCCCCTTACATATGACACCCTGTATTATCCCAATTTAGAGACACTGTGGATGTTGTAATATATTTCAGGCAAAATAGTACTGTTTGATCATAGAATGAAGTAATCCCACAAGACTCTTCGTGAGTAGAAATGATTGAGTCAATGGATGAACAAACTGAATTTGGGGCCTGAAATATCCAGTCATAGGCTTGCCCCTTCTGTTTCCATTATGGAATGACCCATATACCAGTACCGTGTCGCTTCACAAAGTCTATAATGGTCTTCTTCTACGAATATTGTCCGTTTCATGTTCACACACATTTTCTTGATAAGAGATCGGGACATTACGTTGGCGGTTTACCCTCCCGACATTTTCTAGTTACCCTCACTTAATTATTGACTTTTGTGCCCAAATCAGATCGTATTCACTCAACCGATGCTGAAACTTTTATCACAATTGCACTTTAATACCATTCAAAGATAGCCTGCTAAAGAGAAAGTGGACACGCACAAACACACACATGCACACACACACCTACACGCCATAGTGACCACCAAGTCTCCTGATTTGATTCTGAGGCGAGACAATCAAATGAATAATAGGGCTAATATATGCGCTTCTAATGGGCAAGAGAATTCCTCAAAAAGGATTGATTATTTTTGTTGGATAGCAACAGGCTGTTTCTTCTCGCCTTACAGCTGGTACATTATTACTTATATATGTTTTACAATTGCCACTCTTTCGAATTTTTTTGCTACTGGAAAATTACTACTTTGCAGAACATATTGTCTTGCAACCAAGTTGAAAATATTGGACGATGCCATTCACATCACTTACAACAAAAAAAGTTTCCCAGTGTATCAGGAGTAACTTCAACTAACATTACATTAACATGTTAATGACGATACAGGGGCAGCCTACCACATAGATATCAAATGCAGTGAGACAATTTCTCGTTGTGGCATGCAATGTTGCCACATGCTTTTCCCCTGCAGTTGCTACAAGAGAACAATTGAGAACAACCTATTTGCCTGAACATCTAAACGAGTTTAAAGACCTGTGACAATTATATACCTGATATCTTGTCTGGTCTCTGTCGTATATCTTCTTGATGGGCACTTTTTCGGGAGCAAAGAAGTTTGCCAGCTTGGCCAGGTAGACCCCGTTTCTAAGAGACTCCTCCAGCTCTGTTGTCGGTGGGAGTTCTTCACTAATGCAAGCTTCAATCCATCTGGAATGTAAGGAAAACGGACACCCTTAGTATTCCCCTTCATGAAGAATTATGCTAATCCATCCAAAAATAGTGCCGAAAACATTCTGAACCTCCTTTTCGTTACTTATCATATCTGATGGGGTCCGTCTTCGCCTGCAAAACGAAGGGCATCTTTGAAATGGTGTGAGTTTGGTGCAAATTTTTTACACTAATTTGACATTTACAGGAGAGTGGAGACAGACCAAAACTGGTGTTCGTATGAATAACGTTGGGTGGAAGGTTGTCTCTATTAACTTTCAGCCTCACTGGCTAGAAAGGTAACTGTTCGAGGTATATTAATTAGTGAGTGCCATTGTTGTTACGCTTCTCAGCATCAAAATGAACGGTGGTCTTCTGTCTGTCCCGGAATCTTAGGAGCGGTAAGATTTCTGTTCAACGTGCTCACAGCATACCTACAGACTTATATTGTAAATACTTCAGAACAACCAAGAAACCAACCACCCAATCCACTACACACAGTAGAACCATGAGGCACGAAGTGGAGGAAAGAGACCGCCAATTGCAACTTATAACAAATGCAGACACCTTGGCAAAACGTCTAGTGACTGCTGAAATTCAAACCCAGATATAACTGTCACAGTGTATGCTTTTTAAAGTTATTCAAGTATCTCTTTTTAGGCTGATTACTGAAGTTACTGCATTACAAAAGTTATTCAGTTTGGATAAAACCTTGGGAGCTAACAATAGTCCCGTTATTAATTACTAACAGTTGCAACAATAGAGGGTCATAATAGATATTATATGCAGCGAGGGCTCCTCATTTTGAGGATACATATCAACACTATAGCATGAACCTATAGACCCCCAGCAAAACAAATAACTTTGGTACATGTTTATGAACATGAATTCACAACAACAAACCCTTCACCCATAATATTATCACAATGGTGAGTCATCTGTATTTTACACATTAGAGCCTGACTCATGGATCCTTCCAGTAATTAGGGATTTTATTTTTATTCACCCACAATGAAGAACAAGATATGACATTATTGTATTGCAGGGGGATTGCCGACAGCTACCAGTCATCCCTAATTAAATAGCTGTGGGAGAGGAATCTCCACCGACCAACTTCAGCCTCAAGAAATGTGGAGTTAAATAGCAAAAACGGGACTCATTTTCTTCATTGTGTGAGAAAAGAAAACTGCTGGGAGTGAAAACCAGCATGATATCGGACACGCCTGCTCTGGTCAGTAGCAAAACACCTTGTTACCACAAGTGTGTCACACCCTGGCAACACAACTGTAATTCTCTCAGAATGGAGAGAACGAAGTTCCTCTCCACATTGGTACAGGTGACAAATTTGTGACGTCACTTCAGAACTGTGGCAACTGTCAGGTATCAAATCCTGCAAAACTAGTTCTGTCACAGACCAAAGAACAGGACTGGCGGCTGTGACACAGATTGTTTGATGCAGGTAATGAATGTTAATTTAGGACTGCCGCTGTTCCTCGGGCACTGGAGTGGGTCAAAATATGGTCCAATGATGTTGAAGAAATAAAATTTGATGACTCACAAGCGGATCAATGAACTGGTAAAGTACTAAGTATGGGGAAATTACAAGTGGTCCAGGCTGATCAATGCATTTGATCAATTGCTTACGTACCCTCCCCCTCCCTGGACAGTGTGAGTCAGTTGAAGAGCTGACTCTGGGGTGTATCATTTCCATTGGATTCTGTAGAAAGTGATTAAAGGAAGCTGACCCACCACTGCCACCGCCCACCAGTGGTTCATTTTGGAGGAGTTGTAGTCATCTGAGGACTGAGTAATCAGTGCCTATAGTTGTATTGACAAGTGCATAACTGTCACATCTGGTCAGTAAGCCTTTCCACGGTTGTAAGTGTGCATGCTCACCACTTAACCAGCTCATGGGAAGGGTATCTAGACAAGATTCTCCTGTCGCCACTCTTTGAGAACGCATCTAATTCTTCCAATTTTTTTTTCAGAGTTGATTGTTGATAAACATAGGAAGTCTGTTGGATTTGTAGTTTTCATCGGAGGCATTTCGAAAAATTGTTCACTACACTGTGTATGCAACGTCAGGGTATGTGTACCCCTATGACCCTTGACACAATAGCATTATCATCTAATTAATTGTGAACAGGCTTATTAGCCAAGATGTTAAATATCCAGCCCTCAGTGCTGAGATGATGGTCTGTGGTCAGTTAACAACAGATTTCTCCCAAACGGGACTGATATGTAAACAGGTCAACCTTCAAACAAAGGAGATATCAAAAGACTTAATATGCCACATTTTGCACCAACAATAACAGAAAATTGAACGTGTCAAAACAACAGAAATAATGAATACGATTTTTTTTCTGATATATGGTGAACAATTCTGTTCTTGTTTAGTCACAGATGTAGTCATTTATTATGAGTTTCAAAAGTTGTGCCTTTAACACCAGTAAAACTCCTTCCCCTTCCTAAAGTGGGTTTGACTAGCTTCCTAAAGGTGTTAATAGGCAGTTACGTTCACATGACATTATTAGATGTCTAGGTTCTTGGTTAAGTTTCCATGAAGTGGCATTGCATGGATCTGGGCAGGCTCTGGTGGTGTCGGTCAATTCCCAAAACCAAAATCAATTGGTCATTTGGAATTTTTTCAGTCTTTTGTAGGTGAGGTCACCAGGGTCGGCAGCTATACTAACAGAAATCCAATCCTGCATAGTACTCCAGTAGGCCTGATAAGCACACAACACACACACCACAACCACCCTCAAGACAAAGGGCTATTTTAAATGAGAATCAATTGATCCCAGTCTCCTATGAAAATTAGTACTAGCAAAACCACCCTAGGGCAACCTGCATACCCACACACATGGGGCCATGGGTAAACGAAGGTTCATAGGGTGTTGGATAGTATTGTCCTGTGCCATCACAGGGGAATGCCTTGTTGGAAGATACACTAAAAGCATGAAGTTGGTCGTAATGTAGGTCTCTAGGCTATTATCATGCACAATTACTGGAATCTAGGTTTACCTATGGGGGAAACTTTGGAGGTAATGGATGACAGGGTTACTGTATGTTTTGAGAATGATACGATCCATTGATGCAGTATGAATAGGTCTACAGTTTAACCCCCAAAAAAGTAATATCTGGTACTGTATTTGCAGATTTAGGCCATCCCTTGCTACCCTTCACCTCACACACACTTCTGCGAGTTCCAAACTACCACAATAAGGGTTTATTAAACATGATCCTAATGGCACTAAAGCGGGCGTTTCCTGCACGCGGAGCGGGGGGGGCGGGCGTCTAAAATCGCTCATCGTTATTTCAATGAAGCCGTTCCATGCAACGGGCGAAAGTGGGCATGCGTTTCTTCGAATCGTAGCGGATTTTTTCCACCCGCCCGTGTGCCATTTCGTAATTGATTTCCGGGGATTTCCCTGCAAGTCTTAACGGCTTGTAGCCGATAATGGAGAGTAGAGGAGTTTATGTTCAAATAATGTTTTTTTTTTGTTTTTTTTTTTTCCAAAACAACAGTCAAATGTTTCAACACTAGGGTGAGACTTTATCAGATTGTCTCTCTTTAACCGCCGGACACCTATTTGAACACATTATTTACATGTTTAAACATTGATATGTCAAGTATTTGCTATTAAATCTCCAACACCTGTCACTTGTGAAGTTTCAATAGTTGGCCGTAATCGTTGACAATTAGAACAATGGTTTTTCGAAAATAAAACACCGGTGTAGGTTTTTTTAAACACTATTATGAATCCGGTTTTGTTTGGAAATAATAATAACAATAATAATAATAAAAAAACAATGATAATAATATTTAATTAGTAGGCTACAATCAGATTCTTATATAGAGCAATACACACTTAAGAGTGAGAAGAGGTGCATGACTCGAGGAAAAACGGTCCGCCCGCCCGCGTGCATGGAAACGGTTCACTCGCGTTGTCGCGTGCCCGCCCGCCCCCCGCGTGCATGAATGCGGCTTTAATTTTGGTATGATACCTTTTGGTTTCCCTGCTGCGAAATCTAGAATTTGACCACAAGGAAAACCATCACGGGTTAAGCAGCACTTGAGTTTTGGGGACTCTAAGTTGCACTGGACACGGTCGACGGCGTAGTTAGAACAGAACTTAAAGTGTAAAGTCATTCGTTGATTCCCTCCTAGAAATTAGATATAGGTAACCCTTAGTCCACCACTAACACTCGGGGCTATGGAAGCGGGTTTCCATGCAGCGGAGCGGGCGGGTGGGCGGCGAGGCGGCGGCAGGCGAGCGGCGTGCCGGCGAGCGGGCATGCGGGACGGCGGGCTGCGGGCTGGCGGGCGTGTCTTGAAATCGTCATGTAGCGATTTTTTTCCGCCTGCCCGCGTGGTATTTCGTAATCGATTTCCGGGGATTCCCTGCAATCTTACTGGCTTGTAGCCCGATAATGCAGAGTAGAGAACAAAGTTATGTTCAAATCATGTTCCAAGCAACACTCCTGTTTCAACACTTGTAATGATATTCGTAAAATTCTCTCCATTTTAACGGGCCGGACACCTATTTTAACACAATATTTCGCATGTTTAAAAAAAAACCATTGACGTGTCAGATTTACTATTATATCTCCAAAACCTGGCAATTGTGAAGTTTAATTGTATTAATTATTATTTTTGTATTTTAGGCCTATCGTTGCATTTGAACAAGTTCTGAGAGACTAACCCCGGTGCTTAGGTTTAAACACTAGTAGGCCTATGCGTCCGGTGTTTGATAACTCATATAATAATAATGATGATAGTAACAATGATAACACAAATAATAGAAGGCTACAAACACTGTTCTTATATATAGCGCATATTCACACTAAGGGTGATCGGGTTTGCGTATTTCGTCGAGAAAACGAAAAACGCCGCAAACAAAAATAACGAAAACAACGCCCGCAACACACCCCCGCCCGCCCGCCCGCCCGCGTGCATGGAAACGGTTCACTCGCGTTGTCGCGTGCCCGCCCGCCCGCGTGCATGGAAACGCGGCTCAACATTGGATTAACACCAGCTTTAGATAGTATTTTCGTACCTCGATGCCCAGAGTCTACGCAGTCTTTGTCATGACGGAGGGGGTTTTAACCCACATCCTCCCCGCGCAAAAGAAAACATTTCAAAGGTACAAAATGATGCAATGCTTGAGCCAAAAATAATTCCATTCCCTCACACCAACCACACAGGGATTGTCACTTGTCACACCCTCCATACCTGACATGGGCATAAAGTGGGTCCTCAACAGATGGAACCAAGGGCACAACCATGTTGAAAGTTGGGGGATGGGGGGTCTTAAGACAAGGCGATAGGCCCCCAGTGTCTCGCCTGGTTGATCGATCGGTGGTTTCTATATCATTCACATGCAAAAAAAGGCATTCAATGTGTTGCTTTGGATTTTGGTTATTGGCATTTAACATAAAACAGCACTAATCAGTGACCGATTTCAGATCATAAGGACTGGTTATTGACCATGTCTACCAAAGGAGTATTGAGTTTTATGGAATGTGACTAAAATTGCCTAAATTAACTACAAATTAGACACAATAAAATAGTGAAACATGGGATGAATTGATTTCATTTTCAAATGGTCTGACAGTAACAAGTAACTGTTAATGATAGAGCTATGGGAGGAGAAGCTTTGCTATTACCTCCCAAAACTGCTGAGTGGTTAGCATGTGCTCTTGCAACTATGACCAGGCTTACACCCATACCAACTAGGAAAAGGTCGGGGGGAACCGCCCAGACGTATATATCCCGCATCGTTTATTCAAGAAAGTTAGTGAACATGAAACCGGACAATATTCGTAGAAAGAAGACATTTATAGGACTGTGAAGCGACAAGTGTACGGTAAATGGGTCATTACCATGAATTGAAACAGAAGGGGCCAACCTATGACATGGATATTGCAGGCCCAAAATCAGTTTTTCATCATTTGCTCAATCAATTTCTATTCAAAAGGACTTTCTTGTGTGATTCTTCATTCTACTGATCAAACAGTACTATTTTGCATTGAAAATTATCACACAACATCCACGGTTCATAAAATTGGTTAATACAGGGTTTCATATGTAAAGGGGACACAAAGTTACAAAATTAAATAAACCCCACACAAGCTTTTAATTTGTTTTATGAATTGATCTGATTATTTGTCAATTTTGACAGGGATATTAACAAATTCTTCATTATTAATGGTAGTTTCAGGTTTTAGGGCCATGAGAAGAGTATTTTCCTGGTTTCATATGTAACGGGGAGTGGGACACCCAAGTGATTTTTGCTAGATTTCGGAAAAATTGGGAGTAGTTACCAAATCTGTGTCAGGGCTCGATTTTACGGTCGTCCGATCGTCTGAGACGACTGAAATTCAGAACGGACAACAGTGTTGACATGATGGTGGTCCGCTGACTACACTTTTTTAGTTACAATTGTCAACCAGTCACGATCTCGTTACTTCAGGCACAATGTATGCATCCTCAAAATCATTGTGTGTCAGACACTGTAACACTGCGGACATGAGAGGAAACACATTTTTGCAGCCCACACATCGATACCGTTCGATTGACATGACTTTGTAGAACTGGTGTATGTACACACTAAGTTAACCCTGAGGAATGGGACCAAATCACTGTAAAATAACGTTTGTTTAAAATCTGCAATCTGAAGACATTTTAAAAATCATCAAATAATGAAACAGGCATGTAGATGGGTTGTGATTTACAAACACATCTTCACAAAAGATGGATCATGTTATTTGCAAAGTGTCTTCAGATAATTACTTTTCTGGTTCTAGGGTATATGTGTCCCTTACACAAAATCATGGCAAGTTCTGTAGCTTAGGCCACTGTGGCTAACTTGTGGGAATAGTGAAGCATTGAAAATCATCATTTGTTTTTCCATTGATTCACACAAAATACAATTTTGCCTGGGAAAAACGTCACTATGGGGCAGAAAAATGTTGCCCGTTGAAGGATTTGCCCTTTTCAGCGACCAGTCATGTAGCTATGGATGGAAGCAGGAATGGCATGGGGGGTTATCCCCAGGTACCCACTGCCTAAATAAAGTTTGAAATTGTGTTGTAGCAATAGTTGCAATGTAGTTCGTTGGAGAGAGGGGGTCAGGGAGACAAACTTGAACCAAGAGGGAGGGGTACCTCTTCCAAATACATCCGATTGTTAAAAAACTGGCAATGTGGCCATTTCGGTGGATGCATATTGTAGAACGCTTATCCATTTTCTGAGAATCCCCTCCCCCCACTTTTGAAAACCAAGTGTAAATTTAAGACTTGTCTTTTCATCTTTTGAACAATGTGGCTAAGGCAGATCTCAATTAGGGAGCCAGAAGGAAAAAAGAAAAAGGAGCAGGAAGGGAAGCCAGGCCAAAGTATGGAGAGACTCGGCGCAGTCGACAACAAAACTTTCAATAGTCGTTGGCTGTCAAACCCGGCCTCTATAAACCATGGCATGATATGACAAGGAGAAGCAAAATTATGTTCTGTGGAAAATCATTGGGGCCATTGATCAGGTGTTTGTTGTGGTGGGGTGAGGTCCATTGAATTGAGAGCCTCCAGAAAACAGTGGTAAGCCATGGCAAAATTAAAGCGGCAGAAACCGAAGAGAGCACTAAATCATGAAAATGGACGTGCCGGAAAACCATTATCTCTCTTCGGACCAACCAAAAATTGCAAACACTGGTGTCCGACGGATCAACCAGAAAAAAAAGTCCCAAGGCCTGCTATGTGGTGTTTCTAATACATCATGACTTACAGATATAATTTCAGGAAACATTCTAACAAATCTTTTAAGAAGTGATAGTTTGTGGACTTGAATTTTCAAAAAGTCAATTTATGGAGACACCAAAGTCCACTAAGTCCACTGTCAACATTTCAAAATCTATTTTTTCCCATCTTACATTTGATTGGTGGCTTCAAACGTTGCCATCATTTGGATTGTCACATGGGTTTCCGGAGGGAAAATGGAATAACAAACAGGAATTACTTTTCCTGTTCAGCTTACAACTAAGATAAAGGGTTCTATGTAAGCCATTTGGGGGGACACCCAAATTGACATAGTGACAATAATTCTTGATCATGATTTTGTGATGCAATTTTAACTTGGTTTTATTACCTACTTTAGGGAGAGCTGGGGAAGTTTTCATTCAGGTCCAATTAAATACGCAATGAGACTACAGCAAAAGAGATAGGTGATGTCATAGAACTCAAGAGCGCTAAAGTACTTGTCAATTGTATGGACGCCACCCCCCTATACCCAGGACAGGGTGATGCATTGTCAAAGGTGGGTTCAGGCAATTATTGTACATTGACACACCCTCCAGGCATTAAATGGCTTACAATTCCTTGAAAAGAACCCACTAGTAGGCCAGCCTTCCCAATAATTTTCTACATAATCAGAACAAAATGACGCAACCCCAGAGTCGTTTTGTGACTTATTTTATTTATTGAAAGTGTCCCATATGTGAGTCCCTTTGAATTGACGATTCCGACCCACATTTGACACGCCCCTGTCCGGGGTATCAGGGGAGCGTCTTACAGTTGACAAGTGCATTAAAGGGGGTGTGACAAATTTACCACAGTAGCATTCTTGGAAATATCCTGATATTGCTAGGACAGAATTGATTTTCCATCTGATGAAACAGGAATTGTGAGTAATGGTGAAAACTTATACACATAGTTTACTAAATATTGAACAACAATAGGCCTTCACCGCACTTGTTAATTGTCTGAGGCACCCCTACAGCCCCCGGACAAGGTGCGTCCTTATTAAAATAAGCACATTTATTCAAGATTCGACCTTTAACCACATGACCACCCGACAGAGGCAAATTCAGGTCAGAGGTCACACACTGCAGGTCACAATTATATCACAATGCTGAACCCTCCAGCCTTCGCGATACCATTCTCCGATTATATCCAAAACAGGTTTTGACCCCTAAGTGACCTTGCCATGCCCTTTCATGTATGACAGTTTTTATGAAAATTGTTAACTCTCTCCAAGTGATACCTCCACTCCTAGGGCATTTTTTCGGCATTCTGACGACCCACACCCAGTTGCTATTGGCCGAGAAAAGTAACTAAAAATCAGTTTTTTGAACCCCTAAGTGACCTTTAATGACCTTCAATGACATAGTTTTTTTATAAACCATTGTTACTCTCCATGTGATGCATCCACTCCTAAACATATGCATTCCAAGAACCGCCCAATGTTATTGGCAAAAAGCTATTAATTAAAACTTTGACCCCTTTATACTAACTTACCAAGTATGCGTCCGATCGACTGCGGCGTTGGTCTCTCCTAAGCCCACAGGTCTATCACATATCCAAAACTAACCAGTTTCCTATTTTTTTTGCCCTGTAACTCTAAAAAGCAAATTTATTCCAGACTCAACCTTCAACCACAAGGCCACCCGACAGATGTCAACTTGAGGTCAGAGGTCACACACATGCAGTCACATTATAATCACAATGGTGAACCTTCCAGCTTCACAGATCTTCATTCCTCCGATTATGGCCAGAAAAAGCTATTAAATTAACTCGACCCCCTTGTTAAACTAACTACCAACGTAATGTCGTCTGATCGAAGCAGGAGTTGGTTCCTCCATGAGCACACCAAGGTCTAATCACATATCCACACTACCCAGTTTCTATTTTTTTTTTGCCCGTAACTCCTTAATAAGCCATTTATTCAAGACTCCCACCTTTAAAAACCACATGACCCACCGCAGAGGTCAAATTACGGTCCAGAGGTCACAAGACACATGCAGGTCAACCATTCTACACAATGGTGAACCTTCAGCCTTCACAATATAATTCATTCTTCATTAATTCATTTTTCTGATTATGGCCAGAAAACAGTTTTTGACCCCTAAGTGAACCTCGATGACTTTACTGACAATTGCAGTTTTAATGAAAATTGTAACTCTCCATGTGTACCATAATCCTCCTAGGAGCATTTGCCTTCTGATAACATGCCCAGTGCTATGCGCATAAAAAGTACTAAAATCAGTTTTTGACCCCTATGTGGACCTTTGATGACTTCCATGACATGGCGGTTTTTTAACAAAAATTGTTACTCTCCATGTGATCGATCCATCCACTCCTAGAAGCATATTGCATTCCATGAACAATGCCCAATGTTTATTTGCGAAAAAGCCTATTCAATTAAATTTTACCCCATTGTAACGACCAAGTAAATGTCCCGATCGAAGCGGGATTTGGTCCTCCTCCATAAAGCCACAAATGTCTATCACAATCCAAAATAACCAGTTTTCGATTTTTTTTTTGCCCGTAGCGCGGGTCCCGAATAAGCACATTTTTCAAGACTCAACCTTGTGTGCAATGACCCCGACGAGGTCAAATTGCTGTCAGAGGGGTTCACACACATGCAGGTCAACAATTATATTCCAATGGTGAACTTTCCAGCCTTCGCAGATATTAATTCTCCGATTATGGCTGGAAAACAGTTTTTGACCCCAAGTGAACTTGATGACTAATTAGTAACATTAATGACCTCTGGGGCCCTCGCCCTACTGTAAATTCCAATTGGTACTATAGATAAACCATCTCCACCATTTTCGTCGAAATCCACAAACTTCAAAAATTGCAGAAATTCTCAAATTAGACTACTTAATTAGCAATATCATGCCCGGAATCTGTCGTTTCGTTTACTCTTCAAGTTGTTTATATATCCTGAAGCGGCATCACCAATGCATCTACCGATCAAGAGGTATTCGTGTACACAAGCTTCCGGGCCAGTTTTCATAAAATATGCAAATTTTATGTAAAAAATGAGAATGTCCTTTTGGGACGAAAGTTGTTGCACATCGGCAACTCTTCAAAGCGCACCTCCACAAGAAGTCCCAGCTATGATGGCTTCCACGGTTCAGAGATATAACCGCACATACGGACAGACAGACGGACAGACAGACAGACAGACACACCACACACACACCAAAGTACCATCTATGTCTCTCCTTGAACCAGTTCAGCGAGACAAAAATGAGCTAATGACCCAACTTAATTAATGAATTTTGCTGCCAAATCTATCAGTTCGTGAACACCCAATTCCGGGTACACCCCCAAAAAATTTTGTCATAATCGGCCTCACGTTTTTGAGAAATCCTGCTCACGAAAGTGTGGACACACACACACGCACACACCACCAAAGGACCACTAAGTTCTTCCGAATTTCCTTCAGGCGAGACAAAACACTGTTTAATATTATGCATGGTTTACTTGACTCCACAGCGGAGGACAAATTGCAAATTCACATCGACAAACTTATTTACCTCTGCTTTTAGTATTATTTGACAATAAAATTCAAAGAATCAAAGGCCAGCTACGTCAACAACTACGGGAATCATTAATATGGGCACTTCATGCACCATAGATAGTGGTACCAGACATGCCTGCGAGGATGAGGTTCGTCATGTAATAAAAGAGGCTTCTTCGGCCACTTGTTCCCTGGGATGATTTACCTACTGAAGTTTTAAAGGAAGATGAAATTCATTCCCTCAAATCACAGACATTTTGAATCATACCTTTAGACTCTGGAAAGGTTCCTTATGTGATGAAAGCAGCAATAATCAGACCATTGTTGAAAACTGAAGAACCAATGAGAACTATCGTCTCATTTCTAACCATTCTTTTCTTTCTAAAACTCTGAATGATTAGGGCAACTCGATATAAGGGAACACCTGTCACATGATTTCTCTTTTTGACCATTCCATCGGCATACAGACCGGCACAGTACTGAAACGGAACATTTACGTATATGATGTGTTATATTCTTTGTTCAATTGACATTGCTTATAATTCAACGGCTTCTAATTCTATTGATCCTCTCAGCTGCCGTTGACAAACTGTGTAATCATCAGTTCTGCTTAAACGTTTGGAATGTATGGTATAGAAACGACATTCGTTGGATGGAATCACATTTATCCAAGCGTACTCAACTGTTAACCTAACTGACTCATTCCCAATCGAAACCGCCAATCTAAGACTGGCGTCCCACAGTATCCGTTCTAGGTTCCCTTACTTTTTTTCTATTTATATCCGTCCACTCGGAGAACTGGATTTCCGCGTCATGGAAATTAATATCATCTCTATGCTTGATGATAGTCAGTTATACATTTCTTTTCTCGGGATGAAGGTCTGAAGCACGTTCAATGCCTACAGATATTATCGATAATATTGTCATTGCTGTCTGAAAGTTTTCTACTGCTGACGTTCAAAGACTGAATTCATGATTTTTAGCTCGCAGAAAGAAAATCTCATGCAACATTTGATCATGTCAAGGTGGTGTTTCAAGGTTGAACAGGAGTAATTCTGCTCGGAATCTTGGTGTTACTTCTGATTCTCAACTTTCAATGGAGAAAACATTGTACTATCACCTGTAATACTGCATATTATTTTGTCCAGGATATTGGCGCGGAATAGACATTTCTGACACTAAGGATGCTGAAAGACTGTTCATGCTTTATCACTTCCTGTCTTGACTCGTTCCAATTCTTGTTCGCAGGATTACCTGGTAAGTTTATTACAAATTGCAGAGTGCAATGCTGCAGCCCAAGTTGTTGCCAGAATCAAGGAAATTTGATCATTTACTCCTTTACCTGTTAATTTACACGGGCCATCCGCCAACTTATCGATTACACGTGATGATCATGAATTTCACATGTTTATATGGACTCGCCCTTGGATACCTGTCGACTTGGTATCATGTAGTTCCCAAGTCTCTTAAGATCTGGTGAGAAGTACTCATGAAGGATACTTTCTCTGGTGGAAGTAGGAAGCGCTTCAAGATAGGCATTCTATACTTGGCCCCACGACTTTGAAAGTATCCCTAGCACATCATAACTACCACAACTTCAGTACATTTAATTCCAATCTAACGACACTCTATTTCATGTTTTCTTTTAAAGGACTGGGGTTTCTCATTGTATTGCATCCCTTCTGTAGCGCCTTTTATTACGTCTGTAGATATTATGCGTGTTGTAAATGCAATTTATCTTTCTTTTATTATGCTCAGAAGCATCACCTCTGGGGCATATGAATTTCATGCATACTGAACCAGCATTGACAACACACTACAGAATTTATAATAATGATATAACGGTTCTTAGATCTTTACCGTAATACGGTCTCAAAGCGTTGAAGGCCATTACCCCCTGATCAGTGGTAACTTGTTCGGCCCGCATTTTAGTGCACACTCGAGCCTATACAGCCCCTGGCAACCGCCATGGTTGCCGCCCCACAACATGTCCCCGGGACATTTCATCACATGGCTGCCGTAATCAGCGCCTTGTAATCCCTCTCAGGTCCCAATACGCCTGGTAAGGACGCCGCAACAGGGATAAGCGCCTTGCCCAAGGACGCCCGGAAAGGCCATCGACTGGCATTCAAAACTCGGAACCTTTCGATCACAAGTCTTAAGCTCCACCAACTGAGCTAATTCCCATCCCCAATTTATGTGTTCAAACCTGTGAGTGACACAATTGTGAAAGATTTTTAGTCTGACAAACAGACAAAAGAAAGATGCAATCATTTATTATGCACGATTTGACAATAGTTGTGCATGTCAGCTAGAATAATTCATCCATTGTGAATCCTGAAGAAACTTCTGGAATGTTTGCAATTTTGTTTACATAGGCTAGGCTCAGGCTACAGCTATTATATGGTATGATCGAATAACCTCAGAGCCCCATGATTTCCTTTACATTCCTTCCAGTCTGCCAGTGATGCTTCCTTGACTCCACAGCTTACAGCTACGGCAGCTACACCCTAGGTTCACACATCCCAATGGGAGACAGCAGGTGGGATGCCGGACTACTCCACTTCATACTATAATTCTAGGCCTCTCCAATATTAGGGCTTCCCCCCCTTCTGGAATAGTCAACAAACTGCTAACAGATAGGAATAGTTACAATGGTAATGCTCCAGGCTATCATGTGACCACAAATTGGTTGCAAAATTGTTGAAGATTGGGTCTGTCAGATTTCCATTAGGAGAACACATTCAAAAACTGACATGTGTCATGGTGGGTAAAACCGCCCACGTGTATATCCCCGCTTTTGAGCAATCAGTGGAAAGAAAAGAAGTATCTAACACCACATAAAGACCCCCATTTTTCGTCCAGAAGAAACCAAGATGAAAACTTCATCCACCAAGTTTTTGTTTAATCATGGAGTTGATAGGGTACATGCATTATGCAAATTGACCACGTGGCTTTGGACGACCTTCTAGTTTTATGGGAAAAATGACCCCCCACCCACCAAATTCGGTCGAATAGGACAAAGTTTTGAAAATCACATAAATATCGCAAAATTGACCTCCGATTGACCTGAAATTGCCTCCCTCAAATTTTTCGGGACCACTATAGTCCCATTCCCACCAAGTTTCGTACAAATTGACAACGATTGAAAAAATCGCATAAATCGCAAATTGACTTCGATGGACCTTGAAATGACCTCCACATTTGTCGAGGATCACACTATAGACCAACCCACCAAGTTCGTTCAATCCGACTAATTGAGAATGCGCATAAATTAGCAAAATTAGCGCCCCAGCATTGCAGTGATGCCCACTTTCGAACTCATCCGAGATTTTACTAGGGCGGACTTGTGTACCAGATTTCAGTCAAGCGGAACTTTTATAAAGCTGTAAAGAGTTATTTTGGGCTAACGGCCTTAAGTTCCGGCAGAGGCGGGCAGAGCCTGGGAACGGCGGCGGCAGCTACACCCCCCAAAACCGTAATCCACGGAAACTTCCGTGTCGCGGGGAAGAATCACTGGCCGTAGATGGCCATGTAGAGCCCATCCATTTCCTGGGTCAAAAACTGCGTCGAGGTCAGCTTTTACACTGAGGCTCGCTTTGACAATCCGCAACCACAGAGCCACTACAGAAGAGGGTGACTAGTGGGTTCGATGCTATCATGCAGAGTACTTTCGATGGGACATCACATCATGACAGGGCTTCTGATTGGTCACTAGGTTGCGTCCATTGCCTGGTATGGGACCCCAAAAGACCAGACGCAAGTGCATTTCAGGTTTTGACCTTTATTAATTACAACTTTTCCAACACATTTGAGCACCCATGCATGATTTGTCATGCCCTTCACAAAGACACAGGCTGGCAATTCAATCATCTGGTTGAAATTATCAACAATTCTATTTGCGAGTTGACACCAGTGAGTTGAAATCTTTAACAGTTGACAGTCTGACAGTTGGGCTCCAATGACCTTCAACATGTATACATTTGTGATCATGTCATGTCTAGAGTGCTGCTTTCAGTCGGCCACCAACAGGAAGATCATAGCCTAGGCAGCACACAGAGGTTACGAAAGCTGTGAGATCACGCTACTCCTAATATTGCACTCCTTTTTCACTATACAATGCAGCATTCACTAACTCCGTGTAAAATTGCCCCTGAAGTATACAAATTCTTCTAACGTAGGAGGGGGGGGGGGGGGGTGGGTGGGGTTTAGAGCTTGATTTCAGGGCAAGGAATCTGACCTAACTAAGCTAGAATGCTAAATAGAAATTCAGAAAGCCAAAAGGCTTGTGTTTCCTTGGACATCATTCTGCCAACCTTATAGTCAGTCATAAGGACGACTGGAAGATTGTACCAGCTCATATATCCCCGCAACACTAAGTGTTCGGGGATATTATGGAAACTTTAGGCGTTAGCGCTCTCATTCTTTAAACACTTTATCCGATTGCCCAAACTTGGACATGTCCTATGAGTAAATCTCGATAAAGTCGAAAATGGGCTATATAGTATAATTGTTGCCCTCTATTTTGCGGGTTTTCGCAAAAATTGTCAGGTTTGTGCGATTACACGAAACGTGGGGTTTGTGGGTATTTGGTTGGTGGCGAAAAACATGGCGACAATTTTCAAGGTCCATCCGAGGTCCAAGTTTGATTTTCTTTGTCTTTTGGCCATAGCCTATTATGAATAATGTATGTGATATTTCAAACTTCACATTGGAAATTTTTCATGAAACTGGATGAATAGGGCCAACTATCACATTGCCCGATGAATGTTCCCAATGTGGCCGAGGTCACGGGTAGGTCATCTTGCTTACTAATTTGCATAATAGTTGGCCACATTAGCAATTAGGCAATTTATAACTTTGTTGGATTCTCACGAAACTTGGTGAGTAGGACCTTCTAACATCCGATAAAATTTATTCAATGGCGTTGAAATCACTGAGGTCATTATGTGTGTTTAATATTTACTATTCGTTAGCATAATTGGATAATTAATGCGATTACTTTTCAACTTCAGGGATTTTGACGAACTTTAGTGAAATAGGACCTACTACCAGTCCCTATACATTTACATATCAATAGCATCAAGATCACTGATGGTAAATTTGTGGGACTAATTTTTATATTAGTTTTCCTGAGCAGTCAAAATGATGAGTTCAATACTTTCTTACAATCACATTGGGCATGTTCATTGGAATGCCATATGCGTCTATGCGTGAATGCATCACATGGAGTGGGTAATAATTTTCATAAAAACCGCCATGTCAATGAAGGTTATTCAACGGTCCTTAGGGGTCCAAAAACTTATTTTAAGTACTTTTTCGGCAATAGCAACTGGGTTTTTCATCAGATGCCAAACTGCTCCTCGGATTGGATGTATCACATGGAGAGTAACAAGATTCAGTAAAAACTGTCATATCCATTAAAGTCATTCGGGTCACTTAGGGGTCAAAAACTGTTTTTTGGCTATAATCGAGAATTGATACTGCGAAGGCTGGATTGTCCACCATTGTGATATAATTGTTGACACGCTTGTTTGTTGACCTCTGACCTGAATTTGACCTCTGTCGGGTGGTCAGGTGGGTGAAGGTCGAATCTTGAATAAATGTGCTTATTTTAAGGATTACGGGCAAAAAAAATGAAACTGGTTATTTTGGATATGTGATTCGAGCCCTTTGTGGTGCGTTTGAGAGAACAACTCCGAGCTTCAATCGGACCCTTACGTTGGTAGTTACAATGGGTCATAGTTCAATTTTATACCTTTTTTCGCATACATTGGACCATTTTCATTGGAATGCAATATCTTCTAGGTGGATGCCCATCACATGGAGAGTAACATTTTCTCAACAACCCGCCTGTCATTGAAGGCCATTAAATGTCACTAGGGTTCAAAAACTGATTTAGTACTTTTTCGGCAATAGCACTGGGTGTGTTCATCGAATGCAAAATGCGGCTAGGAGTGGATGTATCACATGGAGAGTACAATTCTCATAAAAAACTGTCTTATCATTAAAGGTCTATCCAGGTGCTATCTTAGGGGTCAAAACTGTTTTTTTGGGCTATAATAGAGAATTGTAATACTACAATGGCGAAGGCTGGATGTTTCACCATTGTGATATAATTGTTACCTTGCATGTGTTGTGACTTCTGAACTGAATTTGACCTCTTTCGGGTGGCCATGTGGTTTAAAGGTCGAATCTTGATAAATGTGCTTATTTACGTACGCACTTGTCCAGGCTGTAGGGGTGCCTCATACAATTACCGTACCGCCCAAGTTTTAGATAAATTAGAGCGCGTGAGCGTAAAGATGCATTCTATTGCTATTCCCCGCGATCATATCCCCCTCAGCTACAGAATGCCGCTCTTCTGTCAGAGTCTCTCACCGGTCACTCAGGACAACTACCGTCACGGCCCATCGACCAGCAGGCAGACACAAAAACGTTGATGAGCAAGGAGCTTACGATAACAATAGTTGCGCGATCGCCATATCAGATAGGACCCGCTGAATTTCATCAGCGGCCAGTAGGGCGATTTCCGAAAGGTAAACATGCAGCTTCCAAGATCAAAATTCACGTTAACGGCATGACTTTCAAAGGATACAGCGAGGCGAATTGATTCGGACAGTTCAAAATAGTCAGTAACACACCTTATATTTTCGAGGTCGCGTAAACATGATCTGTCCTTGAACACCTTGACACGCTCAAGAAATATTGAGTGCCAAACCACATTTAATACTGTGATTTGCACGGTTTGCTTCAGTAATCCTTAAGAGTCGAGGCGCGCCGAGTATAGAGCCATATAGGGAGCGGAAACAATAGGAGACAAGCACACTTAAATAAATAAATAAAAGCCAACGGGCTGTGGTATTATTTCTTGATCCAGGTGATACTATAGCCGCGACGTAGCTCACACATGCGTGTTGAGAATCACCCCTCGCAGTACACAGCGCAGGGTTATCAGGGACTATGTTATTTCGCCAAGGTTTGACTGCTTCGCTGTTCGACCATAACACTGCCTGCGCATGATATGGGACTCTCACCAGGTACATGGCTGCGGTATTCCCAGGGACTTCATCATTGCGCCACAGCGGTTGTTATTAAACTGGCAGGGAAATGTGAAATGGGGGCAACAGAACAAAAAAGGGTAATGAGGGAAAGTATTCAGTTATTCAAAGGAGTGTGAGTGTTGGGTTGAATAACGGTCATGGAAGCGTTAATGGGACGGTCTGCGGTCTTCTTTTCAAAAAAAAAAAAAAAAAGTACTGGTTAGTTTGTTATTTATTTAATTAACATATTCCATGCTTTTGTAAACAGAAAATAAAATAAATATGATAACACAGTGTCGTGTCATTTCTACACACCTCCCTTCCTCCACTTTCTTTTGCAGTTACAAAACTGTAGGCATTTATTAGTCTACATTATTGCCCCAATAGATGAGGGGAGCCGTGATGCCAAGGTGCAAGTTTAAATTTTTTTGTGGGGGGAGGTGGGAGGATTGAATGTCCTGAAATATGTTGTTGTTGTTGGTCAGGCCCATTCCGAAACACTGGGCCGTTGCACTAGCTCTAGCGTTCAACTTTTGCGTTGTGGATTAATAAAAAGGTTGGTAAATGTTCTCGTTACTACTAACAATCAAGGAAGAATCAATCCAAGCCAACTCAATCAAGCGTGAGCAAGCTGTCGATACTGATGTTCACTATAACTGCTTTGGAAAATAAAGTTGTATTTATTGTTTACAAGATTTTCACTCTACTATATAACTTTCCCAAGCTTAGCCAGGCTGAGATTGTTCTTTCCAATATTAAGTGCTAAGGGGTACACATGTTGGCCTGCCAAAGTGAGTGTTTACTCAGACCACTAGTGCATGGGGAAGAGGGGTGTCTTCCTCTTTCTGAGAGGGAAGAAACACATACTTAAGGGCAATACAGCCCATGCCGTGTGAAGCCCCCTCTGCATTCGAGAGCATGGTATATTTTCAATAACATTTCGGTTTTGCACTTACAACAATGCTATAGCCCTAAATATCGTTTCATAGCATGTGGAATATGTTACCGACTTTGCTTAGAGAAAAAATGTGTAGGGGTCCTATATGCTCAATTACAGTTATATTTTTTCAATGTTTTACCTAATTAATTGAGTAAACTACAGAGGGACTCCAGGGAATGCAAAAATGCAATTTTTCATGAGAGAACAAAGCAGCTTTTCTTATATATTTTTCAATGGTGTATCAATGCCATTGTTGATTCGTTGTAAAAAGAAAAAAAGTTAGAGAGAAGTTTTCAATCACTGCCGCGGACCTATTTGCCCAACAACTCCACCATCAACGTTACTACTACTCAACAGCAGCCTGCGCACGTATTGGCAAAGCCGTTTTACTTTTTATTCGGCATTTATAGATATCTACAATTATTTGAAGCTATCTTCAAATAAATGTAGATTCCCCAAATAATGGCAGATATCAGCAAATTCAATTGAAGATATCTTAATTAAGTAGAGACATTCTCCAAAGATTTGATGATATCCCCAATTAATTGAAGATATCAACTAACCAATTGAAGAGATATCTTTAAATACTTAGAGATATCAACAATTCATTTGAGGATATCTTCAAATATTGAAGATATCAATAATAGATTTACAGTTATCTTCAAATGATTGTAGATATTCACAATTATTTGAGGATATCTGACAAATGTTTGCAGATATCACAAATAAATAGTTGATATCAGCAAAGTGTTAATGAATATCCCTAAATCTTTGAAGATATCCACAAATATTTGTGATATCTACAATTGAATTGTGGGTATGCTCATTTAATTGATACCTGCACTTAATTATGGATATCTACAATTCTATTATAGATATCTACCATCAATTTGTTAGATTATCTCATATCAACCATTAAGATACAACTAGTGAATAGTTGATATACTTCAAATAAATGATTGTGAAGATATGCTTCAATTCATTTGCCAGAGATCTACCATTCATTTTCAGATATCTGCAACTACTGAATAAAAGCCAAAGCGGGCGTGCTGATGCTCTACTGGTCTTATGTGATATCTTCATGAATTGAAGATATCATCAAAATGAATTGGAGATATCTTCCAATTAACATGGTAGATATCTCCAATGCTGAATTAAAAACTAAAACGGCGCGTTGGCTGTTAGTACACCACGTTCGGTGACCACCACGCGCAGTGCACTGTATATTACTCAGGTCACGGTGAACGGTTGTACGGCATTGCAGTGTGCTACACCTACAACGTACTAGACCTCGGTAACATACTCGTTAATGTCCATATGCCATATCGCGATTGGCATATATGAAGGGTATATGGAGTCGGCGCAAACATGGCGGTAATACAAATGTGCAAGTGGTCTCACTCGCATTTTACGGTTGTGGTTTAAGTCACGTTTGAAGAATCGGGCGGGAGCCTAGTAGAGCGGTATCAGTGTTCGCAACAGGTCCCGGGTTCGATTCCAGACCGATCAGCACCGGGCGTTTTTTTCCAGAAGTGGCTGTTACTTGCAGTTGGACTGGCGTGTTCCTGGTCAGCTGTTGAGCAGGGGTTGTAAGTTCGAGGTTGTTTCGGGGGCACTTGCAATAGGCTAGTCGGTCGGCTGTGAGCAGTCGAGTCGAACATCTTCCGCTCATCCGTTCTGAGGAAGGGGTCAGGTCCTGGAATTCACGGATCGTCCGTCGGATGGTAACGTAAAAATTGCGGTTCCGGGAGCAGCGAATTGGGGTCACTCCTGCCTCGATATCATCTGAGACTAGTGAGAGAGAAGGCGGATGTGTCGCCGGGCTCATCACGATCAAAAATTCGGTTAGGTTCCACGATGAGTCAAATTGGCTTCCTGACCCCGTAGCAATCTAAAATCCAAATCAAATCGTATAGGCAAAAAACGCCAACCTTGCCGAAGTAAGATGAGTCTCAACAACGCCAAACAAAGTTAAAGAATTTCTAATTCAATTAGAGAGGAACAATTCAACGATCTCTCACTTGTTCTTCAGGCTAAATGCGTCCAACCGTTACCATTAGAGCCTTTAGTACTATACAACATAGCAGGCAGCGTGATGAAATAGCAAAATAGCGCGGTTACGTGTTGAGTGGTTTTCATCTGGCTTGGTCTACCGCTGGCGAGAGTGACAGATTCTCCTGTTCCGTTATTTAGGGAGCGGACTCGCCGAGGTCGAAATGGAGAGTTGGTGTCGGTTAGAGGACTGACGAACCTCCAGATTTTTATTTTATTGATCGTCGGAAAAGCGAAGGACGGAAGGCAGACTTTTATGCGCGGTGCATAGAGAATTGAAGAGGAAAGTACATACAATGTTATATTCCCGAGTAATTTTATTCATTGCGTTTAATACTAATGAGAAAAGAAGATTAAAGTTAATTCTTCAACCATTAGACTGTTACAACTGTTATGAATGTTCTCAAGTTTCATCATGTGGACGAGTCGGAATGATGTGGTCTACCAAGGATTTACCTCACAATGGGCCCGGACCCGGGTACGTACGGGACGGCAGTACGGTACAGTATCGCGCGCAAGTACGTACGTAGCCTAAGTATGTGTGTTAACACGCTAGGCTCAAGGCATGAGCCGGGCCATGGTTGCTATTATGATATTAACGAGGGCTAGGCGTACAGTATTGTAATTATTTTTCCTCCATGAGGTCTTGGGGCCTGAACGAATCAATTGTGATATCCTAGGTAAGCGATTATCTAAAATACTCTTTTTAGACCAATTACGCTTTAATTGCAGCCAGAATAACAACGGTACATAACTTCTGGAAAATAACAATGGAGATAATTTTTCCCAAAAATTAACACATCTTATTAACGGAAGTCCCTAACCATGAAGGCTTCCCACAATACCCAGGCATGCGTGGTTCGCAAGCCATTATTTGACGATATCTTCAATAATTTGTTAAAAAAAAAAAAAATTGTAGATATCTCCAAATGCTATAGAAAGTGAAACGGCTGACAGTATTTGTAGATATCCCACAATTATTTGCAGATATCTACATTTGATTTGCTGATATCCCAATTATTTGAAGATAGCCTCAATGGATGGCTGATATCTTCAAAGATTTGGAGATATCCACAATCTATTTGGAGAGATCTTCAAAATTTGAAGATATCCGCAAATCATTTGGAGATATCTGTAATTATTGAAGATAGATATCTCCAATGCTGAATAAAACTAAACGGCTTGCGACATTTTTGATATCAACAATCAATGCATTGTAGATATCTCAAACGATTTGAGGATATCTCCAATTAAATAGGAGATATCATAAAATGTAATTATTGATATCAATAATTCAACATTCACGGTATCATTGTAGATATCTATGGGCGAATTGCGCTATCAACAAATGGAATTGTGAGATATACTGTAATAGATTTGTAGATATCCACGATTAAATTGTAGATATCAACAAAGTAAAGCAAGTATTGATATCACAATTCAAATGTAGATCTCAGCAAATGGGATTGCGGATATCCTCACTTCCTCTGTGGATATCTCCAAATATTTGAAGATATTCAAGGAATGATTTAAAGATATCTTCAAATAATTGTCGATACTCCAAATAATTACTGATATCTTCAATATTAGAAGAACAACAAATGATTAAGGATATCTTAAATATTTGAAGATATCTTCAAATAATTGGGGATATCTTCAAAGATTTGCAGATATCTTCAAATATTGAAGATATTGCAAATAATGTGGATATCTCCAAAGACGAATAAAAAGGTTAAAAACGGCTTTGCCATACGCAGGAAACACGCTAGCGATCCCGAAAAGGCTGACCGGGACTGAGTGACGGTGTTTCGAATATAGATGAATTATTCCGCCGAACACGTGGCAGTGTTATTATTACGCATGCTATCTCACGCCCAAACAACGGTCCCAGCGAACAAAGTCAGTTCAGCTGTGGGCTGATCAGCTGCTGCGCAGCGCCCAGCGTTGCCGAGCCGGTTGAAGGAGACGCGTGAAAGTTTTTCGGCAGAAGGTTGGGTTCGTGTTAGTATTGATATTGGACGGTGGCAGGAAATCAATCCCTGACTGTTTACTAGTATCTGAACTACATGGAGGAGAGGAAGGGTATAGGCGCATTGCAGAGCATATCCGCGAAAGTATACGGCGAGGACAACCTGAAAATTCGGAAGCCCACCAATACCCCCCCCCCCGCTTCTACGACGCTGCTACGGCAGGGTGGAATCTGCTCGTTTCAGGAAAAATAGCTAGTTAGCAGGGGTTCATGCATAAAAAAGGTAATGAATCTCATACTTAATATTAAACACACAAGCACAAAGTAAGAGAATAAACACGTTTGATGTTTGGAAAAGGGACACTATGGCGTCAAAAGGGGGGGAGGGGGGACTGCCACCTCTCCGACTTTTTACATGCTCCCATTGCGTACATTTCACACAGTAAAATTTTGAAAATGTGGCCATATCCTCCCCACTTTTGAGAGGCGTGGTGACGCTCATGCTTGCAACCCCCCTTCTACACCACAAACCTTTCATTCACCTCCTTCAACGTCAACAAACTTGCTCAAATCTGAATAGTATACAGGCTACTGCGTATGACGGCATCAGAAGATATATATGCCATTCTATTCGGGCTGCATTACGTACATCAGGCAAACACATCGGAATCGCTCAAGGTAAAAAAAATTTGTTTAGTCAACATCCTGGCCCAGACGAGCATCAATTGACCAATGGGATGTCTATTCTCGTCTACGCTCAACTCCATGATTCGGAGCACTAATTCATTTAACAAGTCATCCACGCCAGTTGCGAAAATTCGATCTGCCGATTTGTAACGTGGCTCGGGATAGAACTACATGTTTCACGATCGCCACGTGGGTAGTAAGTGATTGGGCCCGAGCATTTCAGGTAACCTATAGACATTGTGTGATCTTTCCTTGCAGCTCCATTTTAGTAGGGCAGTAGGACTACGTGTCATGGAAGAGAAAAAAAGAACAGACTTGCCCAAACTCTCGCTCGTCTTTCGCGATAAGTTTTGGTAGTGAGTGGTCGTGATTTTTTAGACATGGGGTATATGGAATAAGGATATTTGCAGAGGAAGTAGACTATTGATACCCAACAATATGATTTATGGCTTGGAAAAGGGATGTTATTAAAACGGAATGCACTGTTCTCTAAAACTTGAGTACCTTCTGCTTACTCACCTGCTTACCGAAACCTTGGGGAGGACTGGTGAATCTACTTCATCGTAGTGAAACAAGAAAATATACAAACCTTTTGTTAATAACACAGTGCAACACTATGAACAAGCAAAACGTATGTAACTAAAATAGCATTCGATTTCTGAAGGTATACTATATTTTCCCCACAACTTAAAACCCATCAATTGTTCTCCGGTTTTTACGTCTATAAGCGACCCAGCCGGCCCATCAGTCACCCCATTCGTTTAAGGGAGGGTGTCTAGCTATTGGAATACAAATCACTTGGGAAGGGGGAGGACCCCCCTAGACACTTATGTTTATTCCCCCTTAGGCCTTAGGTTTAGCTCCCTCCCCCTCCAGCACCCCCCCTCTTTTTCTTTTCTTCATTGTTGTCAGGCGCTTCTGTACGGTTGCACAACTTACAAGGAACGTTTTACTGTGGCCGAAACGAAGGGACCAGATTATATTGCCTGGGGATCTCTTGTTATTGACCCGGGTGCCCGGATCTCTTAACTGGTATACTCGTAAAAATCTGATTTTACAGACAGAAGGAAAATGGGTGGGAGAGATCTTTCAAATTGGTAGGGATCCAACTCGTTTGTGATGATGTGAATGAAAATGGATTGTGTTAGTGTTCAAGTGTATAGGTAGGGATCAAAATAGCAAGAAGTACGGCTCAATAGCAGGGAATGCTTAGCATTATTGATGTGGTCCCCACCGGTCCGACTAAATTAATAGGGACTGCTCGCAGTGCCCATTATCGACCCGGTATCCGGCATCAATAGGCTCCCCCCCCATCCCATATAATGAAAAAAAGGTATAGATGATTAAACATGGAAAAGTATGTTTTTGTTTGGTTTGTTTGGATAGGTGGAACTTTATGTCTTACATTCAATTAATATCTGTGAAGTGTTTGAGCACTTAAACCCGGCCAAAACATTTCGGACCTTTTTCCCTTTATTCCTTTAAGGCATATTTTTTTATTTTTTTTAATTTTTCCCTTTAAGGCATTTTTAAACAATCCTCGAATGAAAGTTGCACAAATTGTGATTTGTGATACTTGCATCTAATTTACTGGGGGTATATAGTTGCCCACATTGTCTGGTCTCTATACTAAACATTTTTTAAAATAGAAAAAATATATCCAGTCACCACTTAAGGTAAAGTGTACAAACGGGGTGAATTCACCTCAAGGAATTTGGGTGTTTGTATAGTCCCTATAATTTAGGCCCCCTCGGACTAATTCTGGCCCCTATGTCCCTAATTTCAACACGTATTAATATTTCTTGAAATATCTTGTAAGACATGAAATTTTGAACAAATTATTTAAAAGTTCGTAGTATATTATTTACAAATATGGGCTGTTGAACAAAATTTGGCTTGGGCTTGCTCTGGTTTTCTCCGGTCTTTGATTCTGATTTCAACTGTGGACTTTGTGTGTGTAAAATCACTTGCGTCACAAAAATTGTAGTTTTGTTGTTTTTTGAATAATTAATTATTAAAATAGCCTCAAGAATAAGAAAAGAAGTGGAAGTTGAGGGAGATTAGATTTGCATTGATTCCAGTTAGTAGTGAGTTAGTTGACCCCAATGTGCATGATAGGAGTACCGGGTTTAATAAAAGCCCATCATATGGGGGCCGAAATTATTAGGGACATTCAATTTATTTTCCCCTAATTTGGGCCCCCTTCTGAAAAAATTGTTAAGGCAGTAGTAGAGTAGTGTTTTTAGGCAGTCAGTAGAGCCGTATTACCAAGATAAATATTGACATAGGACAACAAGTCATTGGTAAACATCTGCATCTGATTCTACCAAAATATTTTCTTTATGCAAATGACTTTATTTTTTAAAGTTTTACCCATTTTCTCAAACAAAGTTGACTCCTAGCGGATGGCTTAATTTTCGTAGGGACAAGTTGTCTGAAATTTAAGATCACTTTACTTTATTGAGTATTCCTTAATCTCAATAAAAATATCATTATCTGATCAATTGTTGTTTCAGTGTTCAGTCAAACAGAACACAAGTAAGGCCAAGAAGGGGTATAAAAAAAACAAGAAAGCAGCAGTTTCTTGTCCCCGACCGCACGCTTTTTTAGATAAGTCAATTTTCTTTTTTTTTTGCAACTTCACTTGATAACTTCTCAACATATGGTTTAAAGAAAAAGCTTACTACATGATGCCATGCAAACTAGGTAAGGAACATTTTGGGATGGCTTTGAGGCCAATAGGGGTTATAACCCAGGAAAAGAAAAGAAAAAAAAAAGAAAAAAAAAGAAAGCCTCATGCTCATTTCCGAACTGCTGGTTGTACACGAAAATCTAAATATGGTATTGGAGTCTGAGAGCAAAAAAAAAAAAAAACAAAAAACCAAAAAAAAAAAAAAAAAAAGCCCTCCCCTCACGCCCCAAACCTTTCAGCCAAAGTGTAGGACGAGAAACTTTTTTTTTTTCTTTTTTTTTTTGACTTGGCTAATGATGTTTTTGTTTTTTTGTAGCTGCAAAAAACTGTAATTAAACTGGTTCTTTGATGGGTGTAATAAACAATTTCTCAAGGAGGCCTAAATTACGGAGGCCTAATTAGGGACATTTCCCCCTATTAGAATTGTTCGAGGAAATAAACACTAATATTGTCTCCAACCAAGCTCTGACCCACAAGCACCTTGAATGCGAGTCATTATTTTGATAAACACCGTAACGGCTCACACCCATAACCGTGTAAGATATGTGGTGTTTCTTAACAGTTAAGAACTAAATTTCACTTCTGAGGTTGATTCCTCCGTCCTCAGGGAACGATCATAACAAAGCATGACAGGAATATGTGGACACTGAAATGTTGTGCATACTTTTGTGCATGGTGGATAGGTACTCGGGTTAGGCTGAATATTCTCAGGATGATGTCTAGTCTATTGCTAGGCTAGGCCTCCTACTTGGGCAGTAGGGGCCTGGCCAGTAACCGTTCACCAGTCCACAGAGGGCAAATGTACAAACATCTAATGCATACCATGTCAAGTTCATGTAGCCTACAGCAAGGTCGGTGGTGACCCTGTGATTTGCAAAATGAAGATATGGAGATTTATTCAGTTATTGTGTTCATGCCAGTAGATGTTGATGTACAGGTATGGGGCCAGCACCAAATCGATTCCACAGATTCGTCATAGGATTTATATTCATTATCATGTAGCTGAATGATGATGCTGAGCCCAGTGCTACGACATCCACGGTTGAGTATGTAGGGATAGAGTGAGGGGAGGGGTGTCGTGGTTATTGGTGGTGGTTAGGATTGTGGCAGTAGTTATTCAATAACCATTTACTTAATCGATTGTGCATCATCTGCATCCCATGCGAGGGTATGCCAGCTCCTGTTAACATGAGGCGGACAGACACTAACAGCCCCGCTCCACTAGTCACATATAATTTTCATCTACCCCGTCATCAAGCGGGATTTTTCAAGTATGTAATAGTATAGCCAAGGAAGTGGCATTTATTGCACTGATACTAAACAGAAAAAAATTTCCATGAAATCAGAGCACAAGGATTTGCGGCATAGTTTGATATATTATGTGATTTATGGGACGTGCTGTCATGAACAGCAGTGACCAAAAAGTTAACATACCACTTCCCCACAAAACCTTCAAACAGCCTGCCCTCGGCCAAACCAATATTCTTTGTTGCATTAGGCACTTGTTAATGTAATATGATAAAATATATCAATGAATAATGCATATAGTTCACCTGTCCCACAGAATCAGAATTATCCAGGCAAAGGTAATTTTCAAACACAAAAACTCCACTGGTATTAAACCTGAGACATTATCTGTTAGTTAACAATTAGCGAGGCTGGTCGTAATGCTTTTTGTGTGATGCACCCTCCATAACGTTCCAGCAAAGATTGGGTGGGAAACAAACTCATGATTATTGCTGAGCTGGGACGATCAATTGGGTGAGAGGCTACGCAACAGAGCACACCTCTTCCCCATTTCAATGTTGGGGAGGAAAAGTCTTGAACGGATCAACGGTCGACACTTAATATTAGTTTTGTGATACTTGCAGTTTTTGTTCGAATAGGATACTTCTGACTGTTAGTTGTGTTATGACCAGCCAATGCTGCCTAAGGGATGTCACAATGAAGGATCCAGCCCAACGTTTCTGCTCCGCAATGTTGTTCAAGGCCTTAGCCTACCTCAATTGAGTGGAGACACAATGATCATGGTGAGTTCAAAAAGCCACTTGCCCACTTCCCTATTTACAATTTATAGTTTCCAAGCCTACTGCGAAATTGTGCACGTACACGTTTCCATGCAAGGGAGATGGAAAATGAAGGATGCTACCTCTTATCGTAGTTTTTAAATGCTTTCATTCCATATGCTATGAATATATGGCAGTGCCATTACTCTGCGGCATTCCAAATTAGTCATACTCTAACTCGCGAGGAAAAGATTATACGTGATGAGGGCGCTGTTTCCTAATCAGACAACGTGATCAAACTTCCCATACAGCTGTAATTAGGAAATGAGCAATAAGTTTGGCGTTCCATAACATGAAATGATTTTAAAATAGAGGGCGGCTATTTTTCTGCGTAGGTTGTTAGTTTGAGATTTTTCTGCGTTACGGAATTGGATTGTGTTACAAAAACTGGTTATCGTACGCAGGGACTATGGTCTATCCAACAGGAGGGCGCTGCTGGGCCGTACACGTGATCGTGACGTAAGAGCGTTTCACTTCGCCTCACAGTTGGATAGGCAGTTTTCCAGCCGTAGTTGTAAAGGTCCCTGATCGTATGTTGACAAGATAGTGGTTAAGCGATTCTCGGAACTGGGGAGGGTTGTGAAACGCGCGACTATTTCGAGGGGGGATGTTTGCCTATGGTGTGGAGAAGGGGAAGGGGGACACAGGACAAAATTGTTTCTCTTGTTATTCCTCTCATACTACAACATGACATCGTTAACGAACAAAATTTCACCAACATGGAACAAATATTAGGTTCTTATATGGGCACAGAGATTTGTGTGAAAATCCAGAGGGGTTGGGGATAGTACAGATGATATTGTAAAGAACAGAGGTGACAATGAAACAAATACAAATTCTTACTTGTACTCTCTAATCCCTTAGGAGGTGCAATTGGGACAACTCTGAAATTCAGATGTGAATATCGACTCTTTCTCAGAGTTGCAAGGTTAACAATTAAGGTGGTTAATATGATCGACAGGGAATGACAACTAACAAGTGCATTTATGAATGACCATTTACGTACACGTCTGTCGCCTTCAAAGTCTATAAATGTCTTCTTTCCACGAAATTGTCCGGTTTCATGTTACCACATTTCTGAATAAGATGCGGGGATTATATACGTCTGGCGGTTTACCCGCCCGACACTTTCTAGTTTGGGTGGCACAGCATAAGTCTGACCAATTTCCCATTTTGCCAACTAACCAATAGGTTTCCTATACTCTATTGATAAGAAAACTAAACATAAATTTCAATGTTTTCTGACTTTGCCCTCTGGTGACATTCATGACCAGAATCAAAATTGATAGGGTTAATGTCTCATCATGGGGAACAAACAGACAAAGTTGAGCTTCATCCATCCAGTTGGGGTCGCACGAGAAAAAAGTGGCCAAAAAATCGACTTTCACAAATTTTCTATTTTTGACCAAAATTCCCCGACCCGAGCCCAAAACAATAGGGCTCCTGTAATCCCCATAAGAAAGCTCTACCACAAAATTCCAACTTGATCAGACCAACCATTCTGGACTTATCATGTTGAAAAGGTTCTCAGGACTTTGACCTCTGGTGGACCTCAGATGACTCTGACTGACCCCAAAACAAACAGGTTCATGTACTCATCATGCGAACACACATACCAAGTCTGAGCAGCTATCATCTATCCAGGTCGGTCGGAGTTTAGTTGAGTTATCATGTTTATGAACCAGAATTGGCCCAAAATATTCGAATTTTTCACAAAATTTTATTTCCGACCAAAAATAACCCCCAGACATGAACCTAAACAATAGGCTTCCTGTACCCCAATAAGAAAGCTATAGACCAAAATTTCGCTTGATAGGACAACCATCTGGACTTTATCGTAGTTTATAAGGTTTTAATACCTTCTTGATCTGGTTACCTCAGATACCTCTGACCTCATGACCCCAAAAACAATAGTTTATGCACTCATCATGGGGAACACACATACTCAAGGTATAAGTTCCTTCTATCAAGGTGGCGGTCGACGAGTTATCATGTTTGCGAAACCGAAATTGGCCAAAATCTCGATTTTCCACAAATGATCTATTTTGACCAAAATTCACCCCAACTCAAGCCCAAACAATAGAGATTACACCCGCTCATTATGGGCAACAGAACATATGACAAACTTCCCATTTATCCACCAACCAATAGGGTGCCCAGACTCTTGATAAGACTGCCACACACTGAATTTCAAGATTTTCAGACTTGACCTATAGTGACTCAGAGACCTCTGACAGGACCCCAGGACAATAGGTTCATGTACTAATTGTGAGGAACACCATACCAAGAATGACCTTCATCCATCAAATTGAAGTCGCAGCTACATGTTTACAAGCCAAAAGGGCGAAATATCCACTTATAAATTTTCAATTTGTGGCCAAAACTCACCTCGACCTAAACCAAAAACAATAGGGTTCCTGTACTTCTAATAAGAAAGCTACCACAAATGTCAACCTGATAAGATCACGACCACCATTCTGGACTTATCATGTTACAAGGTTTCAACACTTGAGCTCTGGTGACCTTCAGTGACCTTGGACCTGACCCGAACAATTGGGATCATGTACTATCATGGAGGGACACACATACCAAGTAGAACTTGATCCATCCAAGTGGGTCGGAGTTATCGGGTAACGAGCTAAAAGTTGCCAAATCATCAAGCGTTCCACATTTACCATTTTTCCTCAACATTGACACCTGATTCCACAAAAACAAGAGGGTTCCTGTACTCCTCATAAGAAAGCTGCCCAGCATACCGAATTTCAACCTTATTCGGACCAGGCGTTCTGGACTTATTGTGTTAACAAGATTTTTCAGACTTTGACCTCTCTTGACCTCAGAGACTTTCTTGACCTGACCCCAAAACAATACGGATCATGTACTCATTATGGGGAACCCATATACCAAGTATGAACTCAATCCAACAAAGAGGGGTCAAGTTATCATGTTAACGAGCTAAAACGGCCAATTAAATTTTCCACAATTTCCAATTCTTCCCGAATTTGACCCCTGAATTACACAAAAACAATAGGGTTCCTGTACTCCTCATAAGAAAGCTGCATACCCAGTTTCAACCTGATGGGATCAGGCATTTTAGACTTATCCTGTTTTAACAGATTTTCAGACTTTAGCCTCTCTTGAACCTCAGATGCACCTTCCACCTGACCCCAAACAATATGGATCGTGTACTCGTTAGGGGGAACCCATATACAGATTATGAACTTAATCCATCCAAGCGGGGTTGAGTTATCGTGTTACAAGGCTGGCCTCACACACGACACACACCCACACTGTCATGACTGCCATAGATTCCTCTGACTTTGTCAAGGAAAAAAATCATTCAATATTACTTTGTTCCTGGTTTATAGCATTTGGTTGGGAAGGCTCCTCAATTTATCATATAATTTGCATGTGGGCAACTAGCATCGTTTTTATGATGTCCATGATTACCAATTATAGGGAGAAGGACATATTTCTCAACAGTTTTCTTTGAAAATTTGTAGTATGACATCATCAAATGTTTGCCAATTTTTGCAAAATTGGCCAACTTGAGAATTAATAATCTTTAAAAATTGGTAACTTCATAACCGAACAAGCTATGAGCATGAAACAAGTTTGATTGGCATGATTTTCAATGCCACAATAATATGACAATCATATTTGTGACTGGCCTTGTCCCTTTAAATAATCAGGCGCAGCCCTCCACCGTCAAGTTCCTATCGCCCCCCTTCCTACAAAAAGAAAATTGAGCCCTCTAATTATTTTATTTAAATGTGTGGAGATGATAAGGACCCTGATAAGACAGTGGATTGAAGGCCTTTACCATCTTTGCAGATGGGAAAGTGCCGCCCATTTTCAAAACTTTCTTGCATGCTTCAAGCGACCAATTTTTGCAAGTCAGCTCACATCAATCATATTAGCCCCTCTAAAATTAATCACTCCAAAACGTGCCAGCCTTGGAGATTCCACTAATTTTGATTTATAACTCTCAGAGGCTACTAACCTTTCATTTAGGCCGTGGAAAGTTGGGACTTATATCCAAAACTGGAGTGTAGCAACAATCAGGGTAAGTAATTGAATATTGTTTGATAATGAACAAGTAAAACAGCAGAATCGATGCATTAATTTGTTACAGTGTAGAAACCATGGTCAACAACTATTTGGATCCCATCCATAATAACCACACAGATCATATATCACTGCGAGTCACGCTTGAAATCTACCAAGTTATGAGAGTCAGATGCTCTACCAATTGTTGTGTTCGGTGTCATGGTTCAGAGCGCATTCTCTGATGCCACCTGAGCCATAAAGGCCCGCATGCACGAACTTGTAATTAATCTACCCTAACTGAAATCAGCTGGATACCAGGCAACTAGATAAGCCACATACAGTACAGAACATGTACATGGCATGGTACTACAGGCCAGGCCGAAGACAGTAACAGCTGTGAAGAGATATGGTTACAGGGCCATTTGTGCACATGGTAGGGATGGAAAGGTACTACAGAATACAATACAGTCCTACACCACATGAAAGGGGACAAATAAGACAAATCACCTCCCCCACCCCCCCCCCCCCCCCCTCCTTCTCTTAACGTTAGATGAACCCAAATGGTTTGGATCCAACAAAGAACAGGGCGAGTGGATTTCCCAAACTTTTAGAGAGAAAGAATCAGACAAATCTCTGCAGAAAGTTACTTGCCCTGGTATGAGGAAATGAGTGGTATCACACTGACCCTGACCTCCCCCCTCCCCCACTTCACAGATACAAATTGCTAAAGTGAGAACAACCTCGCTAATATGATCAGCCAAGGGGCTACCACTTGTTGCGGTACTGAGAGCAATGATATGTGTGGGACCCCCACCCCCATGCAGTAGATTCACCCCAGTGATTACACAAAACATGGTTGTATACACGTGTACAAAGTACTGTTTGATCAAAGTAGTCAATTCCTGAGTGACACATCCCTCAAACATCTGACTGACAGTCCTCACAGTCTCTTTATTGAGTTGGTCAGGTATATCCTGTCAGAGAGATCTGGGTGAAAGTATTTATATAATGCCGCGTGGTCAGATAGAATAAAGACTGGCAAGTAGGAGCAACACAAGTATAAGCAAGAGCACGAGTGGTGCAACAGCTCAAACTATACTGATGATTGTTATCATTCTTTGGAATTACACACATGGGTTGCATGTTTAACGGACTGTCAGCGTTCGGCTATTTTTACACAATGAGTCAAATGGGATTCTGCAAAAAGCTTTGGGACCATTGTTTTGAGCATGTTCGTCTCTATACAATTCATTATAGTCAATGTCATTAGGACGAATGCTTTGTGCAACAAGATCAACATTACGTATTACGTCTTCAGTATGCCTACAGTGGGCGTAGTTCATTATAACAGGACTAACAGGCCATTCGATGTGTCAGAGGATCATATCCCCAAGAAATGGTTCACAATGTCAACATGATCCAAGAACTAATACAGACAGCTAACTTGAATCATCATTTCATCATTTTTCCCATGGAGGTTTGATATCAAAATTGACATGTGTTGAACGGACAACAGCGAGGCTCTCCAAAACAGTCGTTGACATAATTACAGCCGACCTGTCAAAATTAGATTAACTGCTGGTTAACGCACTTAGGGCTTATGGTTAAAATGGCAAAGTTAGTCGCAGTTCGCTGCTACACTACTCTGGCTGAAAGTTGGGAGGTCTGAAGTAGCCACAAGAAACATTTTGGGGTGAGAAGAAACCATAATATGAGAGACATCTGACAATTTCCCCCCCCCCCCCATCCAGTGGTTGTACTCCTTCTCGGGAATACCTTACCTGAGAGTCTGAGACTGTAGTACCAATGCATCAACTCTGAAAAACAAAACATGATGGGGACTTTTCCCCTATTTGATGGAGTGTTGTGAGGGCTTCTTCTGAGAATTGTTTGAAAATAATCCAATATCAATATCCCACATTTACATATGGCACCCTGTTCAGGAAATAGGGCTGGAATCTACAACGTATGAATCACAATATCAAAGCTTTGCTGCTATGTCTCTTTTAAAGTTCACTATTAAAGCAGGTCTTATATTTTGTTATGTTTTATGAGTGATTCCAGGCTTAAGAGAGCCTGCTGCTACACTGTAGTTATTTGGTACTACTTAATCCTCATCCATGTGACCTAGGCTATAGGTTAACCCTGGACCACTGATACTCACCGTTTCATTGCCTCCAAAGCAAACAGATACTCCTTTGCACTTGCCCGCGGTATTATCTTCCATGATGGAAGTTTCCATCCAAATATGAATATCGGGTGGCGAACTTCGATACCTCAAATTCCTGGACTTCCTTCTACCCACAAAAACAATTTCTCTTCATTACTAGTAACAGTAATAAAGAATAGTAAAACAAGGCTGAATATAAGTGCGCTTCAGCATACATAGAGTTTGGCATACCAGAACCATGCGGTGTTCAACCACTGCATGCCACATGTTAGTGTGATTCAACTGAGTGATACCTGAACCCTGAATGGCATAATTAGAACTCATCTCGCATTGGACAGGGCTGAAAGAGTCTAACGAACAACCATTTAGCAGCAAAGCATAACAGGAAACCATTTAGGATGTTATCTGTTTACAAACGCAACCTTGCACGAATCCACCCGTTATAGCGGAGGGCTCAAATTTCCTCAGATCAAGACGGACCTATACTCAATCACTGAAAGATTCAGCTTTCATTATGCGGGATACGCACCACTCCTTATTACACCATCCAGTGAATGGTGAAGATCAGGTATGAAGTGATTGATCACCTCACAGCGTGGAAATTGACATTCTAACGATAGGCTCTGCCTTCATTCATTTGAATCACGGTAAAAACTACCACTGAGAAAGCTAAGATGATTTTGATGAGTTAAATTATTTGATTAAAAGTACTGTATACTGAACAATCTGTTGTAAAACCCCACCTCAAAGAGCTGTATAACTGTACAACTCTGCCTCTTTGGTCACCTTCTAGGATGAAAGAACACAGAAGGCTTAACCCCCCCAACCCCCCTGCCCCCTGCCCCCTCATCCCATGCATGGATTGCTATGCACGGAAGGGGGAAAATAGCTAAACCAAACAGTGATCTAACTAGTTAAGGAAAGCAGTAAATATACACTTCTGGTACCAAAAGTGCTATAAATTAAATGGCTACAACATGTCACAGGCCACACTTTAGGATGAATAAATTTTGATGACAACTTGCAGACTTGTGCATGCAATTGCATGGATCTAAAACAGGAACGAAAACGAACTGACCATTATATTATCAGTTTAGAGAGAACAGTGGACCAGATTCAAACTCTGGCAAAAATGGAGAGAGGTTATCATGAAATATCACAAGACCTGCATGAACACTTGCAAGGGCAACTGCGATTAATTACAAGAGGCTATTATATTTGCTGGAGAAAACCTGAATGAGTCAGTCCAACCAAGGTTTCATATGACTTCCTGTTACGGAGTAACAGTCTTTTGAATTTTGCGCATGTGTATTGTGCAAGATCAAAAAGCATCCCCCTCCCTGCAATTATACATGATATCATACTTGCACAACCCTGCAAACAATTCTTTGTTTTCTATTAGCATTCACAAATTATTTTCACTTGAAAAGCATTCAGTCTAGGGGAGTAGTGAGGTGGTAAGTGTTGAACCTCGTTTCGATGGTTATTGGTGGAGAAAGACACAGAAACTTCTGCTAAATGTGACTTATTCAACAATTGAAAACACTGACATACATGACATAACTTCCTGGGTTGTCCAAGTGTGACATCATGCGTTATTGCGCAATTGGGATTCTCCCAATTTATCTGCATAATGGACCAATAAGGCCAAAACTCCACACAGGAACATCGTATTAAAATAGGGTTTGGACCTATAGTTTCCATTCTCCACGATATAACCTCTGTTGTAATTCAAGCCTGCAGTTGTCCTTTAAAAGCATCCAATACAACAAAGAAGAAGACATTACAAGCAGCAGTTTACAAAACATGGTATGGAGTAAGGTGTCCTAACATTCTTAAGGGGCATGGCACTGTAGTTGGGTAGCAAGTAGCAACTGGTAGCGTCCCCTAAATGCTGAGTGTGGCAACATGAAATGACCGTTGGAGTGTAAATAACACAAGAATGGGGTGAGTTCTTTATAATTTATCCATAAAATTTCGAAGCAATGTGCGGCCACCACAAGTGTTAGTTGCAAATTTCTACCAGGCAAACAGCACTGCCCATATTACCTAGGTGTTGTGAAATGATCATCGCCTCTTTTATAGAGCTTGGTGTGAAGGTCATAGCAGAATTAAACATACGGGCGAATCCAAATTGAGATGAAATGTTCGTTTACAAATCCAGTATATTAAGGAGACGGATTGAGAAGAAAACAGTGGGAATGCCCATGTCAAATATCATCCAAAGAAACCAAATCCATAGTTGGAACAACAGGAAGCAGGCAATTGAAGTCCACAGAATTGGTCCATTGGGAGAGATTCGACAAGATAGAAAGCAACATGGAATCTACAATCGAAAAGCCAAAGGTTAATAGTTCACAAAAATTACAAGATAAATAGGCTGAATGAGGAAATACGTAACTAGTCCAACCAAATATAAAACGGGAGCTGAGGTCGGTGTGCTAAGGCTCATGGTCCTTTCAACCATCAGTGAATAGAATATTAACATCATCAATAACAATAATATAGCTGAATTGGAAAAAAAGTGCATGGGAACAAGTGTCCCACATTCTCAAGGAATTCAAGGTTTAAATGACAATTCGACCAACGGATAATGTTAAAGGGAATTCCGGAATCAGACCAAAGATGTATATGAAGCTGTATCAGTGGAAGAGTCTGAAACCTTACTTTTAGCCTCTCTAGATGGACCAGGTATGGTACGCAAATTTTATCCTTTCGGCGTCCATCTGTCCGCCGTGGTGCGGTGTGAATGTCCTCATTCGGCTAGATGACGAGATAGAGAAAGGACACTCGCATCAAATGGAATCAGAGAAGCGGAATCTAAGGCTGCTAATCATCAAATCGTTTGGTGCTATGCGGAGGCATGGGAGACGGTCAGTCACCTCTGGTTTAGACAGTTATGGCGTTAAACTTCAAATGGTCATGTAACAGAATTTTATTCAAGGCGCGCATAGGTGAAAGCAGTGCATATAAAAACCTGCACACCCCAAATTTTTAGTTTGTAGCATGTTGCATTGTTGGAATATTCCCAAGATACTTTGATAAAGTGAGGAATTGATTTTGGCACAGGGAGTTTGAGTGGAGGCTGCCCATGGCTGACACAGTGAATGCTGCAATTTCATATTTTGATGACAGAGGTGGTAGTTTCACACAGAACCGAATGGATTATCTTTTATATCTGGTGAACAATTTTGTTAGATTCTATTAGGATGCCAATTATTTAATTTTGTTCTGGGGGGAAAGTACGAGTTTTGCATTGGCTTATATTACAGAGGCTCCAACAGGGCCTCCTGCGCTAAAGGTTGGGGGGGGGGGGCATGAACCTCAGACCCCTCAGTTGTTGTACCCTTGCTGCCCACATGAATGAGGAATTTCTGCAAAGACGTATTCAGTAGACGCACACACAGTACATCACCTACACATAATTCATGAAATAGGCAAATGGCTGATGGGTAATTATAGGAGCGCCATAGATTGGTAGATCACCCGTACCATTGAGAGCTCCCTGAAGAATAATCACGGCACACCATAAAACATGAAGTAGCTAAATTATAGGTATAGCAAGCAGAAAACTTCTAATACTGGTATGGGAGCCACATTCATGGAAGGCACCCAGCTGCATGCACCCACCGCTCCCAATTATCCAGCTGCCTTCAGTCAAGAATTATTCAGGCATTATCCCCCCCCCCCGACACCAAATTCCTGAGTCACAATGAATGTGCACCAACAATGGTTACTTGGAGGGGCCATAATGACAGGACAGGGTGGTCAGGATCATGTCCCACGTTTTGATACGAGGCACAATTAATTCAATTACATACTATCTATAGTGAGCGCAGAGACTTACAGATCCACAGTGCTTTCAAGAGGATGCTTCACCCGATGGTCGTCAGATTTCCTGATACCGCGAGGAAAACGCTCGCTCCTCCCGGCAGCCCCTCCACCACCCGTATCGAGTAGACATGGGGCTGAGGATGCCCTTTGCATAAGTCACTAGAAACAATCGTCTCCTCGTCTTCAATTTGTTTGAGTGATATCCATGGCACAGCATGGCATCAGGAACTGCCCTCCCCCCATAGGGACGTGCACAACACAAACTTGATGCAAGACCGTCTAATAGGCTCATGAACAAAGAGGTCTGTCTGCACAAAAACAAACGGCTCGTCAGAGATCAATTTGATACAGAAGCTCTTGTCCAATTTCCAGAGAAAAATTAGTTTTTGGATTGCAATGTCCACTACAGGAGATAACAGACTAGCTCTTTTGAAGTTGCTGGAATCTTGGTGATGTACAGTAACTACATTGGAACTAGGTTAAGCGGGAAACTGTATTGGTCCCCAGTAGTTGTCCTTCAGCTTGCTAGAAGTGCATAAGAGTATAAAGTGTGCACAAAATCCACAAGGAGACTGCTGCAGGCTAGATGCTAAACATTGAGTGTATGACAGCTACATCAGAAATTTCTTCGGTGTTCTTTTCTACTCCCGGTTTTGCTGAGCGTTGCAATCATTATACCAAGTATTTCAGATGTTAAAAGTACAACACTGAGGCATGAGAGCCTGTTCGAATTGGATTCAAAAAGGAGCAGTCAGCGCGGAAGGCTGTTTGCTCCAGGAAGCATTAATCAATGATATTTCAAGAAATATCCAACGGGGTGATGGTACCAACCAAATTGGGGAAACTATGACCAATGTTTTAAACAAAGGATTGAGGGGGGGGGGAAAAAACCAAGACCTAAGTACTTTATAGTATAGTCAAACTTAAAATACTGTCCAAACCTGGTGAATTCAAACAACAATGAGCCAAAATGGCGCCCACAAGATACTTTTTATGGGCATGCCCAAGTCAGTCCGCCTTCTAAATTAGAAGTACCATCAGAATGGGTTAGGCAGTGGGGAGTAAGGGCGGTTCCTGGCGATCAGAAAACGTCGATTCACAGTTGCAATTGAATCCTATTCGTGAGTACTACAATGTCCAGGGACCTATATCGTACTGAAACATGATCTCAAGGCCCTCTTTCAGAAGAGTGGTCTGTTCCAAAGGATTTCGATTGAAAACTATGAAGATTCTAGCATTCAATGTTCACTTTTTGTTTAATGCTTTTTAATATGCTCAACATGAAGGAAATGTGTCAAAGAGAGAAACATGACAGTGGTTACCATGATATCGGTGCCTATGTCAAGCCTTCCGTTAAATGGTGCATCCGCTAGCCTGCACATTATGAAACATACAATAGATCCAATAGATCTGAAAATTTACTAAATAAAATATACGGGCGAGTCGATTTTCAAAAACCTTTTTTTCGATTGTGACAGCCCTTTTAGTAGCCTTCATGACAGAATTTCATTGGTATTATAATAATCCTGCTGCGAAGTATTGAAAAAGTATGAACAAACTTAAAAATACAGCCTACAGTGAATGTATCTTGGGCAACATAGGTGGAAAAGTAAGAAACTAATGGAAACATGTACACAGCAGCACAAAACTAGAGTAGAAGTTCAACATCAGTACAACATCACCCACAGAGTTCTCATTATTCGAATATTCCCATTAATAGCTGAGTTTAGGACCGATCTGATACTCCAAATGTGTTGAAAGTTTCGGCAGCCACACACAAGTACTATCCAGCAAGCACAGACCTTCTCTCTAAAGCGATTGAATCCTTGAAGGAAGACACATTTTGTGAAACATGCATGTGCAGCCAAGCTAACAGTCTTGATATACTGCCTAATTAATACATAACAACGGCTAATATAATTGTTCAACCAGATTATTATGGAGATCTCATTACCAGGACCAATTGGGAGCTACTACCCTAGCCTCAATTGTGTCATTCACAAAAGGAGAGAAAGACCGCAACATCGGGAAAGGCTTGTAAGTCGCTAATGATCGTTACACAAAACTGCTCTTTGAGTTGAATAGCCAGGCCTATATATTTAAACACAGGCTTTCCTGTACAAGGGGGGGGGGTCAACTCGAGTCCTCGAAGAACTCAGTGATGGAAGGTAATCCGGGGAGTGGATCTACTCTGGGTCGAATGCTCAGGAAATTGCTCCTGGGGGTGTAAATATAGAATTACCCAACCGTACACAAGGGAGGTCATATGCCATGCCGTTGCAAAGAGAATATCGGGATCTTTTTTCACCATCATGAAGTTAGTTACACTTTCCTGATACCAATACCACCCTTAGTCGTATTCATTATACATGGACAGCAAACACAGCAGGGAAAACAAGTTCCCCAAAACACCTGTCATTAGCCGGTGAATCGAAGAAGGAAGAATAGAGAAACACTTGATTCTGCCCATGGTTATTTCTAGGCTAATAGTGGAGGAACACCCACCAGACTTTTGTAATTGCCAGAAGTTCAATGATGCAAAGCAGTAGCGTACCAACAGATTTGTCTAGTGGGGATTAAGGTCCGGACCCAGGCCAAGTGAGGTGCGCCCTCGTTAATAGCCTCACCCTACTATGGCAAAATAAGGCAAGTAAAAATAAAAACATGTTAGCGTCCCGCTTTTTTTCGGAAATGAGGAGGCGGCGGCCCCTTTTTTTTTTTTTTTTTGGCGACCCGACCATTGCTTATCAAGATGTTTAGCTAAAGGGACAAGAGTTTTCCATTTGGTGAAATTAGAAAACGGAATTTGATCAATCTCCCCTACACTATGTCAATGGGAGAACCTGAAATAGCCGATTACAAAACGGAATTCGGCATTTAGAAAACCGTAAATTTTACACTCTCTAGGTTAGCTCGAACTAATACTAATAGCCATTCATAACCAGAAATCACATAATAACCATTTCTAAATAAAAGGCAACATGAGAAAAATACAAGATTAGACAGGTTGTAAAAGAGAAAAAGAAGCGTGGCGAAGCAGGTTGAACTTGACCTTTCTCAGAGGAGGTGGCCTCTTTTTTTCCTTTTTATTTCATGGTTCTACAGGGCTACTACCTAAAACAGCTTCAAATTGTTCCTCATTGTTCAAGAGCAAACTGATTCCATGGAGTTAGACTCTCAAAAATTTCTTCAAAAAAAATTATGGCCTGAATGAGTGAAAAAAGAAATTTTCAGTGATGGGAAACATTTTGTGTGTGAAAAATCATTATGTATGGAAGCCTTCCCAAATGACCACACGGACCCCCCTAGTGGCTGCGCCCTTGGTCTTGTCCATACTCCCCATGTGTGAACAATGAAACGGTATCTAAATTCCTATCACATGTGCCCTCTCATCAACCACTATGTCTTGAGATTTGTATCTCCTGGAAACCAGAGACCAAAACATTTTCAATGTCCTGCCCAGGCTGTCCATACCAGTGTACCACCTACATCTTCCTGTTCCAATCCCCATTTTATTTGGACTGATCATTTCTTACAAAATACTACACTATCCCTTTCCAGCTTAGTAAATAATCTATAGCAAACTGCCACTATGAGGCATCATGGACGATTCCAATCTGTATCATTTTAGATTGTTGCTTCATAGAAAAAACATTGTTATCCTGTCCATACATATATGCCCCTAGATGTAAACTCCATAACTGAACAAATATGTAGATGTTCATAACCATGTCTACTCCAAAATAAGGATGAAAGATCACAGATATTTAGCATATGGGGGCACAATAGGCTAGGATACTGTTAGTGTAATAAATCCCAACTCGAGGGGAGATTAGGTTTGGTTCGCGTGTCCACAGCAACGCATCCGCTGGAATTGATCTTCGGCGTACAGATAACTCTTACGCTTAGTCCGAGCATTAACTTGGCACACATGTCAGGATGGGTTCAAGAGTGTGGGGGCATCAGGGCATGAGCTGCCCCTATTGCAGGTTCTATGCAAAATATGAAGTTTGTCTGACTTAAACGGACTTAGTGGGTTGTGGGTTTTAGTTAATCCCGAAAAACATGGCATTGAATTGAATGACACCGTAGGTCAAATTCACACCATCTTTCTAAACTTTGTCAGGTGTCAACGAAAACATGTTAGGAGATATGGAATGGCACAAAGGACAAGACAGCAGACAGGGACACACACACAACAAAGTGATCACTATGTCTCTCCTTGAACAAAGTTCAGGCCTAGATTTTCGGAAATCACACAGTAACTGTACGTAAGGCTGCTTTTGTATTCCTCCATTAGTCGAAACTGCTCTTACGAAAAATAAGGGAAGGTTGCATCTATTCGTGGATCTTGGCGGAGTTCTATTTCAATCTGGTAAACTTTGCATTAAAGCAGGTCCCCTCCTCCCCAAACCCATGTGAATGTCATATACACATGTAATACTCGGTCTAGATGCCTTGTATACTTCTCTTACCTGCAAGTCATGATTGTCTTTAGGCTTAAAGCAAAATGTAGTAAAAAAGGCAGAGATTCATGCGATGTGTGTTTGATGGATTACTGGGAGTCCTCCATCGAGTGCGAGTCCTCAGTATCCAAGTCTGAGTCCTTGGCTCCCGAGTCCGACTCACAGTGTCTGAGTCTTCGAAGTCCTTATGCAAATTTGACCTGTATACTATTTCACAAACTAAGGCACAACCTTAACAACTTGCTGTTTTGCTTCTACCAGGCAATGTTTTGAAGCGCGGCTACTGATTAACAATGTAGTGGCTACTGACATAAATAGAACTTTAGATAGAGGACTGGGCTGGTCAAACCTCATGACAGGTGCCAAATCTCAGATTCAGATTGGTCTAATGATTTTACTCTGATAACCGAGATACAAAGGGTAATAATGAACTATACTTTGGGGGCAACACAAATGGGAGTCGTCTTGTAGGCCTGGTGGGTACATACAGGCACATTCCAATAAAAAATATAATATTATAAATTTGTAAAATGTTGATTGCCATGCATTATCTAGCGTTGAAAAGCATAGAGAATGAACTGATACTTCAATTCAATCTTTTTTGTTTTTTATGGAAGTTATTTCCTATGACAAATACATAACCACTACATGTGAATCTCATTCTTTTAATTGACATACATTTTCTGCATGAATAAAAAACGAGCTGACGCATATCGATCAAGAAATATCGAAAGTGTTACGCAAAAATTAGCAGGGCAAAACATTGATTGCACCTCAATAAATCCGGAGAATTACACCCCTGCCGGTAACTTCCCCCATGAACTGTTTACATTGTTTACCTGTAAGCGGAGAAGTGGAGTTAAACTTTCGGCAAAATGTATCTAGTTTTTTGCTCGCATGTACCTGTTCTCTCATAATTGATTATATGTGACCGTAAAACATGTGAGCATGTGAGAATGATGTAGTTTCCCTCATGATTTAGACATCGGGGACAGTCAGAAGTATGTGGGAAAAATTTAGGCTATTTTGGCAGAGCGTTGTGGGTATCATTTTGATTGTCTTGTTCGATCGTAAAATCAAGTTTTGTATTAAAAAAAGTAGAGGACGCAGACCAGGACTCGGACCGAGTCCCCAAGTCCTTTTTGTCAAGTCCCTGTCTGAGTCTGAGTCATTGAACTTCTGGGGTTGAGTTGATTCAGTCCAGAGCATAACAGTGGTAAATCTACCGGCCACTACGACCCGTACTGCACCGGCGGCGAGTGGACTACCTTTTCAAGGATATAAATATCCAAGGGAAGATCGGCCAAGAATTTGGACAACAAGTGAATGAATAGAAATCATCCATTGATGTTAACTCCATAAAATCTCTCAAGCCCCACTCAGAATGAAGTGTTGACTGGACAGCAGATGGAATCAATTAGCAAATAGAATTATATATAATAAATCCTCAAATCACCAGTCCAAAAGAACTTCAAACAGAAACACACAATTACAGAACACGACAACACACGACTGCATTCCGGAGGCAGTTCAATTTAGTGATTTGTGTTTTGTCATTGTGGCTATGATTAGCAATAATGCCAATTTGGCTAGCACACTGATATGCTATACCGTTAAAATTGAATCTGCCGGAGACGTCCCCTCAGCACGCCGACCCCCACACCAGATGCCCAAAATTGCTCCCCGCACCCAGCAGACTCATTTGAAACCCAACAAAACACACAAATCCGAACGCGTAAACGTCATCCAGGCCCATTGTCACAATGTGTATGCAAGCCTTACACAGGCAGAAGACGCCACGCCCAACCAAAACGCGCACAAAATAATAAATGATAGAAATAACCGATACGCACATGTGCACATTGATACACATTACAAATGAGGCAGCAATCATGCCAAAAATCGACAGCTGCATTGGCCTGGTCCTCGGTAGGCTAGGCCCCTGCTTCATCTTCATTGAACTTTTGCTAGGCCTAGGCCCTATGTGGTGAATTTGTCAACAGGTCCTCGCCGAGGGGATGGTACTTGGTAGCGTGTAGCCTGGCATTGGAATAGGGCCTAAATACCATCTAATATGATAGATATTGGAAGACCAGAGCTAGGCTGATATAAAACCTGTTGCTAATGATAAACCTTATTATGTAAACTCGAGCCTTTTTCGGCCTAGCAGCTTACGATCATAATCAGCTGAGACTTTTCCGTCAGTCATATCTCCATTGGCATGATCGCCATTGTTATTAATCACTCCAGTGCTTTCCTCTATATTCGCCATGATTCTCACGAAATATTCCGTTTTATTCCTGGGAAATCAATTGCAGTCACCTCCAGTTCCGTCGACACTTCGTCTTGTTCATGTAGCGTTTATGTGAGGTGAAACTAAAAGTTATTATAAACGACACTATTGTTACACGGTGCGTTTTATCTTCCAGATGAAGTTGTCAACTTGGTACCATACCCTTACCACCACCGCGCCAACAGTAACCCCCATTCGCGCCAGTAACCGACAATCACAATATGTCAGTTTCGAAACGGCCCTTCTGTAACTAATATTGTTTTGACGCAAACGGTGTTTTTTAGAAGGACGTGGACGGTTCTATCTCCCAGTCGAGAGACCCAACAACTTCTTAATTTTGTACGATTCGCGTCACTCATCATCAGTTTTTGACACAGGAAATTATAACCTCAGAATTACGCTCAGAATTAACGCGCGCACTGCATTCCCATGTTTTGTTTTTCCCAGAAGTTCGTTACTGTCATAAGTCGTTTTTGAGGAAATCGAAGCTGGAAATGGTGGCGCCTTGGTTCGATATTTCCGTTTAAAAAAAAAAACAAAAAACAGTCCGTGGCTAACCCTCCTTTTGACCCCCGCGGTCTCATGAATTTCTGCAGTATTTCCAGCCGTGTTTAGTTTTTCATGGCGGCGATCACGGGGGGGGGGGGGGGGGGGTGGGCGTGGGACATGTCCCCCCATATGGTTGGTGGGTGGACTAATATCAAATGTCCCCCCCCAATATTTTTGCGGACTGGTGAAAAATCCTATAATCATATGTACAGTACTGCCATAACACAAGGTCTAACTCATATTTCTTATTAGATTGCTTAAATTTCATATTGAGAAGGCCGAAATGCAAAAAGTTCGCGCTGCGCGCGCTGTATTCTTAGTACATGTATAATACAGTAGGCCCATGTACACAACTAGAAATTCGGGGCGGGTGAAACGGTGCGCCAAGACGTATATATCCCCCCCCCCCCCCATCCCGCAGCTCTATTCAATAAATTTGGTGAAGCATGTAACCGGGGACAATATCGTGGAAAGAATATATTTATAGACTTGTGAAGCGACACGTGTACAAGTAAATGGGTCATCCATAATGCACTTGTTTTTGTATGAGTTCACCCCTACAGCCCCGGACAAGGTGCGTCCTTAAATTAAATAAGCACATTTATTCAAGATTCGAACCTTTAACCACATGGTCACACACCCGACAGAGTCAAATTCAGGTCAGAGGTCACACACATGCAGGTCAACAATATATCACAATGGTGAACCAATCAGCCTTCGCAGATATTCAATTCTCCGATTTAGCCAAAAAAACATTTTTGACCCCTAGGTGACTTCGAATTACCTTAAATGATATGACAGATTCTTTAGAAAATTGTTACTCCCATTTGAACATCAACTCCTCCTCGGAGCATTTTGCATTCTGATGAACACACACCCCAGTGCTATTTGCCGAAGAAGTACTTAAATCAGTTTTTGAAACCACCTAAGTGGACCTTTTAATGACCTTCAGACATGCGCGGTGTTTAAATGAAATTGTTACAACACTTCGTGTGATGCATCCACTCTTATCCCTCCTAAAGCATATTGTCTTCCAATGACATGTCCAATGTTATTAGTGTGCGAAAAAGGTTAAATTAACGTTTGACCCCTTGTAACTACCAAAGTAATGGTCCGATCGAACGGAGTTGTTTCCCTCCATAAAGCCCACAACGCTCTACACATACGCAAAATAACCATTTTCTATTTTTTTTGCCCGTACCTCCTTAATAAGCACATTTATTCAATATTCGACTTTAATTAAAACAACTACCCCGGTGACATGACCACCACCCGACAGAGGTCAAATTCAGGTCATAGGTCACAACCCACATCAGGTCACCATTATATCACAATGTTGAACCATCCGCTTCGCAGGATATTCATTCTCCGATAAGCCAAAAACGTTTTTTTTTTTTTTGACCCCTGAGGACCCCCGTATGACCTTTATGATATGACAGTTTTAAGGAGAATTGTTACTCTCCACTGTTATACATCCACTCCCTGAAGCATTTTGCATTCTGATGACACACCCAGTGGCACTTCCGAGAGGTACTAGAATCATTTTTTGACCCCTAAGTGACCTTTATGACATTCAAATGACATGGCGGTTTTTATGAAAATTGTTACACTCCATGTGATTGCATCCACTCCTAAAGCATATTGCATTCTCAAGCAACCTGTCCAACGTTATGGCGAAAAAGGTATAAAATTGACTTTGACCCCTTGTAACTACCAAAGTTAAGTGTTCTATCGAGGCGGGAGTTGTTTCCCTCTATAAATCACACAAGCTCTATCAGCAATCTCCAAAAATTAACCGTTTCTATTTTTTTGTTGCCCGTAACTCTTAAATAAGCCATTTATTAAAGATTCGACCTTTAAACCACATGGCCCCCGACAGAGGTCAATTCAGGTCGGAGGTCACACACATGCAGGTCAACATTATAAATACAATGGTGACCCATTCAGCCTTTCCACGATATTCATTCTCCGATTATATCCAAAAACAGGTTTGAACCCCTAAGTGACCCCAATGACCTATATAAATGATTGACAGTTTTTATGAGAAATTGTTTACTCTCTCCTGTGAACAACAAATCCACTCCTAGAGCATTTTTGCATCTAATGAACCCCAGACCCAATGCTATTGCCGCAAAAGTACTAAAATCCCCAGTTTTTTATTACCCCTCAGTGACCTTGAAAAATTACCTTCAATGACATGGCGAGTTTTATAAAAATTGTCACTCCATGTGAATCATCCACTCTAGAAGCATATTGCTTCCAATGAACCTGTCCAATTTTATTGCGAAGAAGTATTAAACTCATCATTTTGACTGATCAGAACAACTAATATGCAAATTGAGTCCCACAATTTTACCATCATGAACTTTTGCTGATTGACTAAATTTATCAGACTGTAGTAGGTCCTATTCACAAGTTTCGTCAAAAAAAAAAATCCCTAAAAGTTTGAGAATAATTTGCATTATTATTCTAATTATGCTAACGAATATGTAAATTTAAACACACAATAATGACCTTCAGTGATTTCAATCAACGCAATGAATAAATTTATCGGACTGTTAGAAGGTCCACTTATCTCACCAAGTTTCGTGGAATCCAACAATTTAAAAATTTTGCCTAATTGCTATTGGGCCAACTATTATGCAATAGCATGCTAGATGACCTCCAGTGACCTCGCCATTATGAAAATTCATCGGCACTGATAGTTGGCCGATTCACCAAGTTCATGATCAAAATACGTTTGAAATATATATTATGCTATAATTAGGCGACTTGCCACAAAATGCAAACTTGCCCTCGGCTGACCCTTGAAATGGTCGCCATTTTTTCGCTCCAACAACTACCCACAACCACCACGTTTCGGTAAATCGCACAAACTTGAAATTTGCGAAAACCTGCAAAATAGAGGGCAACAAATTCACGATATAGCCCATTTTCGAACGTATCCGAGATTTTTACTCATCCGCTGACATGTTACGCAAGTTTTGGTCAATCCGGATCAAGTGTTTAAAGAATGAGGAGCGTCTAACGCCTAAAGTTTCCGGCGGCGGCGGCGAGACGGCGGCACTGTCAAAACCATAAGATCCCCCGAAAACCCTTACAGTGTTGGCGGGGATAAATAACTTTGTCAGATCCTAACTCAATATGACTTTTCTCCATACGTGCCATCTTCACGGGATGAACATATGGGTAGGCCCACAAGTATAATTTGGTATGGGACTGGTTCATGTTGGACCCCCTCCCCACTACAACAATGTTGGAAACCAACTGCCATTTTCTAACAACCCTGCACACAACCATAGCTAGAAGTTTAGTCTACTTCCGATCTTTTCGTTCAGACTGCATGCTGACTTTGTCATCCTGACGTGCTGTTTCTTAAGAGAAGATGAAAGCGATATGCAACGAAAAAAAAGGTCAGGTGATCGTGCACATCAACTATGGATGTTCATGACTTCATGTGATTGACGTTTGGCACTATAAGGCGCTATGCTGGTCGAAACGATTCTGAGCATGGGAAATTTGTACGAAAATTTTTTGAACGTGAACAAATCTGAAAAAACAAAGTGACCGAAATTTCTGCGGACTGGCTCAATTCCTTTCAATCAATTGCCCGAAAATATGCATACAGTTTCCATGACAGTGATGTTCAAGCAAATCTTTAAGATGCGGGGCACTTCCAATCCAATTGGAAAGGTCTCTCGATGGAAGACCTCTAAGACTAGGGCTATGATAGAATGAGGCACGATAAAAGAAATGTACGAATTACCTCGATCAGTTTTCGGAATTATTGTCAATTTCATATGCTGCTTACTACCATAGGCTCCGGGAAGTGCCGCCTCTGCAATCTGGGTTCGGGAAGGGGGGTCTGTAAGACTGTTGGTGGCGGAATGTAATGTGAAAAGATCAGTTCCTTCAAGAGCGTTTCTTGAGATATAAATTGCGGGAATTTATTGTCAATTTCAGGGATGTTGCTACTGTCTAAGACCCGGAAGTACCGTTCCGGTCAATCTGGGGGGGGGGGGGGTTCGTAGGCTTCAAAATTTCCTTGTACCCTACGCTTCCACCGATGGTGACGCGAATTGTAATGAATAAGCCTAGATCAGTTCCTTCAGAGCGTTTCTTCTTGAGATATAAATTTCGAGAATTCATGTCAGATTTGAGGAGTGTTGCATACTGTCATAAGACTTGGGAAGTAACGTTTCCGGCAATCTGTGAGGGGGGGGGGGGTGGAGAGGGGGGTTCGTACGGCTCAATTTACCTTGTTACCCTGACGCCATCCACATGATGGTGGCCGAAATTGTAAGGAATAAACCCATCGATCAGTATAATTCATAGTTCCTTCCAGAATTTCTTGAAATATTATTCTTCGCCAAATTTATTGCCAATTATTTGAACGTTGTGCTAATTGCCCACGGCCCGGAAAGGGCCGTTTCCTGCAATTGGGGGGTATTGAAACGAGAATTTCTGTACCCAAGAGTCAACTGATGGTGATCCGAATTGTAAGGAATGAACATCGAACACAGGTCCTTCAAGAAGGTTCCTTGATATATAAATTTCTGAAAATTGTTGCAGTTTTAGGGACGTTGCTTAGCCAACGGATCGGGAGGAGTAGTGACATTTTCTGCAAGCTGGGGAGTCCGGAGGAACGAAAATTTTTCCTTGGACCCCAGCGTAACCGATATTGCATGGCCCGAATTGTGACGCGAATATGAAACATCGATCAGTTTCTTCGAACTGTTCTTGGAAGAAAAAAAAATCGAGAATTTTTTAATAAACCAATTTTAGGGATTTTACTCACTGCAATATGGCCCGGAAGTGCCGTCCTCCTGCAATCTGGGGGCCGAATTCCAAAAATCTCTTGTCCGCTCCGCGCCACCATGGTGGCGGCCGCTAAGATGGTGCCAGCCTCATGTCCCCAATGTCCCCCCCCCACCCAATATTTGACACAGATCACCGCCCCTTTTTCGTTTCTCCTATAGGTGCTACAGCGCGGGTGGGCTGGAAACAATGTGTGTTCATCGCGCGAGCTAGCACCGCGCACGTAACCGTAAACAAAGCAGTTGAAGCTGCCCGGCCGGCCATACGCGATCCGAATCCGACTGCTTGTGCGTCTCTATTACATATGCAAACGGTATTTTGGCATGATTTCATCCGATTGAATAGAGTACCATTCTGGCGGAACTCATTCCAGCATCAGGGCAGTGCTGTGCTAGGATTTATGCCATGTGTTATATGCCCCGTCATGGATTCCCGGAGGTACGTCAGCGGTGTTACGCACTGTGGCTAACGTTATTTGTTTCACACTGAAGGGCTTAGCCTAAACTTTTAATGTCGGATTACTCACTTTTGTAGCTGGCGCGTGTTGCAAAATTTATTGCACAGTTACAAAATATTGATGAAAACATTTCAGCTGTTATGTGAACTGAGGAACTGATACATAAAAGTGTGCGCAAAGTTTGAAAAACGACTAAGTAAGTCTCATTGAGTTTGTACAGAGATTTACACCCACTGACCTCTGTGGGCACTTAAACGAATGAACTTCGAATTGGAATGACAAATGAACAGTGGCAGTGTGTAGATTCCGAATGACAATTGAGTTACACCGAAGACGCTAATTTATAACGGAAGAGTTTAGGACTTGTCACAGCACTGTACATCACACGAGTGCAGTCAGACGGGAGTGATAATATGTGTTGCCACTCTTGCCAATCCTCACAGCCAGGCTGAGTCTAATAACAGACCAGCGAAGCGACGCTGAATGGGGAAGAACCATTATGAATACTTCATAGTAATTTGTCACTCGACATGCGCAGCAGTGACACCGCCTTTGTGGAGGGGAGGGGATAGTATACTCCCAGAGACAACACCACGGATGGTGGCCGTGTCGGGGCAAACCTCCTGCCGCGTTTCTAGCCTTTTATAGGCCAAAATTAAAATTGTTTGAGAATAGTTGTTTGTAGAGTGGGATGAGGTCAAATTCCCGACACCCTCTAAAGCTGCTCCTGTCCCCTTATCATTTTTAACCCGATAGAATTATCTGACGTGTGCAGCTCCAAAACTTGACGTATTATACGTATAAGAGCGAATGAAGTTTGGTCGAATAGTCCGACCCACGGAACAAGTCGAGGGCCACGTTGGGTCAGTGTAGACTAACGATAGAGGCCGTTAAAAAGGTCTCTTCTATTACAGATCATGCCTAGTCCTATTTGTACACCGTGGGGGTGAATTATACATTCTGCTTACTTGCATTACGGCCTATAGTTTGGCGTTATAAAGGATCGAGGAATTTGCTGCTCTCCTCTCCGTCATGTGTGGGTAGGCCTCCGAGGAGGGAGAGGGCTCCAGCTCTTGTTGAAGTAGTGCATGGAGCGGGCAGGTCGAAGAGTCATGTTCAGGAGGGGCCCTTTTCTATTGTGCCTTCGGAGGCAAAATTCTTTGTCATTCAATTGATCTTATTTGGCAACTCGCACGTACAAAGTACATTGTCATTCGCCCTGCACGATTTCAGAATCTCCCCCTCCCCCCCTCCCCCCAGCCGACCGTCCGACGTGTGGTCGGAAAGTGACTGGTTAAGGCCCCTATTCCAAATTGAATTGGTCATTCGCCGGTGTAAATCGAACTGTCATCGCCTATGCCATTCAATTGTCATTCGGTCCCGTACAAAACCTATTTCATTCGCCTGAACATTTGATTACGTCCAAATCTATTTTCCCTCTTCGCGTCCGTGGCAAATTCAACTTGTCATTCGCCTGTACAAACTCTATGGCATTCTCCTGAACATTTGCTTACGTCCAAAGCTATTGTCCTTCGCTTTGCAGTTTTCAATTGTTCATTCGCATGTATAGCTCTATTTTAAAGCTCTATTCAGCCTTTGTTTCATGACCATTTTTTTTCTTCGACGTTTTAGCAACTTCAAGCACATCCATAATAAAAATGTCCTTACTTTTATATGTTTTGATACTCCCAAAAACGGGAAAAACGGTCTCCGTTCGAAGAACGAGGGAAAATTGTCTCCGATATTTTACAGTTTCTGTCCATTCGTTGTTCCCCTGGAGCTTTATGAAATATTCGTGTGCCAAGATGTGAAATCGGTTGGCCAGATACCGTTTCGATGATCGGGTGACATCGTGTACAACTGTGCTAAATATACTGATTCGGACATTTTAGCGTTCGACAGAGATTTTGACAACCCGAGCTAGGTATCGACGATTCATCGTAAAGCGAACCGGACGGACCAACCACACACGATCACTGCGATAAAATGAGTCGTTCACTTGCTAGTACTATTGAAGCGGAGCCAGAAAACGGGCATGGGGTAGGTTTGAAACTAATCCCTCTTTCGTTGAATTCGAAGCCTCTGATCCCCCGGTCCCTCAAGAAAACCCTAACAACCCCACGTTACTAGTAGAATTGTAGCCATGAACTGGATACTATCGTTACTGTTGTTAGTACTACTTCCGCTACACTTTCCATACTGGTTGGTCGTAGATTGGACAAGACACCTTCCATGCCCATCATTGTATGATTGGATAATGTATCCATGTCACGATGTGTAGGATGGTATTTTATGGGAGGTTAGTGTTAGGGAATCCGATTAGCAAACAATGGGTTGGCGTTAACAAAGGTTAGGTTTTGGTCTTAGTGACTATAAGATTTGAGATCAGCCTACATCTGGAATTGAAATGCGGAACCATACCTAACCCCTAACAAGTATAATCATGGGTATACATTATGCATCATGCCCTACGAGGTAGCCAATATGTCTTAACTCTGAGCTCGAGTTGAAAATGACTGTCGTACTCCACTAATTTTACATGAATCACAAATCAACATTGAGGAAAGTGAGACTTGGGAATTGAAAGTCTGGTGTTTTTATATCGATGACCATCATTTGGTCATTATAAAGGTTCGAGAAAAGATTCAAAATCACCAGAATTGAGGAGAGTTCGGAACTACCGAAGCCGGCAGATGACCCGCTGCTACGGAGGTTGAACTACTGGGAGGACTAGCCTCAATGGGTGGGCCTAAAGAGACTCTACAGAGAACCATATGAAGGGCCTTGACATAAAGACCAACAAGTGTTGCAGCATTGCTTTGTGCTGATTACATGAAAGAGCACCAGCTGCTAGTCGTTTTTCTCACCTGAAATCTGCAATTAAACAGGACGTCAAGGACGGTAAAGGATCAATTTTTTGTATGAATAGTATGGCCTATATCTTAGGCTGTGTGTCATTTTCAAAAGGAAACACTGTATCTTACTCTGTTTCACATTAATTGTAGTCACTGTTGAATTATGGTATTTACTGATCGATTCACACCCTTTTCTGATTTAGGATCAGTTCAGAATCAATTTCAATATTTGGGTTGTGTAATTCTGTTTGTAGGATAATTGTGCTGCTGGTGCTTCCATTAATTCTATAGGTTAAACAGAAATGCATAGTTCGGTGATGTGAAAGACAAAAGTAGGCAAATCAGAGTTTCAGACATGTGATTATTAATTCATGCCAATACTCATTTGCAAGTTTAAAAAAATTCTTATCGCAACTACTTTCATGTGGCAAGTGGCATGCATTTGGAAAGTTTAAACGATTCGTTTGGATGGGATTATTGAACAGTTCTCCACCCCGGCGCCACATACTCTTCCGTATTGTCATACCAGTTCCTATTATTAGTATAACTGTAAAGAAAGTAAATTTTGTGATACCAGATAACAGAGAAAGAAATAAAAATGGCCAATTGCCCAATCAGCAAGAGTCACTAAAAAACAAGCATGTAGCCAGAGGGGCAAGCCCTTTGAGCATAAATTTTCTGATCATCTCCTATGTAGCTAGTAATTCTCCTTTTTCTTAGGAGTGTTTTCTAGTAACCCTGGGTGTTATAGGCCAAAAAAGTTGTCCAGCGCTTTCTCTGGATCTGCATGTATATACGCTTTAGGTTTTGGAGCCTCTGCCTCTAACTTTTCATTGATATGCAGTACTTTGCAATTTCGGAAATGCAGCCCGTCCATCATATGCTCAGGAACTGTTTCCTCATCATTTTGTTCTGTACTTGTATGCATGGACAGTTTTTAATATACTGCAGCATCAAGGAAAAATTACAGTTATGCATTATAGTCGGAAGCATTACAATTTCCTCTCAAACTTGCCTATAATATGTTAGAGGAATGCGTCAAGGATTGAGAGTGCGGGCAGAAGAGGGTCCTGTGGAGGACTAGGAGACAGGTTTGCGGACATTGGGGAGGACTGCTGATCCAAGACAACTGTCGCTGCAGCAGGAACAAAGGAGAAGAAGAGGCAGCAAACATCAGAGGTAAGATATATCATTCATTATTCCCCCATCTGTTTTTAGCTTCCCTCCCGTCAACAATGGCATTGTCCATAACTCCACATGTCTAGATCTCCATCCATTTTCTGTTTACTTCTTATCTATCTCTTCCGGTTGATTTGATTGTCCATGATAGTTATCAGCATTAGTCATTGACCAATGGTACTACATACAGGGTGTTCGACTTTGAGGTTCACAGGGTCATCTACTGGTCAATCTCCACGATCTTGTTTCCACAGTTGTGTCCTGGTTTGTTTGGCTGCGTGTTTCTACATAATGGACTGTTTGATCAGGAAGTTATCAGTATCAATTATTATTCACCAATGATGCCTATGGGGTGTTGTGACTGGATTGGTCAGGATATTCAGGTGGACGGTCATCTAGAAGGTCAATTCTGGCCATTGAACTTGGTGGATGTTGATTATTTCTAGTCATGGAAAAGTGGGGGTTAATTCGAGGTCACCAATTTATGGAAATCTTGGAAGCACAACATAAAACTGAAGTACAGGTCCAGTTGATTTAGATACCATTTATCCGCCTCGTGTTATCTGCTCCCACCCTGGGAAGGTACTTCAGCTACCCGGAATCCTTGTCGGACATTGTAAGGCCTCCCGTTTTGGTGTGGAAGGACACTGGCGAAATCCGCCTACTCTTTTGGTGAAGAGGTGCCCGAGTAACGGGCAGGGGATGGCCATTTAATGTCCCCATCCAACAGACAAGAGTGTAGCTTCACTCGTGCAACCACTTTCCTACACAAGAAAGGACGGGGTGAAGTTTGGTGTCTGTGACGACACTAGGGTTTGAACCAGGGACCTCAGGCTTCGCCGGCAGACACTCTAAACTCTAAACCGTTCTTCCTCCTATGCCACCGCACCGCTCCCCAGTTGATTTTTGATAGGGGTGTGAGGTAAGCTTCCAGAAGAGTTGGTGAGACTTGTTTCACTGCTCACTGGAACAAAGCATGCTCAGACTCGTATTTGATCCTCCATGGTTGAGAGAGCCCTCTTGTACTTGGAAAAATGAGAATCATATAGCATGGCTTGCATGACATACCAGTTTAGACCTAACACCTGACCATTAATTGGATTTGGCGATTTGCTGGGGCTATGGAAACACTCAAGCGTTCGCCGAGTTAATCCCTGTATGAGTGATCATCACGGCAGGACCCTGATGAAATCCTCATCTGACTTCATTATTATAGAAACTATGTTTTCTTGTTTTTTCCATAAACATGAAAAAAAAAATTTTCAAAACAACGCTGCTACGCTGCTGAAGCGTAGACAACAGGCACTTTTGCTCATCGTTGCAGAGCGCCAGCCATGTATTCTTTTGACTCTGGGAAGATCAACATGGGACAACCCAGCCAAGCTGTCTCAGGGATCAAACCATAGTGGTGGTGCGCCGTGCAGGCTGATGCAGCGAGTGAGGAGACCATCTGTTCACTTGCACCCCTGAAGTCTGTTTGACTGTATAAACCATTAAGTAAAAATGTGTTTTTAGTGATACATATTATAGTAGCCTGTTCCAAATGGGCACCTGGAAACTGTGCTGGGGGTCATTTTATCATGCCCAAGTAGCAAAATTCCAAAAGCACTGGCCAAGGATCTCGGCGTAGTCATATGGAGATTTGGAGAAGCCATGACTCTATGAAATTTTAATTTCAACAAAGGGCTTCGGCTATTTAAGATGCCAGGATTCCTCATGGCATCACCCATGTCTTTATAACTGCAAACTGAATCTCAGCATGCATAGTTCAATTGGCTTTTTGAGGAATGAACAGCTTGAGAGTATTTTACATGGATACAAGTCCTCTCTGGCTCCAACTTTGTCCTTTCTCTTAAAATTTTCCAGTTCACCACACCAATTTCCTTGCCTGAGCCCCCTCAGATAGTGCAGCCCTGAATGAGCATAATTTAAGAGATAAAAAGTTTTCTTGATTGCTGCCCTTGCAAGAACCTGTTCAGATGTATATGGCCCGTGAGAATTGAGAGACGAAATGGCTTGAAACATTATCCATTTCAATCCGTACAGCCATCAGTATGGGAACGGCAAAGATCAGTATTCCATACCGCCTTTCCCAAAATATTTACAGCTATTGTTTGACCACTTTCTGATTCTCCATTACCACTTCAACTTGTTTTCACCGTTGTCTGCATCCAAAAAACAGTACAACGTTCATACTATTTTCCATTTTTAAATTCCCTTCACCATTCATGAAATGGAGCACAGTCCTCAACCCATGGTCCTTGGCATGCACAAAGACATGAGGAACGACATCTTCGACGCAAAGCAGCATCGAGGCGACCGCAATCGTGGACTGCCTATAAACAGTTTGTCTTGTGGAACTATGGGGGGCTTAGAGAAGGGAATCGTTGGGGTGAATCAAGCTGTGCTGTTATAGTACTCGAGACACTTCCCAGCCCATATGCCCGCCGGTTTTGGCGTTGATGTCTGTCAGGGTTCCAGCATGCTTTTGAAACTGTGTCATAACCCAGTGACGAACCTATTGGTGAGGGCGGAGGGATGGTAATGGGGGGTTGGAAGATTTCCTCCATGAAAACTACAAAATACATAGCCCACCTGAATGACAACCTCTGGTTCCCCCAGTGGGGAAGAATGTAAACACTTGTTTTTAATATTAAGCATTATTCCTTTGAACTCTTTCAATCTTTTTTTGCTAGTGTCCACAATGTAAAGTCAGTACTTTCAAACAATTTTCCCCCAATTTCTCTGTGTCTCATAAGTGCTCTGACCAATCTTTGCTCAGAACATTATTATCAGATTAATTGTTGTAAGTGAAATAACTTTGCTCCTCCAACTTTATGTGTTATAGACGTGCTGAAAAAAGCGAACATATTCAATATTCTTTTTTTACATTCATTAGTATTCTCAATACTACACTCATATCTATTCACTCACTTAGACAAACATTTCATCCCCCAATTTCAGCTTTCCAGTACTTGCCAAAGAGATGAATCCCCCCCCGAAAAAGTTTTACAACTGCGTCTGGTCAAGATTCATTTTCGGAGGTGATTTTTCTAGAGAGGTTCTGAAGAAGAATATATCTCTGATCATTAGTACTCTCTTATTACTATCTGTTTGCCATGTTATTGTAAAATACCTGAAGTGTGGTATTATGTGAACCAATATTCCACCCACATTTGTATTTGTGAGCTTTCCAAATAGTTGGACAAAGATATGTAATGTTTTTGACTGTTCATTAGTTGGTAATTTCTTTTTTCATACTTGTGGCGGGATGTGCATGTGCATATCATGTATTCTAATGCCAAACATGAGAGCTACATTACAAGGCACTACGCAGTTGTGTGATTTGGCTTCCTCTATGTTGACTAGTTTTGGACAAGTTAGTCACTTATAATTCATCATGAAAAAAAAGAAAGAATATGGGGTATTCAAAAACTACAATTCCAAGTAAAGGGGGGTCCAATAGATTTTTCCGTTAACGGCCCAGAAAATCTTGAACAACAATGGCAATAGCCCTGTGTCACAGCTTAGGAATGATTGAGTGGAACGTTCAACATCTCAAAGGTTTATCACAAAGATTAGAACAATATAAGGATGGTGCACACACTGCCCCGATGCTGCCAGTGCAAAATGCCCCAAATGACCTTCAAGTGGATACTGAAAGTGTGGGTGAGGTTCTATAAAGATGACAAATGTCATGCCTTCACAACACATGCATTGCAACACACTCAGTTGTAGCAGCTTCCCGCCTGGTACAGGAATTGCAGTCAATTGGGTTTGGAAAACATTCTTCAATCCTGTGTTCTTGACCACATCTGCTAGAATGACCCAATGTACAGTCGACACAGTTGGTGCATAGATTTCATTCAGGCAAACTTTATAATTTAGTGTGATAGTTTCCTGTCAAGTCTGGGCTGGACCTCTATACGCATCTTTGCCACAAGGGTCCCATTCCCCATCGCCCCATTGTCAGCTTTAGGGCAAGGAGTGAGGAACATTTGGCTGTGGACTGTATTTCCTGTTTAGGACGCAATTACAGTTTATTTTGATCCCTTCATCCCCTCCCCATATTGTCTCACTCTCCGTCTGATCTTGCCACGTAAAAGCAGTGCCAGGAGAAGTTGGATGGATGACCCTTTTGTGCTAGAAGGCGTTTCACACAATTGGCATACGGTCCCTCTCATTACCTTCGGCATTGACCTCCATGGGGTCCGATATTCCAGAGCTAAATAACCATCAAGACCATGCTGGCAGACTTTCCCCCTTTATCAGTGCAGCAGATATACCTTTTTTTGATTACTTGGTAGAAGGAACTTGCAGTTTGAATGAATGTCTGTTCGGGGGTGGTATCTGTGTGGCACCCCTTGTCAGCCTGATATCACGAACGCAAACTGTATCAAAGTTTCAAAAACGGGCAACCTGGGTTGCTCATTGGAGATGATGAATTCCAGTTCTTTTTGTGCCGTTTCAAGGTCACAACATGGCAAGTTTGACAACCCTGTCCAGCACACTTTCTGAATGAGGGCAAGTATCTATTAGGTATGTGGGTTGCACATATGTGGGAGTATCCCTATTGTTTTTGGTGTCATGTTAAGGTCATTGGAGCGTCCCACCAAAGGCAACCTTTAAGTTCTATTCTTGGCAAACGGAAGCATTTCAATAATGTTTGGTAATGGAGAGCCCTTGTTCGTCTAGTGAACCACGCTGTGACCTACTTTCACACCTTCGAGTCAATTTTTTTGGTGACGACCAGAGGGCATCTTGTTGCAACCAACAATAAGGTCAATTGCACTGACATATTGGAACAATGCTATTCAACATGCCGATCTCTCAGCCATGTCCTCTGTAAGGTCAACAGCGCAACACACTAATCAGTTTAAAATCTCTATTTTTTTTTCAACAATTATTTTAGGGTGTTGGTGTAATGAGATTTTGGGGTCATCTGTGAAAGCGTACATCCTGTGACTTACTCCCTCACGATCTTGTGGGCCTGGGTCATTTTCTTTGGGTATCGACCAGACTTTCGTGGTTGCAACAAACCAATAATGTCAACTACCAAAGGGTTGTGCCAGGGACTCGCTACCCCATGGGGGGGGGGGGGGGGGGGTGATAGGGCATCGGTGGGTCAATCAAGTCATGGTACTAGACCGCCCTCGGTGCCGTCAGTTAATGTCATCTATGGCGTTGAACTGTCGATTTATCCAATAATTCATTATTTTAGTTACGATATCACAAACCCTTGTACTCTTCAAGTGTAAAAAACAGTTTTGTGCAGGACTCACTACCAAAATACCCGCTCGGATTGTGCCCCCATTTTTTTTTTTTTTTTTTGTTTTTTTTTTTTTTACTGATAACTTGTGACTTTGCTTTCACCATGATCCTCCATGGGGACATCTTCTGTAGGTATGTGGCGATTTGAACTGAGGGCCAATAGCGTCCACCTCCTTACAGACAGTTTTTTATCACTTCACGCTCTCCAAGGCGGACAGCACAAGGGATTGGATTTAACACCATTGGCAACAGCCTGTCACAAAGTTGTCTTCCTCCTTATCTCCTTCGGAATGGTGTTTATCTGCATAGTGGTTAAGTTTCCCTGGAAGTTGGAAAAATGGACCTCAATCAACTTTCTTTCTGCAAATTTTATGTGGAGAAGGATACTAAGAACAATATATCAAGATGTGGTGGCGATACACGCACAAATGAGTGAAATAGATTTTTTTTTGCCTTCCCTCCATCGCTGCGTTAACACGAAGTGCCCCACGAAAAGCATACGCACGGTGTCCTAGATAAGATTCGGGGGTATTACGAAGGGTTAACGCTCGATTTCTCCAGCTGAGGTCAGTTAAGTCCCTCCCCCCCACTAACCGTTGACTCTGCCTCTTCTCCACCTCAGTGTAGCCTAATCCGTCAACCAAGTTGGTGACAGAAATGGGTTACAGCGCGCCTTCCCGCTCAGGGTAGGCCAGTTACGTTAATCTTAGAAGTTAATATTACGAAAGGGGTTTACGCTCGATTATCTCCAGCTGAGGGTAAGTTAGGGAGGGGGGTAAAAAGGTCGCTCCCACATAGTTGGTATGCAACACGGCTCTTTTTGTAAGTCTCTGTATCAGGTATGCCGCGCTAGCTTATATTCATGAAGCAGTGATCGCGCACTCCCCAGAACATAGAATTATCTTACCCAGCTGAACTACCAGTAAGCTGTAACCATGGTCTATACCCATGTCGCCATGTCACATGTGTACCTTGATGTAACTTTGAAATTTATTGTTTGGAGATCAGACCTAGGGGTGGGGGTTAGGGTAATCAACTGAACTCCTACTGCTCAGGTAAATCGTTTCACTTTCCCTCCCCATGTGTCATGTATGGTACTGGAATACAGTCGTGAGTCAGCGACTAGTTAAGAGGTCCGATTCCACCTTACAGAGTTAATCTCCAAATCTTTCGAATACCACCACTAAACTAACTGTAACACCCACTGGCTCTACTTAGAATCAGTGGCCTCCCGGAGTGACATACCATGCTCCCTCAGTGTTTACATCTACACAGTGACAGGTTTATTATCACACAAGCCAGGTTTAGGGTCAGTGGACATCTTGGTACTTCCATCCAGGCACTGACTCTAATTTCCATACCATTTTCAATCATTTCACCTAATTCACTTGTGGTATGTTAGCTAGCCTCGATCTGCCTGGACCTCAATGTCTAGTTTAGGCCCAAGCTGGGATAATTATATCCCCGCGACACTATAAGTGTCCCCAATACCAGGGTTTTGGGTGTGTAGCCCGCGAGTCCCCCGGCCTCCGCCCCGAAACTTTAGTTGTTTAGCGCAATAACTCTTGTAAACTACCCACCACCGTCTTTATCCGATTGATCTGAACGTGGTACACATGTCCGCCCTATGAATCTCGGATAGTTTGAAAGTGACTCACTCACTGCCAATGCGGGTGCCGCTACTTTGCATATTTACGCGAAATTTTCAAGTTATTCGGATTTGAACGAAACTGGTGGGTAGGGGAACGGGTAGGGAATATAGGTTGATCCCGAAAAAGGTCGAGGTCATTTCAAGGTCATCCGGAGGGTTTTCAAATTTGCGAAATTTTCGCGATTTCAAACTTTGTAGATTGAACAAAACTTGGTTGTAGGGACTCTAAGTGATCCTCAAAAATGTGGAGGTCATTCAAGGTCATCGGAGGTCAAATTTGCATTTCGAATTTTGTCAGATTTGAACGAAACTTGGTTGGATTGGGGGACTACAGTGTGAAAAGTCGTTCAAAGCCATCGGGGGTCAAATTGCATAAATCTGACGGTTCCCAATAGGGTATTTGAGCATGTGCTGTGGAAATGTCTACTAACAGTGCAGTTTCACAAACTCCTTTATGTTGCAGGTAGGGTTATTCCGTATTGGAACTTGCTTTTTATTTATATGGCAGGATGTCCAAACTGACGGCAAATGACAGTGCAGCATGATTGTTCTGTACCTACCACAATAGGGTTCATGGACTATTCTCGATACGTAGGTGGAAGAACTCCTTGATGGACCAGGCTGACTATATGTAGGTGCTGAGTGTGTGTGGAAGTAGATGGCAGCAGCCTTCGAGTACGCTGTTTTTGATTGTGACTCGGCCATTCTGCAAATAAAGAAAATGTACAATGCAACTACTTTTACAAGAAGGTAGTACCCCAGCCGCACTTACGAAGGATGATCTATTGAACTAACTCACAAAAAAGGACCATCTATTTTGAAAAGCCACTGAATGTTCCTTTTTTCCCTTCCCTCTTGGTTTTGTATCCCATAAATTTGCCGCCTGTACAGTATATATCTTGTCCATGAACTTGATATAGCACACCCCATGAGTGTCTGCGTATTCCCATAATTTACCCAGATATGGAATGATTTCCTAAATTCCTCACTCATACTC
>JAODTK010005593.1:0-232056 GCA_026419785.1 Sclerodactyla briareus | reverse complement strand
CCACATCCACTTTGAATCCAAGACTCTCTGTCTTGTACAAATTGAAACGTTGACTGGCAATGACTTACCCCTCAGTCACATTGATTACGACCTATGGTACAATGACCAACATGTGAGACACCAAGCTATTAGACACTGAATGTATCTACAATGACTTGCCTTGTCCAGGTATGGAGGGATGCGATTGATGATAATAGGCCTTATGCACTTCTCTTTCCCCCACACATATACCCAAAAAAATATATTTTTTTCACATTTTTTATGATGTTGGTCGTCCGATTCAAAGAACTGCCACTTCATTCATCTATCTGTTTTGACCACACCAGTCCTCATGAGTAATGAATGTCGCTAAAGTGATCCTCATCATTTAGCCTTTCCTGCGTCGCTGACTCAGTGTTACGGGCGCTGGGGCTTCCCACACTTAATGGAACACATTGGACCTCGCCGTTTATGACTGTTGACTTTACCTCCTCTTCAAGATATAACTTACCTTACCAGGTTTATTTTTCATTTATTTCACTTCAATTGCCTCAGATGACTTTTTGAACTTGGTCGAAAGCAACAAGTTATCTCATCTCATGCGCTAAGAAACATTGCCAGGTGATCGTCTTGTTGTCAAGTTGGGTTTGAGTTTTGGCAACACCATCTTGCAGGGTTTGATATAGCTGAGTAAGGGGAACGTGTCAGTGAAAAGGCAAGGATTCACTACTCAGATTGCCGTTCTTGTTATCCTTGAGGTTCACTCTGCCTGTCTAACCTCTTCTGGCCCCTTACCTGCCCATATGAAGTGTAACACTCAGTTATTTGTTTACCTACTCCCAGGCACCTATTCAAGAATGAAGGGGGTCAGGGTACACCTGCATTAGCTCCGGTGTGAGATGGTGGGGGGGATTAACTCCATTGGGAGGCTATGCATGGGAATCTTATGGGGGACACTGATGATATAACCGACAACTAATTAGATATGACTAGCTTTCCACTAGAGCTGGTGGTCTACCCTTTAGTCTGGCCAAAAATGTAACTTTAATCAGGTAACTAGAGTTATGCACTGTGTATTAAATTGCTGATTCATGCGAAATGTTTGTTGCATGTTTGTTCGAGTTTCCCGATGAAATGTAATTAAGTGTGGTTCACAATTGGTCCTGAGATAAGTAAGTGAGAAAATGGTCCAACAGCAAGTTGATGATTTCTAATTTCATAATTTAGGCAATCTTAGTCCACATTTCCACAACTTATAATGGTAGACATTGTCCAATAAGCAGTCCCTTACGGTTTGAAATTGGTTCACTGATTAGTGAGGGTTTCTTCAAATGCCAATACCAGCACCTAAAGCAACCATTAAATGCCTTGTAATTTGTTCGCATGGTGACTAAGAGATGAAAACACTGAATCCGCGGTTCCCCAGGCGAGACACTGGGCGTGATCGCCTTGTTGTATAGGTCGGGGTTGAATTTTGGTAGAAAATAAGAACCTTTGTGAAAAGCAATAATTTGGCCAATTTTGGGCTTGTGAGCACGATAACTTTACCCCATTTGGAATGGATGAGCTAATACTTGGTATGTTGTTCCCCCAATGATTTGTATTTAAACCCTATTGTTTTAAGGGTCAGGGTCCAGGTCCATCGAGATCACCAGAGGTAGAGTCAGAAAACCTTGGTGAACACATTAAGTTCATGACATGGTTGGCTGATCGGGTCAATTTGGTGTAAATAGCTTTCTTACGGGGAGTACAGGAACCCTATTGTTTTTGGGTTTAAATAGGTCTGTGGGTGATTTTTGGTCACAAATAGACCATTAAGTGAAGAGTCACTAATTTGTCCAATTTTGGTTGTGAACATGATACTCGACCCCACCCGGTCCTGAATGGATGAAGCTCTCACTTGTTGTGTGTTCCCGGATATATTCATGAACCCTATTGCTTTGAGGTCACAGAGGTCCAAGTCTGATATCCTTTAAATTAGTGTGTGGCTGTCTTATCAAGCGTATAAAAACCCTATTGGTTTTTATGTAAATGGGAATTTTGTCATACGTTATGTTTCCCACATGACGGTACATCTCCCATTTGGTCGTCAGTCTCGCCTATAAGGTTGTTCAGGAAGAGTCAATGAATCATAAGCCTTCTGGTTTTTTTCTGTTTATCCTCGTTAACCACGTACTAACCCCAATTCAACCCCACCCAAACTTTGTGAAATTGAAAAAAATTATATTTGTTGGGCAAATTTTTAGCTTTATACGATACCTCGACCCCCTTGGATGATCAAGTTCATAACCTGTATATGGGTTCCCCATATGAATACATGATCCCTATTGTGTTTGGAGGTCCGGTCAAAGGCTTGAGATCAGAGAGGTCAAAGACGGATAATCACCTTGTTAACGCACCTTCTGATTACAGAATGCCTATTCGAGCAGGTTGAATCAGTATCAACTTTTCTCATGAGAGTACAAACATAACCCTTTTGTTTTTTTTGTGTAATCGGGGGTCAATTTGCGAAAAATGTGGGCAATCGTGCAATTTGATAATTTGGTCAAATTTAGCTCGTTAACATGAATAACTCACCCCGACTTGGACAGTTGGATGGATCAGTTCAGCCTTGGTATATGGGTTCCCCATAATGAGTACATGGCTGGCTTCCCTATTTTTTGGGGTCAGGTCCTAGGTCAAGGGAGGTCAAAGTCTGAAAATCTTGTTAACAAATTCAGTTTCGGATTGCCTATTCACGCAGGTTAAAATTCGGTAGGCAGCTTTCTCAGAGGAGTACAAATCCCATTGTTTTTTTGGTGTTAATTCGGGGTCAGATTGGGAAAATGGAACTTGTGAAAATTTGATAGTTTGACAAATTTTAAGCTTGTTAACACGATAACTCGCCCCCACTTGGAGGACAGTTGGACGGATCACGTTCATACTTTGGTATATGGGTGCCCCATATTGTGTACATGATCCCAATCGTTGAGGGGTCTGGTCAAAGGTCATCTGAGGTCAAGAGGGTTCAAGTCCTGGAAATCCTTGTTAACACCAATAGTCCGAAAATGCTTGGGTCCAAAAAAAAGATCAGTTGAAATTTGGTATGCGGCTTTTTCTTATGAGGAGTACAGTGCCTTATTGTTTTTTGTTGTGATTTTGGGTCATATATGCAGAAAATTGGGAAACTTGGTGGAAAATTGATAATTCGAACAAATTTCAGCTTGTTAAGCGGTAACTAGCACTCACTTGGATGGATCAGCCATACTTGTATTGGGTTCAACCCATAATGAGTACATGATTCCCTATTGTTTTGGGATCAGGCCCAAGTCTTAAAATCTTGTTTCCACTAAGTTTGAGAATGCGTATATTGATCTGGTGAATTCAGTATGCAGCTTTCCATGGGAATTAAAAGAACCCTAATTTGTTTGGTGCAGACGGCCGTCCGTTTTGGGAGAAAACTGGATATTTATGTGAAAAAATGTTATATTTTGGCGAATTTTAGCTTGTTACACGCTACTCAACACATATGTCCCAGACTGCATGGTCCAATCTAGTTGAAAATTAATAGTGTGCAGCTTCTTTATGGAAATTACAAGACCCCTTACTTTGTTCGGGTGGACCAGAGTAGTTGGTGAAGAAACTGTGAAATTGTAAAAAAAAATGATATTTTGGGCCAATTTTAGTTGTACCCAATAACTTCGGTCCCACTCGGCCCGGATGAAGCTAATATATGGTAATTTGAGTTCCCCATGCATGAGTACATACTCCCTATTGTTTGGGGTCGTGTCGAAGATCATCTAAGGTTGCTAGAGGTACAAAGTCCAAAAATCTTGTTAGCAATAAGTTGAGAATGCCTTTTCTGATCCAGTTGAAATTCAGTATGCAGCTTTCTCAGGAACCCTATGTGTTTTGGTGCAGACCATAAGTCAGTTTTTGGGAGAAAACAGGTAAATGAGTTTGCTTGGACCCAGGTCAAAAGCCATCATGAGGGCATTGAAGTGCACTACTGAATGAACCTGGTACGTAAGTGTATCTTTGAAGAGTTAAGGTAAGTCACGGAGTCATAACCGCGAGTCCAACGTTTTCCATTCAGTGTGGGAGCCCAGCGACCGAACACTAGTCGGCTGACTGCAGGCAAGGCTAAATGTGAGGATCACTTTAGCGAAAGTTATCACTCATGAGTGACTGATGTGGTCAAAGCAGATAGACAGAATGAAGTGGCAGTTCTTGATCGGACGACCAACGCAAATCAACAAATGTGAGAAAATCTCTTTTTTGGGGGTATATGTGGTGGGGGAAAGAGAATGCCACATGCCTCTCCCTTACCAAAAACTCTGACGAAAACATGGGTGTCGGCATGGGCGCCCCCGCAAAGACAGGTTTTCACCCTTGATCAGGGGTGAAACGGGGTTGATCACCCATGAACACCCCTGCCATGAAACCCCTGACATGGTTGTCAACCCAGAGTGTCAATTGTTTGGTTTCCCGTCCAAACATGGTCAGGCCGTGTGTTAATCAGGCCAGGCTTTGGGCAACCCCACTCTCAGTAAGTTTTCAAACACGTCAGTGCATTTCTAGACCCTGTCCAAGTAACTGGCACTTTTAATAATTTCAATGAAAAAACTGTTGGCATGTTTGAATATGTTTGACCCCAGTAAGTACTTACTATAAGTGACATGGTTGTCAATGTCCAGCTCTGAACCAGGTCACAGATGTGGGGAAGAATAGTAAAGCAGTATCAGTGCGCTTTGCATGCAACGGTCCCGGGTTCGATTTCCAGCTGGAACCCGCACGGCGTTTTTTTTTTTCCCGCAGTGGCTGTACTTTGCAGTTCGACGGGCCGTGTTCCTGGTCTTGGTTCCTGGGTCCTGCTTTTGAGAGTGGGCTTGGTCATTTGTCGTGGGGTGGTTCGGGGGCACTTTGCATAGTTACTCTTCGGGTAGGCTGTGAGCAGTCCGCGTCGAACATCTTCCGCTCCTCCAGTTTCTGAGAAAGTGGTCGGGTCCCGGCGTTCACTGATCGTACCGTGCGGATGGGACGTTAAATTGCGGTCCCGGGAGCAGGGATTGGTGTCCCTCCTGCTCGAATATCATCTGAAGCACTAGACGAAAGAGAAGGCGAGTCGTCGCCGGTGCTCATCCACGTCAAAAATTCGGTTAGGTTCCTTGATGAGTCAAAGTTGGCTCCTAACACGTACCCATCGAATCAAATCGAACTCAGACCATGCCTTCCCTTGTCATCACCCCCGCCAAACCATCCTGACAATGGGACAGGGTGTCCGACACCCCCTATCACGCCACCCCCGACAACCATGTCGAACCCTGAACACCCCATGTTTTTTGCCAAGTTTTTTGTAAGGGATATATTGTCAATTGCATTCCTCCACTACCCTGGACAAGGGAGTCATTGTAGGTACATTACAGTGTCCATAGCATGGTGTCTCACATTTTGGTCATTGTACCTATGGCCGTCAATCACATAATGTGACTGAGGGGTAAGTCATTGCAGTCATCATTTCAGTTGTACGGCAGAGTAGTCTGTGGTCTTTCACAGTGACATGTGGTGTCTCAGTTTTCATTATTTTTCAGCCAATAGTGACTGAAGGGAGCATCATTTTGTTGACCCCCTAAGGCAAGACTCACCTTGTCGTGGTACAAGGGTTGGGTCTTGCAATTGACACGTGCATAACTGTTCAGAACACTTGTCAATAACCATTTTACTCAGTCCCTCAATGTCTTATTGCATGTTTTGGGTCAAACTTTTCACAAGGCTTTCAAATCACATACTCTCTCCTAATTGTGGGGTGGGGAAGGTCTCTCTCATGGCCCACCCATGCATCACCTCCCATAACAAATATCTCTGGCTGCATGATATACTACAAATAGAAATAAACAGACAAATCTTTGTAATTCTTCTATGTTAATTTATATCTATATAGCCCATGTTGATGACATTACTTGAATTATGTGGGCTGCGTTTAATGTTGACCAGTTACTTCTGGTCATTGTTTAATGTTATTATCCCCATAGTCACATCATGTAGCAGTCAACACCAGATAGATTGGCCTGGGGAGAAAGAGATAACTTCATACTCCAACCCTGGCCGCTTTCTGCCAGGGTTACAGGGTGATGTCCTCACTTTTTTTTTGCGCAATAGCAAGAATGGCCACAAATGTTGTCCTTCCCGACTTCGGAGGCTTCTTGAAACCCTTGTTTCTCCTCCCAACTCACTACCCCTCCCCTGCTGCACACACCACAGTTAATGCCCTCATTAGGGCTTGTCCCCTATGACACAGGTAATAATACCCCATGTCAGCCCTCCCTGTCAAGTAATTCACATCCTAGAAGTGGTGCTTTTGATTCCTTGCCGAAGGCAAAAGGAATCTATCAGTCCTGCGCTGTGCGTAGGTGTGTTGTGTGTGTGCGTCGTTTGTGTATGTGTGTGGCGCCCCTTGTCAGCACGATATCTAAAGAACGCCAACATGTGTTAGTTCAAATTAAGGTGTGGGTTGGACATCTAGAGAGGATGACCCTATTTGTTTTTTTGGGGCCATTCAAGGTCACAGAGGGCGAAAAGTTAAAAAAGCTTGTCAGCAACGAATCTCTAACGAACCAAGCAGTATCAGTTTCAAATTTGTGTATGTGGGTTGCAACTATGGTGAGGATGAACACTCATTATTTTTTGGTGTCCGTCAAGAAGGTCATTTAAAGGTCACCATAGAAAATCCTTATATATCTTGGCAAACGGAACATTGTAGAGGGATGCCGTAATGAAAGTTTGTTCCTCTGGGCACACTACATCGGTGACCTACTTTGACCCAATTTGACCTTTTGAACCTCGTTTGACCTTTGACCTTGTACTTGAGTGCTATTTTTTTGTAATGACCAGATTCGTCTTGTTAGACAAACCATAATGTGAATTAAACAATTGTTATACAACACAAGGAATGCACATGTGGAAAGGTAAAGACAGCCTACACACTGATGTTTGTTAACGTGACGTTTGACATTGACTCTGGCACCACAATATTCATTCTAGAGGGATGTTGTCATGGAAACTTTTCTTCGTCTTCGCGAACTGCATGTAGTTTCGTTGTGCATGGGAGCCTATATGTCGTTGAAAATCTTATATTTCGTGTGGCCACTTTCCACTCAACACAATTTGGAGCATGCTTGGTGTCCAGGATAACAAATATTTGACATAATTGTGCCAAGTGCCCCGATAAATATCACTCAGGCAGAGTTATGTGATACCACAAAAGGAGCAGAGAATGAAGGGAATTAATAATATTTGAGATTCCGAGGGGCATCTTTATAGAAAGGAATTTCGAGTATTAAAACCAACAATATCTAATAGGGGGTATTTTTTCTGGTTTGTGGCCTTGAGCCACTATCCGTCGTTTATGGCATGAATCGCGACACAGTTCTTGTCTTGTTGCTTCCAATAGGGAAGATGTAAACAATCATATATCAGTAGACTGAGTGCCCACAGAGAAGAATTGGATCCCACTCTCAATCCTCTGAGGATTGCCAGTGCCAGGTACCATTTTCCCACTGATGTCTGCAGGCCTCAAACGTTTATTAAGAGTGTTTGGTGTTACCTTCGTCTCACTTCTTCTTCTTTGCAGTCCTCCCACACACACGTGAGAGATTAATCCTTTGGAGGATTGGGAATGTTGACCCACCAAACTGAAGGCTTATTAAGTATACAGACACAATGCATGCATGGGTTGAAGATGCTAATGGCTGGGCCCCTAGTGTTCTAATTGAATTTAGCAGGACCTTTCCTGGTGTTGCCATTTCTGTGTAAAAATAACTAGTATAAATGGGACTTTGAAGATCCTATCACCGTTTTCAATGAATGTAAAGCAACAAACTTGGCATTTCCCCCTCTCGGTAAATATATATATCGCCCTATGGAAAAATTGCCAGTTTGCTAACCCCCCCTCTCCCCCCTCTCATCGATTCCATGTTTACTAATCCCAATTTTGTCCCTTCCCTTAGAAAATGCCACTGGGATTAAAAAAATTTTTGTAAAACATAGCCCTAATGGAGGGGATATACGCAAGAAGAGTATTGCTTGCAAATTAGGAGTTTGGGCAATAAATGCAGGGATGCAGGCTTTCAAATGGCTACCTTTTTCAATTTTCATAGCTCCTATTAAACCTGGGAGGGGGGGGTGTGCAAGACCAAAATTCACCCCCCACCCGTAGCAAACCACTACTGATAGAAGAGGCTTATCTGCCTTGCAATGTAGGAATTTGTCAATAAGTGCAGGGATGCAGGCTTCAAATAGTGCTACATTTTTTTCATTTTCATAAGCTGCCTATGAACCTGGGGAGGGGGTATGGGGGTGTGCAAGACCACAATTGCCACCCACCCCCACCCGAGCAACACCACTACTGATTCAGGAGGTACATATACTGGTCCCTGTGCTAGTACCAATACTCAAACATATCAGAATAAAAAAAATAAAGAATTTTGTACTGTCGTCACTTGGGGAAATATTTGGTGCTAGTCCAATACTCAAACAATCTCAGGATGAAAATTCAGAATTTGTAACTGTCTTCACTGGGGGTATATTTGTTTGGTGGCTATCTGCCTTGTTCTCAGCTGTACAATGACTCGTTGCAAGATTCAGTATTTGTCCTATGGTGACCTGGATGAACTTGACCTGGATACCAAAACCATAGGATTAATCTTCATCATGTGTCAAATCCACACACGGACCTAATTTGACTAATAGATACTTGCATTCATTAGATATCATCAGTGCTCGAAATTTACGTGAGCCCGATAGCTTGGGGCTACTCGACGTTCAGTGTCCGGCTACTAGAAACCTTGCTGCAGCTGCCCCGTCGGGCTAGTGAAAAAATTTCAGTTGAATGTCTAGGGTCTAGGACACTCAAATAAAAAATAAAACTAACGACTGATCCTGAACTCCTTCTTGACTTTTCTAAGCGGCCACAACTGAGCGAACTAGCAGTGTTTGCAACTAAATCTTCCGCAGCAAATGGAGCTTCTCTTCTGCGAAGACTCCAACACGGCCATGACACTGACACTCTACGGTCCACGAAATGTAGTCCCTAACAAAAAGTTGTATAATAGACGCCCGGCCCACTGTACACAGACTCCCGAGTGAACTGTGCATTAGTGTGCTTTTACTAGTCACGCGCATGGTGCGAATACGCAACAAGACTATTTTTCGCTCCTGTGTTATTTTTATGGGTCTATAATCCATAGCAGAGCGATCCGCGAATTGGGATTTTTTTGGTCGCGGGTTCCTCGCAAAAAAACCCGAATTGTCCCGGTGACAATTCAAATCGCGTGTCGGGCGCACAGCTCGCGTTCATACCGATAGGAACGCGAATGGGAAAACGTATACTGAGAATTTCAGTTTTTGCTGCAATATAGGCATATCGTTCCACATACATCGTCAATTCCTTCATTGAGTCCGCCTGTTAAATAGGCCTATAGTCTATTCGTTCATTCTACTGTGCCATATTCGAATAGACGGGATGATGGATTGTTGGAGCGTTTTTATAACCTGATCGGGTGGGAATTCGCACCCACAGTCTCGGGAATCTTCCGCAATCGGGTTGATAGATCTACTCGGGGAATCGACCAGCCCAGGAATGTATATTTCTCGCCTTCTCTGACCCACCCATGGCGTGAAAATAAAACCCCCCAAGACCTACGAACAACGTCATTCCCGTAAAGTCCAATGCCATGTCTATGACGAGTGCAATTCCACTCTAATGAGTATCACTCAGCAAACCTCGAATGGATAGTGAAGTATCACTCTAATAATTAGAGTGAAGTATCACTCGATAATGGGCGACAAGATCCGTACTCGTGCTCTCTATGGAAACATTGGAGTGGTCAGTTGACAGACTTCGAATTCCACTCTGGAAGAGTGAAGGATGCTCTATAAATGGGCGAAGATCGGTACTGTGCTCTCTATGGAAACATTGGAGTGGTCAGTCAGCACCATACTTCGATTCCACTACTGGAAGAGGAGTATGCTCTATAAGGGCGACGATCGGTACTTGGCTCTCTATGGAAACATGGAGTTGTTCAGATCAGCACACTTAGAATTCCACTTTCTGGACATGAATAATGCTTTAAATGGGCGAAGAATCGTACCTCTTTTCGGGCTCTCTATGGACATTGGAGTGGTCAGGGTCGCAAACACTTAGAATTCCACTCGGGAATAGTGAAGTGGGCTCTATAGCCCATACCTCAGTCGTTGTCGTCAATGGGTGAACTGCGTCTCACTCTGTATTTCTTTTCTCTTCAATAAAGGGTAGATCCTGTGGCAATAATAACTCTTGCCTAAATTGATGTGCTTTGCGAGCGCCATGTTTCTTGTCCGTTTCCACGCTAAATAACCGCTCATCTAGTTTCTGGTTCCCCTGCGAATTTTATTCGCGATTCGCGTTCTAGCATGAATCGGTGGCGCATTCGGGGGGGGGGTTGGGGATGCATCCCCTTCCAAAATCAGAGTGGGGGTCCATCCCCCCCTACAATTTTGACCAGAATGAAATTTGCCAAATTTACACCAACATCGACATTACACATCATTATACTATCATTATCGATCTGCGGAACATGATGGATTAGACCTAGATTCTAACAAGCACTAAATAAATGTGAAACTAGTATCCTTTCCTAAGTTCACACCAAAATTTGCCGTACCGAACCCGTGCCGCCTAATCTGCATATCTCAGCTTGTAAGCGAATCTGTAATCGAATGGAAATTTTACGCTCCACGTACTAAGAATATTCAAGATGACGCAATAATCCCCACCGCTGTATCATGTACAAGGCCACAATACTCGGTAACAAAAGTGGGAACATTTGAAAAAAATATTCCTTAGATTAAACATAAAAAAAGAGATGCTTGGATTTCATTCAGCTTCATGATGAAAATGAAGAAAGACCCCAAATGACATGTCTCTGAATGAATTTATCAGTTTACTATCGTGCGGGAATGGCTGAGGTGTTACGTAAGTTTCAAATAAAAGAAACACCCAAAACAGCATGATTTATGTATCGAAACTTTAACTGTAAACTTGCTTACAGATATGTGCGATACAACAATAACATATTTTGAAACCTTGTTCCTGTTTGGACAACAGTTCATCACCAAGTGGAAAAAAAAAAGGGTCCTTAGACTCAAAGACATCACTTTTGGTGTCTTCTAAACGACATACGGAATTTTTTCACTAGTTGGTCAATATTGTAAAATGCGAGGCAGGAAGGGAGGAAACCACCTACGCGGGGTCGCCCCTAAACCCCTAACAGACTGCCAGTCTGATACGTAACCACGTGACCACTGGGTGTGGCCAACTGGGGCGGGGAAAGGGTTACCTGGGTGAGCATCATAATTACTCAGTCTCGCTCATGGCACTGGAAATTCACTGTAATGAGTCGAAGAAGTGTGTGTGACATCCCTTTCCCCGACTCTCCCTCACCCCCAGCGGGAATTTGCTGTCTCCAAACCCATCTGATATGCATTTGATCTTCAAACATCAAGTTTGTCTCGCCTGAATTTGTTCAAGGAGAGACATAGTGGTCACTTTGTGTGTGTGTGTGTGTTGTGTCATGTCTGTATATCGTGTTGTGCGTATGTGCGGTTTTAGATATCTCCGGAACCGTGGAAGCCATCATGCTGGGACCATTTTGTGGAGGTGCGCGGTGAAGATGAAGAGTTGCCGATGTGCATCCACTTTTCGTCCCGCAAAGGACCATACTCATTTGAATAAATTTGCATATTTAATGAAAATTGGCCCGGAAGCTTGTGTACAGATATCTCTTGATCGGTTAGATGCATTGGTGATGCCGTTCGGGGTATATAACAACTATGAAGTGTACACGAACTGATTAGTTTCCTGGCATTATATATGCTAATTAAGTAGTCTAACTTTGCATAATTTCTGCTGCGAATATTTTTGAAATTCGTTGATTTATTTGACGAAACTTGGTGGAGGTAGTTTATCTATAGTCCCATCAAATTCTACAGTAGGGACGAGTTCACCAAAAGTCATTTAATGTTACCTAATTATTGCTCTTCCGATCTATTTTGCAAATTATGCATTTTAAATTTGTTGGAAATCCTCATGAACTTGGTGGAGATGGTTAATCTTTTGATCCTGATAAAGTTAACAACAGTGCAAAGGTCACGTAAGGTCATTTAATGTGAATATTGCTCAATTATGCAAATTTTTCGAGTTTTGTTAAATGGCCAATTACAATTGGAATGAATGCATTTAGGGTATTCGTGGAGATTTGTCATGGTAATGTGTGGGTTCAGTGATCAAACAACATCTAAAGACAAAGGTCAAAAGGTTCCAAAGGTCAGTTTTAAAGCAAATATTCTTATTTTAGGAGCTTACAGGCCAAAGAAATAACAACTGTCCAATTTTTGGGGATGTGATAGAGCTCCGTGTGCCTTCATAGACGAAACTTACTCCCGCGCCGACTGACACATAGTCTTCAAGTTACAAGGGCCAAGGTCTCTTTGAATCCCTTTTGGGCGTAGCTGAGGGGCGTGTGTATCTGATTACATACCTCTTTTGGGGCTGGTGCATCAAATCGCGGCAAGCATTTTCATAAAAACGGTCCAGTCCTCAAAGGTCATTAAGGTACTCATGGCCCAAGAACTGCCAAATATAACATTTCCTGCTACAAGCTTCTATGACTGTGTGTGATATGGCTGGATTTGGGGACCTGCAAGCATATGATCAATGGTAACATTGTTCATAAAAAAACTGTAATGTCGATTTAAAGGTTCATTCAAGGTCACTATGGACCAAATAATGCCGAATAATAACAGTCCCTGCAATAGCCTCCAACGACTGTATGTGATATGGCTGTGTTTCGAGGACAAGGTGCTCAGTTATGATGGGAATATTTCAGAAAAACTGTTGTGTATCAAAGGCCGGCAATTATCCGATCAAATTTTGAAAAGTATTGAAATTAGTAAAATAGCCCGAACAAAACTCCATACATGTTTTGATTAGTATTTTCCCCTCTCGGCTACCCATTTAAGAATGCGTCTAGTCCAGTCAGCATCACTATCAATTTAGCAGAAACTATCTATTTGAATGTTTATCTCAACTTTCAACTCCCAACCTCTCAGTATGGTATTTCCCATTCATCTTAACTAGCATTCCTATCTGTAACAGACAGAGATTTCATTTGAATTGTCTTATTTAAATTATGGGGCATACATGTGACAAAAATGTAGAGTACCCGGTGACAATTGATTGAGCAGCGAGTTACAGTGGAATCCCCCCTACTGTATATCACCTATATATAGCCATAGTCCAGCAAAACAGTGGGCCAATGTCAAACAGCAAAAGGCCTGAGGTCAGGTTACAGGTTGGGATATTGCATGTCACTCTATCTTATGATCTATCTACGATCATAGCTATATATCTATCGGTCTGTCTGTCGGTCGTCTGTCTGTCTTGTCTGGATTGTGTGGTAACAATTGCCTGTTTGGCTCCCAAACAGTCATTCTGTGATGGCTGTCGACCAACTTGGACACAATGTTTCATTGACCCTTGGGACATGTTTGACCTGTAAGGTCAAGGTCAAAAGCCATAAAGGGCAATATAGGCCATTATACGTAAAATTTCAAAAGGTATCTCCCCCTACCCAATTTTGTGCACATGATGATTTTGGTCTTATGATGGTCTAACAGCCGTACCTTCAGGATTTTTCGGTCCAAGGCCCCCCCACTTGGCCCAAGTGGACCATTTATGAAATTTACACCAATAGTACTTGAAATGCATAAGCCTCCACAGATCATTTGATGTTGCTTCTAGGTTAATGTAAGTCCTTGGGTAGAGGGCTACCGGTTGGGTGTTCGGGATTTTGGGCTCGACCCACTTTGGACCAAGGGGCCCATATAGGAAATACCATAAATCTTGAATCCTACAAATTTTGTGGCCCAGTGGCTGACGTTCAGTCATAATGGTGGTCTAATAGCCATATCGTTAGGGTGAGTTGCCCAGGAAGTAGGTCTCACGGCCCAGTGTGGGCCGGGGCCTCATGTGGAAATTCGCAAAATGCTTCTCCTTTTACAAATTTTAGTGTGCAGTGGACATTCAGTCAAAGTGATGGTCTGACAGCTGTCCCTTGGGTGCTCAGGTCCCAGGTCCAGGCCCACTGGGGCCGTTGGCAAATTTCATTGAAGTTTCACAAACTGCGTACTTGAATGAATCTTTCCCCACAAGCTCAATTGGGTTTTCTTTAAAGTTGACATGTAATGGCGCTGGGTCGTAGAAAGCCATCGGGAATTTTGGGTCCAGGGCCCAGTTGGGCCCCGGGCCAATACAGGAAAAAATACTGACAAAATCTTGTATCTCCTAAAATCAGTTGCACAGTTCTGAGGTTCGGTCATAAGTGAGTCTGATAGACATACTTTTGGGGTGTTGATAGTTCCACAATGGTGTTGCGAAATGCAATCCTCCCCACAAGCTGTTCAATTGGGCTTCTCAACGATACATTAATGGTCCTTCATTAGAGGGCCTTTGTGGCTGTACAGAATTTTAGGGCCCAAGGCCCAGTTAGGGCCCTAGGGCCCAACTATGAAATAATGCGAAAGATAGTATTCCTACAAATCTAGTTGCACAGTGCCACATGTTCGGTCATAAGGACCGTAATAGCCATACCTTCATGGTGCTGGGGATTTGTGACCAGCCCAGGGTGGGCCGGAGAGCCCATCAGTGAATCCGCAAAATGCTTCTCCTCTTCAAGTTTTGTGCAACAGTACTGACATTCGTACCGATGTGTTCTACAGTCGACCTTGGGGGTGTTCAGGAACTTGTGATCGAAGGTCCCACTTAGATCCATGGAATTAAACACATTAGCTACTTGAATGATCTCAAGTTCCAATTGATTTTCTTATATGTAATGCTCCTTGGTTAGTGACCATCGGGTTGTTCAGGAATTCTGGCATGAAGGTCCAATGTTTGTCTAGGGCCCATCATGTTAAATCATGCAAAATGCTTTTACATATTTTGAAGCACGGCTCAGTGCTAATGTTCGTTCATGAGCACATTCCTCAAATTCGAATTCCAAATTCAAATTTTCTGTATTCTCTTTATTTCCCCATACTGGGTTGTTACCCCATTTCAGCCTGCCAATCCTCCCTCCCAATCACCACCCCCTTCATCATGGATTCCCCAAATTAACAAATGTTGAAAAAAACTAAATTCCACTAGTAACCCCCTATAAAACAAATTTCCTTATTAGCTGTACTCTCTCATTTCCCCATACTTTGTTCTTCCCCATTACCCTGCACCCCTCCCCCCTCCCCATAATTTTCCCCCACCACACACACTACTATGATGTCCCAAATTACAGTTTTTTGCAACTCCATTCAGAGTCCACTCAATTTTCAAGTACTGTTTGACCTCAAACTACCATGTTTGGAGACACATGTCAGAAATTAATAACAACCAGGCCCCCAGCTTATAAACAAATAGCCCTGGGATTGCTTGGTAGCCCACTGGAAGGAGTCTGTTGAGTGTACGAGGTTAGTGTGGTCAGGCTGAGAGAATTGTAGTTTTAGACCAGGGTGTACTAGTGACGGAGATGAAGTGAGAAGAGGTCAAATCCACGAGACTGACCACCCCCTAAAATGGGCAATATGAGTGACACTTAATATAATGATTTAGATGGAATTATTGCTATATGAAATTACAACTCATATGAATAAAATGCAAATATAAGAAGAACAAAAAACAAAAAACTGGTGATCACCTTCCACCCCCTTCTGGAAAAAATAAGCCTGAAAATTTAAGCTTGAAATTGCACGACAGCAGTTTTTGTGCCGAATTTGAAAGTGGCCAGGCTTAATTTTCAAGCTTACTTCATGCTTATTTTCGTGGCTTACAAAATCACACACTAAAATTGAACAAGCAGGAAAATTAAGCTTGAAATTCTGATGGATTTCAGGCTATAGCCTGAAAAAGGAGCAGATTCCAGGCTAGATGAATCAAGCCTGAAATCCTGGCTCGATTTCAGGCTAGAGGGGGAATTCAGGCTTAATCCTGAAATTGCTGTCATGCAATTTCAAGCTTAATTAAGCCTGAAACCTGGGGTGGATGTCATACTTAATTAAGCCTGAAATCATGGATTGGTTTCCAGGCTTAATCCAGTTGGGTATCATGGCCAGTTTTTGACAAAATGATTGAAAGAAAACAGCTGGCCTGATATTTAGTGCCTTCTAATATAGCAGAACAGGTTTACCAATTTAGGGAACGAGTGTGACTTCCAGAATGGTATTACGAATAGGTGATAGGATAAAAGGTGGGTGGAAGGAGTTGGGTTAAGAGAAGGTGGACCATATGGTTCAAATCAATTGGTTGCATTAATTTCCCTCATTTGAATGTTTAAAAACTTACAGGCTAATCCTTACGGTGTACACCCTGTGGTGTACTGTAGAGTCTTAGCATTACAATTGATTGGGCTATTAAAAGTATGTGTTCACTTGTTGAAGTTGTGTCCTATGCATCATTTTCTGCCACATACCTTTGAAGAAGATTTACTGTATGCAGTTCAGATGGAATAGAGTTTGCTTGTTGAAACCTGACCCTTGGCCTAGCTAGGCTACAATCACTTCAAATGGTCACTTGCAACCATGGCAAGATATGAAACTATTATTGATTTATTAATCATTTATGAACTAAAGCAAAACTCACCATATACTTGACCATCTTAGCAATTTACCCAATTAGCAACTCATGTCTAGCTAGAAAGTAGAAGCTTTGTCTAACTGAAACATTGACATTATATTTATTAGATGGCATTTACAGTTAGTACAGCAATAGCACAATTATGAAAAAAAAATTGGAAGCTGCTTATGGGGCCTATTTGTTATTTTCAGTTTTGATACCAGCACCATTCAAGCCTAGATAGACCTGCTAACTAGGAACCTAATACTCAGGTTTTCCAATCATTAACTCATTTTAGAGCCGTTGACTGACCCTTTTTTCTCGCCACAGGTGTTTTAAACTTCCCCCCACACATTTTATCCTTGAAACTAACCAATCCCTCAGTTGTTTATGACTGTTGACCCCATTTATCACATGTCCCTAATGCCAAGTATGAAATAAGCCTGAATTTCCTGAATAAGCCTGAATTTTGGTCTATGGCATCCCCCTACCAACAGTGTGTGTGTTTCCTGAATAGCATAGCTAAGTTCTGATGCTGCTTGTAAAACTCAGAAGTCCAAATATTCCTATACCTTTACTGTTCAGCGGCCAAAATTCTTGGAGATACAAGTTCAATCTAGTCGATTAAGCCTGAAATTTGAGCCTGAATAGGCTAAATAACATGAAAAGATTCAAGTATGGAGTAGTCAGTTACGCTCGTGGTAGCCTGATTAGTCAGTGCTTAGCTCTGAATTATCAGATTAAGCAGACCAGGCTAATTTCAAGCACAAAACAGGCTTAATTCTGACTTATGTCATACTTAATTTCCAGAAGGGCCCCTCCTCCTCTGAAGACATATTGCGCAAGGTTTATTGCGATGCAGCAGTACCTGCAATGTTTGTGTGGGCATCCAGGCAAATTGTGGGGGTAGCCTTCGAATTTTTCGAATTTAGAGTATTAGTCAATTTAGAGTAGTCTCTTAGGCTCTGGTATAATACAAAAAATAACCCTAGGAAAAGGCAGTGAGTGTGACCATCAGATACTATATTTTAATCAGAATCATTTGCCTATCCACGCCCTCCTTGAAAAGTAATAGGAACTGAAAATCAAATGTAATACGTGCAATTGTACTGCAGTATATAGATTAAGAAAGTAGAATGAGTGTGTTTGAAAAAATATACAGTGCAATTGCAATTCCAGCACTGCCAACAATCTCATCGCTTCCTAAAAGTGGTAAGGCACGCATACATTTAGGCTTCATATAGAACATGCTCAATATGGATATGAGTTGACCCTTCTCCCAAGAAATCTTGCCAACCCCTTCCCTACCCCGAAGTATTGTGTGTTAAAATGCTTGTATGAATATGAGACAAGTTACCCTCCCTTCTGAAAATGTTGGATCAAGTACAATAGAAAACACCCTGACAACAAGCGCTCTCTCCCCATCTGAGGCTGGAATAGGCTGGGATGAGTTGACCCTTCCCCCGAAAAATCTTGCCAACCACTTCCCTACCCACAAGTATTGTGTGTTAATGCTGGTATGAATATGAGACAAGTTACCCTCCCTTCTGAAAAATGTTACGGGATCCCAAGTATCTCATACGTAAAAACACCTGACTCAACAATCGTCCTCTCGGTCCCCCCTCTGAGGGGCTGGTAGGGCTCAAGGATGAGTTTGAAACCCTCTCTGTCTCCCAAGAAACTTGCCACCATTTCCCCACCCACTGCGAAGTATTGTGTTTTAATGCTTGTATGAATATGAGACAAGTTACCCTCCCCTCTGAAAAGTGGGATCAAGTACAATTAGTCCCAAAACCACCCTTGACAACATCGCTCTCTCCCCCCATCTGAGGCTGGAATAGGCTGGGATGAGTTGACCCTTCTTCAGAAAAATCTTGCGAAACCCATTCCCCTACCCATGCAGGAAGGTATTGTGTTTAATTGCTTGTATGAATATGAGACAAGTACCCTACCTTCTCATAATGTTGGATCAAGTACAATGAAAAAATACCCTGACAACATCCCCTCTCACCCCATCTGAGGCCTGGGATAGGGCAACTGTGCAGTAGCCTTCATTATAATACAATCTGTGCCAGTAGCCAATACCTGTTTGTGGAAGGGATGCCCTATACATAGGTAAAATTGCAACACAACTAGTGTTTTCTCCACTCGGAGCTGGCCTTTGAAAAGAAGTCAACTTGTGGGGCTCAGAGGCCATGCCCAAGCCGAAGGCCATGGCCTTCAGGGCTTTCCAGGGCTCCGGTCCCCTCTTGCATTATGGCTGCACCATTGCCAATGGCAGTCCACACGAATATCCAACCTCTGCGGTATGTACACAACCAGCCACATCTAATGGTTTATGAGGGAGGGAATAAATAGCTTGAACTTAACACCGAAACTACAATGCTAAAATTATGAAGCTAAACCTCGACAGATACTTCACATGTAACAAGATTGGTACTCGAGATTATCAGATGATCTACAGTACCATACACAAAAAAGACTATTGGTTAAGTAGCCATCAGTTGTGTAACACAATTTTCACCATAATTAAATTTCTCTGCCCAGTAGGCTTCTTTTGATCTTACTTGCTGATTTCAGCTTTTCATTTGCTTTTCATGAACCTTTCGAAGAGATTGAGAAGATGGAGTCAGAACTCGGTCACAGGATTTCCGTTGGCTATTGGGTCTAATTTTACCTTGTATGTTTGCATTGGTGGGGACTTTAAAAGAACAAATCACTGATCGCGCAACCAGGCGGACCATGGGGGGGGGCGATAGCCTTGTATTAATAACTACCATTTTTGCAGACATGACCCAGTGTTATAAATAGGTACATATAAGCTCACAACCTCCGGAAAGTGACGTTTCGGCCATCTGGGACACGGTTTGTGAAACCCAAATTTTTCTTGCACGCTCCGCGCCAACCAATGGTGGCCCTCCGCTTAGATAGTAGCACACAACAATTCATAAAAAGTTTGTCTTGCGTCCCCCCCTAAATGTGTAGGCTTCCCCACCACGGGTTCTAGTAAATTACTCAGCGCACAGACCACGCGATTCCTCTCGCCAGGCGAATCGGTATTCGCGCATTCGCGTGCCTAGTACAAGTCGAGCTTGACAATCAGTTTCACGCTACGGTGTGGATCGCAACGATCTGGCGCACTCAAACTCAAATTCCCGCACAAAAAATAATTTTATATGTGGAATGATCTCACTGGTTTCCATAACGGACATAGTTACAAACTGGCATCTACAGACACAACCATGTCACAATCTCGGTACTTCAGGCACAATGTATGCATCCTCAATCATTGGTGTCAGGACATCGGAACAGCTGCACGAAAAAAACATGAGAGAAAACATATTTGTCCCCTCCCATCGATAACCGTTCAGATGACATGATTTGTAGAACTGGTGTTATGTACCACATTCTATATGTGACCATTGGAAATGCGCCAAGGTCCACTGTAAAATAACGTTTTAAAATCTGCAATATGAAAACATTAAAAACCATCAAATAATGAAACAGGGCATGTAGATGGTTTGATTAACAAAAACTTTCACAAAAGAGAATCATGTTATTGCAAGGGTGTCTTCAGATAACCACTTTCCTGATCTAGGCTAGTGTTTCGATCCCTGTGACCAAAAGCTAGCAAGTTCAGAGATGAGGTGTACTGTGGCTACCTTGTGCTTTTTTTTTTTGAGAAAATGATCATTTGATTCCTTGCCGAGGCAAACAGGAATCTAGCAGTTCATGCACTGTGCGCTATGTGTGGGTGTGTGTCTGTGTGCGTTTGTGGATCAGTATATAAAACGGGGACACACACGGGATCCATTCCACGTAACGGGGGTACGCCGCGAACCGGGATATCCCGTTTGTTTGTCCCCGTTCCATAGGAAAACGCCCAACAAAAAACAACGGAATGGGGGAATCCCCGGGTCCTGTGTTCCTTAAAACTGCATTAAAATGATAATTGTAGTGGTGGGGTACCCTATTAGGTTTTGCAGCCTGATGTCCAATTCCATAGGTGAAAGATCAATGTCCGTTTGTGCGTCCCGTTTGGCGCCCCCTACACAGGTATGTGGGTGTGTGTGTGGTGTGACACCCCTGTCGCCGACGATATCAAAATATGCAAAACTTGGTATCGGGTTCATATTAGGTCTGTGGGTTGCACATATGGGAAGGAGGACCCCTATTGTTCTTGGGTCCCGTCAAGTTCAGTCAGGTCACGAGAGGGCAAAAGTTCAAAAAGCTGTCAGCACGATATATAACGAACCGCGAGGATCTATCAAGTTCAAATTTGGGTATGTGGGTTGCATGTATAGTGAGAGAACCCTAGTTTCTGGGTTTTCGGTCAAGTTATTCAAGGTCACCATAGGAAATTGTTCATATATCCGGGCAACGAAACATTTTGGAGGACGTCATAATTGAAAGTTTGTTCGTCTGGGTTTTTTTTGGAAAATTACACTGGTGACCGTTTGACCTCATTTGACTTTGACCTTCTGACCTCACTTGACTTTGACTGGTGATTGTGATTTTGCCTTGTTTTGTTGTGTGCGGGAAGGGTATTGTCAAGACAAACAAAAAAAGTCAAGACACTACCATACTCTACGATACTATATCACAAGCGATTATCAATGATGTGGCAGTAAAGAACAGCTACAACACTGAAATGTTGAAAAATTGGCATTTGACATCTGCTCGTCACATGATATCTAATGAATGCCAAGTATCTATCACAGTTCAAATTAAGGGTGTGGATTGTACACTCGATGAAGAGTAACCCTATTGTTTTTGGTATTCAGGGTCAAGGTCCTGTCAGGTCACCATGACAATCTTATATCTCCTGCATGATTCATTGTCAGAGTTGAGAACAAGCATATAGGCCAACCAAACCAATATTTCCCCCAGTGAAGCCAGTAAAATTTGAATTGTCATTTTATGTTTTTTCATGATTGTTGAGTAGTTGGACTCGCACCAATTGTTTCTCCCAGTGAAGACATACAAATCTTGAATTGTCATTGTCTTGCCTGAACTTTGTTAAGGGAGAGACATAGTGGTCACTTTGTTGTGTGTGGTTCTGTCTGTCTGGATGGTCTGTCCGTATGTGTGTTCGTATTCCCTGAAACGTTGAAGAAAGCCATCATGCTGGGACCTTTTTGTGGAGGTTGAACTTTGAAGATGGTGCGATGTGCATCCACTTTTAGTCACGATAGACCAGACTCATTTGCCATAAAAATTTGCATATTTAATGAAAATTGGCCGGAAAGCTTGTGTACAAGATACTCTTGATCGGTAGGTAGATGCAATGGTGATGCTGTTCGGAGTATTAACAACGCTATGAAGAGTACACGAATCGATAGATCCTGGCATGATATATGCATAATTAAGTAGTCCAATTGCATAATTTCTGCGATATTTTTGAATTGGTTGGATTTGACGAAACGAACGAAAACTGGTTGAGATGGTTATTCTATGGTCCAAATGAAGTTACAGTATGGACAAGGGCCCAGAGGTCATTTAAGGTTAGTAATTGCATTTACCTAGTCGAATTGCATATTTCTGCATTATTTTTGAAGTTGGTTGAATCCTCATGAAACTTGGAGAATATATCTATGTTTGTTGTGATTTAGGCGAGACCAAATTCCGCTCGATCGGCCACTTTATTGGTAGTTACAAGGGTCAAAGTTTAATTTAATAGCTTTTCCGCAATAACATTGGGCGTGATAATTGGACGGCAATATGCTTCTAGGATGGAGATCACATGGAGAGTAACAGTTGTTATAAAACGCCGCAATGTCATTGGAGGTCACAAAAGGTCACGTAGGGGTCAAAAAACTGATTTTCGTAATTGGTCGCAATAGCCATGGGCATTTCATCAGAATGCACACTTGCTCCTAGGAGTGGAGTATCACATGAAGAGTACAATTTTCATAAAACAACTGCCATGCATTAAAGGTCCCTTCAAGTCACTTAGGGGGTCCAAAAAAACTGTTTCTGGGCCTATCAGAGAATGAATATCTGTGAAGGCTGGGAAGTTCACCATTGCTGTATAATTGTGACCTGCAGGTGTGTGTGACCTCTGACCTCAATTGACCTCTGTCGGGTGGTTGTGTTTAAAGGTTGAGTCTTGAAATAAATGTGCTTATTTGGGAAGTTACGGGCCACAAAATAAATAGAAACTGGTATTTTGGATATGGGATAGACCCTTGTGTGCTTTATGGAGGAGGACCAACTCTGCTTCAATCGGACACTTACTTGGTGGTTACAAGGGGGTCAAAGTTTAATTTAAAGCGTTTCGCAAATAACATTGGGCGTGTTCATTGGGAAGCAATATGCTTCTAGGATGGAGCACACATGGAGAGTAACAATTTTTATAAAAACCACCATGTCATGAAGGTCATCAAAGGTCAACTTAGGGGTCAAAAAAACTGATTTGAGACTTTTGAATAGACTGGCATGTGCTCAGAATGCAAAATGCCCTAGGAGTGGATGTATCACATGGAGAGTACAATTCTCATAAAAAACTGCCATGTCATAAAGGCATTCAAGGTCACTTAGGGGTTCCAAAAATGTTTTGGCATATCGGAGAACTTGATATTTGTGAAGGCTTGGAAGGTTCACCATTGTGATATAATGGTTGACCTGCATTTGTGTGTGACCTCTGACCTCAATTTGACCTTGTCAGGGGTCATGTGGTTAAAGGTTGAGGCTTGGGAATAAATGTGCTTATGTGAGCGTGATTAGGGCAACAAAAAATAGATACTGGTTAGTTTTGGGATATGTGATAGACCTTTGGTTGCTTTGGAGGAGACCAACGCCCGCTTCAAAGCGGAAACTTACTTTGGTAGTTAACAAGGGGTTCAAAGTGTAATAATAGCTTTTGCGCATAACATTGGGCGTGTACATTGGAATGCAATATGCGACTAGGAGTGGATGAACTCACAGGGAGACTAACAATTTTTATAAAAACCGCGCTGTCAGGGAGGTCATCAAGGTTCCGTTAGGGGTCAAAAACTGATTTGAGTACTTGTGGCAATAGCACTGCGGAAGTTCATCAGGTTGCAAAATGCTCCTAGGCTAGGAGTGGATGTATCCACATGCGAGGTTACAATTTCATAAAAAAACTGCCATGTCATTTAGAGTCATTCAAGGTCACTATAAGGGGTCAGAAACTGTTTGCTGGCCATAATCGGAAAGATTGAATATCTGATGAAGGCTGGGAAGGTCCCCATTGTGATATAATTGTTGACCTGCCTGTTTGTGACTCTGACCTCAATTGACTTTGTCGGGTGGTCATGTGGTTAAAGGTTGAGTCTGAATAAATGGCTTATGTAAGGGTTACGGGCCAAAAAAAAATAGAAAATGGTTTTTTTTGGATAGTTGATAGACCTTTGTGTGCTTTTTGGAGGAGACAACTCCCGCTTCAATCGGACACTTTGGTAGTTACAAGGGGCGGTCAAAGTGTAATTTGAATAGTTTTTTGGCAATAACATTGGGAGTGTTCATTGGAATGCAATTTGCTTCTAGGGTGGATGCATCACATGGAGAGTAAACCAATTTTATAAGAACCGCCACATGTATTGCAGGTCATCAACGGTCACGTACGGTTCAAAAACTGATTTTAGTACTTTTTGGCAATAGCACTGGGCATGTTCATCAGAATGCAAAATGCTCTAGGAGTGGCTTGTATCACATGGAGAGTTACAATTTTCATAAAACCATGCCCATGTTCATTATTAAAGGTCATTCAGGTCATTAGGGGTCAAAAACTTTTTTGGGCCATCGTCGGAGAAATTTGAATATTGTGAAGGCTGGAAAGTTCAGGCATTGTGATATAATGTGGCCTGCATGTGTGTGACTATGACCTCAATTTGACCTCGGTCGGGTGGTCATGTGTTAAAGGTTGAGTCTTAAATAAATGTGCGTCTTTAAGGAGTTCACAGCCAAAAAAAATTGAAACGGGGTATTTTGGGATATGTGATAGACCTTTGTGTGCTTTATGGAGGGAGGGAAGGAAACAATAACCTCCCGCTTCGATCGGACGCTACTTTGTAGCTACGAGGGGGTCAACGTCAAAGGTTTATTTAATAGCTTTTTCGCAAAAACATTAGGCGTGTTCATTGGAAGGCATAGGCTTTCTAGGAGGAATGCATCACCATGGAGAGTTACAATCTATAAAAACCGCCATGTCAGGAAAGTCATTACAGGTCACTAGGGGTCAAAAACTGATTTTTTGTCTCGGCTGAACTTTGTTCAAGGAGCAGTGACAAGGGGTCACTTTGTAGTTACACCTGCGGGTTTTAGTAGCTCTGGTGTGTGAAGATAGGGGGGTGTTTGGGTAGTGTAACTCCTTGGGAAGTGTCCTTATAAGGGAAAGGAATTTATGGGGACACTGAAGTATATAAATAATAAGAAAAATATATAGATTATATTACATTAAAATTTAATATATAATGTAATAATATAAATATTAATTATAAATATCAATTAATATTAAAATAAATATTATAACAAATTAAATATAATATAATTAATAAAATATATTATAAAATAATAATATATAATAATAGAATTAATACTAAATTAATATAATACATATATTAATAAATAATATAAAAATTATCATATATTATTTAGTATATAATAATTAACTATTAATATAATAATATAAATAAATATTAAAAATAAATAAAAAAAATATTAAATTAATAATAATAATCTTTAATAATAATCAAATAATTATTAACAGAAAATATAATAGTATATATAAAATATTTAAATAAAATTATATAAATAAAATAAAATACTCAAAATTATAAATATGATTTATAACATATATATATAAAAAGAAAAAGATAATTATAAATAATATAAAAATATATAATAAAAATATTAATAAAAATAAGATAATATATAATACATAATATAAAAAATTAAAATATATAATTATATGAAATATATTAAAGCAACATAATTTAATATATTATAACATGATATATAATAATGACAAATTAAATATTAAACCCTTGAAAATATAAAAATTAATTAAAATAAATGATTAGAAAAAATCTATAAAAATATAATTAATATTCAAAAAAATATAATCAATATAAAATGATATAAAAATAATATAGATATTGATAGATATTATATATTATAATATATAAAATAATAATTTAGTTAAACAATTAGATTGTTATTATTTTTTTTAAATATTTTTTTATATAATTTAAAATATAAAATTAAAATAATAATAAAATATAAAGAATAAATATAAACATAAATTAAACAAATAAAAATAATAGATTATTCATTTATACTAAATTATATTTTAAGTGTAAATACTGTAAAAAAATTGTATTATAAAAAATATAATTAATATTATATATTAACAATAATATAAAAAACTTATTAAAAGAAATCAGTCCAACACCTATCACCTCCCCCCCCCCCCCCCACCTTTAAAAATTATAAATAATAATATAACAACAATAAAATATAATAAATATATCACTTAAAATTTTAAAAATTATTTAAAATAAAATATAACATATTAATAATATTAATAAATATTAATATATAATATTTTAAATATAAATATATATATAAAATATAATTCTAAAATATAAATAAATATATGATATATAAATATAAAATATAAAAATATATTATATATATAATTCAAAATACTTAAAATAAAAAATAAATAAAAAATAAATATATATAAATTTATAATATAATTATAAAATAATTCAAAACAATATTTAATCATAAAAAATAAAAGATATAAGTATCAAAATAAATTAAATAATATTTATAATTATATAAAATATAAATAACTATATATCATATTGGTAAATAATAAGCTATAATTGATAAATTATATAAAAAAACCAAACAATAAATATAATAAAAGTATTTAAATAAAAAAGTAAATGAATAATATCATAATTAAAAAAAAATTAATCAATAATATAAATAATAATTATAAAATAATAAAAATAATTAAAAAATAATAAACTACCCTATATATAAAAAAATATATTTAACCACAACAAGAAAACTTCGCTATAATAAAGAAGCATATATATTATATTTAAAAATAATTAAAATTATATATAAATAATTAAAAATATATATATATAATAAAAAAACATAATTTAAATATATAATATAATATATGATAATAATAACAAATAATATATGATTACACCATAAAAAAATAATATAATAATATGAATAAGTACATACAATTATCATATCTAATTATAAATTAATAGTATTATATATAAACAATACATAAATGGTAAAAAAAATATAAAAAATAAAATTTATAAATATAATTAAAATATTATAAATATATTAAAAAACTTAAATATATAGATATCAAATATATTAATAATTACTCAAATAAATAATAAAAAAATTATAATTAACTATAATAATAAACAAATATTGGCAAATAAATTATAAAATTATATATATAATCATATAAATAAATTATATAACTATAGTTTATTCTATCAGACGGAAACTTTATTAGATAGGACCAGTTTTCATCTATGAGCTGGGTCTACCTTTAGTCTCGCCAAAATGTTAACATTGACTCAGTCACTTGGGGTAACTGCAGTGGTTAATTAAATTGCTTGATTCATGCCAATGTTCAAGTTTGATTGAATTATCCAATGAAAATGTATTAAGTGTGGGTCCAATTGGTCCTGAGATAGTGAAGTGAGAAAGGTCAACAGAAAGTTATTATTGTCTTAATTCGCATTAATTTAGGCCAAATACTTCGGTCCTATTGCCACAAACACTGTATATTGGTTTAGATCTGTCAATAATCAGTCCTTACAGATTTGAAATTGGTCACGATTAATTAGGGTGTTGTCTGTCAAAGTAATACCGATTGGAGCCTTAAGCATCTATAAATTGCCTCTTGTAATTGTCGCATGGTGGATAATAGTGAAAACACTGATCACGGAAACAGCGAAGACACTGCGGGGGCGGTTCGCCCTGTTTTATCATTATCCCTGATTATGTTTTAGTATTGGCCTAGCACCAGTTACCAGCCGATATGAACTCCTGCAGTAGTGGTGTTGCTAATGGGTGGGGTGTCTTGCATGCAGCCCCCCCCCCCTCCCGGTGGTTTCAGGGGCAGCTATGAAAAATTGAAAAATGTAGCCTATTTTGAACCTGAATAACGGCATTTATTGCCCAAATTCCTAGTTGCAAAGCGAGCCCTCTTGCTGCGTATACCTCCTCGTATTTAGATTATATTTTCGAACCACCAGGTTTTTGGCCACCAACAGTCATGCTGTGATGGATTTGACCAAACTGGGACACAATGTCATTGACCCATGAGACCGTTTGACTTTGTGAAGGTCAAGGGTTCAAAGGTCAATAAAGGGGCAGATAGGCCATTATGTTGTAAAATTTCAAAATGTTCTCCTCCTACAAATTTGTTGCACAGTTGCTGATGTTCGGTCATAATTGATGGTCTAATAGCCGTTACCTTCGATGTTCAGGAACATTCGATCCAAGGTCCCACTGGGCCCGAGGGCCCATTTTAGAAATTTCACACCAAAGTAACTTGAAAGGCATCTCCTCCCACACAAGATCAATTGATTTTTCAACGTTAATGAATGGTCCTTGGGTAGGGCCCAAAGGGGTCTCATGTCGGGAATTTTGGGCTCAAGGCCCCAGTTTTGGGCCTAGGGTCCATTTCTGAAACACCACAAAATTTTGTATCTCATACAAATTTGTTGAACAGTGCTGATGTTCAGTCAAAGTGATGGTCTAATAGCTGTATGTACCTTTAGGGTGCCTAGGGAGTTAGGTCCAAATGCCGAGGTGGTCCTGGGGTACGCCTGTAATGTGGAATTTACATTGCAAAAATGCTTCTCTCTCACGAAGTTCAGTGCCACAGTGCTGACATTCGGGCATGATGCTGTTCATAACGCCATACTCTGGGGTGTTCAGGATTTTTTGGTCTAAGGTCCCACTTGGCCCGCCTGGGGCCCATTTATGAAATTTCACACATGGTACTTGAAATGCCAATCCTCAAGATTCAATTGATGATCTTCAAAGTTACAAGTAATGGTCCTGGGATAAAGGGCCATTGGGAGTGTTGTCAGGGGTTTTGGGCTCCCAAAGGTCCAGTTTGGGCCATAGGCCCATCATATGAAATACTGCAATCATCTATCTCGACAAATTTGTTGCACAGTGCTCATGTTCAGTCATAATGGTGGTCCACTTGCTATGCCTCATGTGCCCAGGATTGTCCCAAGCCCAGTGTGAGCCCGAGAGCCATCATGTGAATTCCACACAAAAAGTTTCCCCTCTTAGGAATTCTGTTGCGCAGTGCTGGCCTTCTGTCATAATGATGGTTCTAACATCCGTACCCTTGGAATTGGTCGCAAGGTCCTCTTGGGCCTGTGGCCCATTTATGAAAGTTCACACAATGGTACTTGAAAATCAATCTCCTTCCACAAGCTTCAATTGATTTTCTACATTACGAGTTTCATGTTAAGTTGCTTGGGTAGAGGGCCATTGGAGGTGTTTGGAAATTTTTAGCCCAAGAGCCCAATATGCATTTCGGCAAATCTTGTATCCTCCCTACAATTCTGTTCCTCAGTGCTGATGTTTCATGTTATAATGCTGTCTCATAGGCTGTACCTTTCAGGTGCCCCCGGGATCTAGGACATGCCCAGTGGTGACTGTTGGCCCGCGACCCATTATGTTGGAATTTTATTGACTGCTAAGACATCTTTGGTCATGTTTTGGATCAGGTCAAACGTCATAAGGGCATAACGGCCATTGTTTGAATCTGCCTCTTCGGCCTAATGATCTTTTCTAATGATCATATGCACTTAATTGTACCTTCTGTCTTGGTACATTCGTGCAGTTTGAGCTAGCAGCCATCCATTGTGTGCTCTGAGTATGAGTCCTATCATATTATGTCTGAAGATTGACTATCACCATGACCAGCCTATATGTTAACCTCCTGATCAGTAGTTGTGTTGCGACAGGTGGGGTGGGAATTGCAAGGCAGCTACGCCTCTTATTAGTACAGACCCATCCCACCCACACCCCCCCTCCCCCCCCACCCCCCCGTTCAAGGCAGCCTATGAAATGAAAATGTAGCCCTATTGAAGCCTGCATCACTGCATTTATTGACAAAGTTCCAAATTGCAGGCCAGAGGCGCCTTTCTGTTGTTTTATACTTCCTTCATTTAGTGCTAGATTTGACATTTAATCCCAGTGGCATTTCCAGGGAAGGTACAAAAATTGGGATTAGGAACCATGGATATCGCTGGGAGGGGGGTTTGGGGGGGGAAAGAGGGGGGGTAGACAAACTGGCAATTTTTCCATAGGCGTATATTATATTTACTCGAGGAAGCGATGCAAAGTTGTTGCTTTACATTATTGAAAACGTGAGATGATCTTCAAATTGCCCATTTAACTAGTTATTACAGCGGAATGCACACCAGTCTGAAATGTCCTGCTGAATTTAATTAGAACACGTATGTGGCCCAGCCATTATCCTCTTAACCACGCCTGCATGGTGTGTGTATACTAGGAATAAAGCCTTCAGTTGGGCTGGTCAACATTCCAATCCTCAGGGGATTTATCTCTCAAATTGTGGTGTGAGACTCCAAAGGAAGTGGAAGTAAACAAACACATAATAAACTTTTGCCTGCCTGTCAGTATTCAGTGTGGAAATATGGTACCTGGCACTGGCAATGCTCAGAGGATTGAGAGGGGGTAATCCAATATTCTCTGTGTGCACTCAGTCTATGATTATTTGATTTTTTACAACACTTCCCAATGGGAATGCAAAAAGCACAGTGAATTTACGTGACAGGCAGGATGACCATTGGGGATTATTACCGTGATTCATAGCAAGCCTTACTGGGGGGATTAACGTGGTGTGTAGAGAAGCAGTGCGAGGGTAGTGAGTTGGGAGGAAGAAGAAAGCAAGGATCAACGAAGCTTTATGAAAGTGGGGAAGGCATACAAACATTTGTGAATTGTTTGCATTGAGGGCAAAAAGTGACGGCGCATTTTACCCTGACCCAGGCAGAAAGGGGCAGGGGTTTGAGTCTAAAAAGTATCTCTCTTCTCCCCAGTGCATCGCACGATCGGGTGGTGGACTGTCACATGATGGGCTACTTTGGAAAAGTGATTTCGGGATAATAACAAAAAACATTGTATAAAAACCAATTGGCCAGAAGTCATACTGGTCAACATTAACTGAGCCCACATAATTCCAGTATGTCTCAACATGGCTATATATATATATATATACTAGAAATTTACAAAGATCTTGTCTGTTTCCATTATCTAATTTTGTATTCTTAATCATGCGCCCAGATATATTTGTGTGTTATGGGAGTTGCGCATGGGGCTGGGCCATATAGAGAGACATTCCCCACCCCCCCACCATGTAAGGGGAGAATATGTGATTTAACGCCTTGTGAAAGTTGACCCTAAAAATGGCAATAACTACTTTGATGGACTTGGTAAAATTGGCATTGATAATGTATTCTGAACATAAATGCACTTTCAATTGCATGACCCCCCCTTGTAACCAGACAAGGTGAGTCATTTGCACTGGGGGTCAACACAATGGCTGCACCCCTGAGTCAACTTTGTGCCTGAAAAATAATTAAAATTGATACACCCACATCACTTGAAAGACCACCACACTCTGTCTTGTATACGAATTGTAAGGATTGACTGGCAATGACTTTCCCCTCGGTCACATTAGTGATTAACGACATATGGATCAAAATGACCAACATGTGAGACATCCATGCTATTGGACACTGAATGTACCTACAACTGACTCACCTTGTCCAGGGTATGGAGGGATGGCCAATTGACAATAATCTAGGCCTGTAAATGCACCTCTCTTTCCCCACATATACCCCCAAAAAAGAGATTTTTTTCACTTTGTTGTGATGTTGGTCGTCCGATTCCAAATAGACTGCCACTTCATCAATCTAATCGCTTTGACCACATACCGGTCACTTATGAGTGATGAGTTTCGCTAAAGTGATCCTCATTTAACCTTGCCTGCAGTCTGCTGACTTAGTGTTACTGCGCTGGGTGTGCTTCCCACCTGAAGGGAAAACGTTGGACATCGCTGGTTATGACTCGTGACTTTACCCTTCACTCTTCCTAGATCCACTTCCTTAACCAGTTTATTTTTCAGTCATTTCACTTCAATTGGCCCTCAATGACTTTTTGCACCTGGCAAAGCAACAAGTCATCTCATATTGCCGTGATCGTTTGGTGTCATTGTGGTTTGAGTGTGGCACACACATCTTGCAGGTTTGATAGAGCTAGTAAGGGGAACCTGTCGGGAAAAAGTGCAAGTCGAACTGGCTTGTCTGGCTAGCTGCGGACAGCAAAATTTCCGTGGCAAATACACTGCATTTTTTTCGCCATCTCACATTTATTGTTTGCCTCACATTTAACTGTACCTCTACTGACATCTGTCATAACCATGGAAGACTTGGCACATGTCTACCACATTAGTCTAATATCTGCTATCAGTGTCCAGCAAAAAGTTCTGCAGCACAACTCATTTCCTAATGCCTAAGTGGCCAGTGAACAGTGAACACACTTCCCACAGAACTGGATATCTGACATTGTTGACACTCATATTTGAACCACTCCACAAGTTTTTACCATTAAACAGCATTAGGTGTGTGGGGGGGGGCTTTCCCAATCCCCATTGGCCAAGGGAAGCTTCCAGTGCCCACACATTTCTAGGTCACCTGTAGACACTGACCGAGATGTAATGTAAACAAATCCTGTAGAGGTAGGGACTAATGTGAACTAAGGGCGAGACTGTGATGAAAGAGAAACATGCTCCCCCGGACGCTCTGAAGATAAGGTAAACCCACTACACACTGCTCAGTCAGAGGATGGATTACATGGAAACCAACTTGTCTGGCAGTCAAGAGCACCAATTAAAGTGGAAAGTGGGGACAATTAATTGGTTTAATTAAAATCCAATAACACTAACTATGCGAACATAAATGTAGCTACGGCTAGCCGTAGCAAGCTTCCTCCACCTACTAAGTTTCAATCAACCGATTGCATGTAGTTTAAGAGGTTATGAATGAACTACAGCATAATGACATACTAACGACTACGAACGAACGAACGAACGAACGAACGAACGAACGGAACGGAACGGACGGAGAGACAGGATGACTTTGAGAAGCTGCTCTCCCACAGCTAAAAAGGCCAGGGATCCCTCGCAGAGTTGCGTTCTTGTTGTTTTCTTAGTTTTCCACACAAAATCTAATTTTGCCTGGGAAGACCATTCACTATGGGCCAGAAGACTGTGCTTTGAAGGGATTTGCCTTCGGGGACAGTCATGTTGCGATGGAATGACAGCAGAATTCTGGGTATGGCATGGGTGATAATCCTCAGGTACCCATTGCCTTATATACAGTTTAAACTGTGTAGCAAAGTTTGCAGTGCAGTCCATTGGAGAGAGAGAGTCAGGAGACCAAATGGGCCGAGCGGGAAGGCTGTAACCCCTTAGCAAACACATCCTATTTTTGAAAACTGGCTAAATGGCGGCGGTATGCATGTACCAAGAACTGCTGATCTATTTTCTGAGAACCCCCCCCCCCAGGACTTCCAAATTCCCTTTGAAAATTGTGCGGGGGGCAATTCCCCCCACTTTCGAAACCTGCGTTAACATGATTATGAATGGAATGATACTTTGAACCTACTTACGGCCTGTTCCCAGCTATTTTTTTTTTTTTTTTTTTTTTTTTTTAAAACAAGTGACAGAGGAAGGGCGAACCCATATAATTGCCTAAACAAAAGGCAACCCCCAAGCCCAAAAACGAAAGAAAAGGAAAATCCAGCTTGTTGATTCTCCTTATGAACCGCTGGAGGTCCTACCTAAGGAGGAAAATACATCCCGAGGAAGGCCTATTCCAGGCAACGCGAAGTGCGAGAAAAAGGGAGCGGAGCATAGGTTCGGTGCGATGAAACGTGGAAGATGCAACCCGAAACGGTTGGCTGGAAGAAGAATAGCGAGTCTGGCGAGTAACCTCGAGTAAAGGAGGAACAGCATCCCCAAGCTCGAAGAACATTGAATACCATAAAAGTAACGGTAAAGAGGCCGAGAGCTGATACTAGATCTGTCCGCGGGATAGATATTCAAGTGAGGAGGTAATATCACGTGATGAGACGAATGGCCTTTCTCTGAATAAGATCAAGACACACTGAGAGAGGATGGCGGAAGCCCCGACCCCAATATGGGCAACCATATTCCATTATGGAGCGAATTTGGGCTTGTAAAGCAGAAGTAGCTCTTGTGGGGGTGAAGTATTCCTTGTGCGGAATAATAAGCCCAACTTTTCTAGAAGAATTAGTAGCGATAGACTTGAAATGGGGTTCCAGGAACAGGTTGTTGCTGATTCCATACCAAGAATATTAAGAGAATGACTGAGGGAGGATCTGGTCAGCCATGAAATAGCTGGTGCATCAAATACACGCCGCCCAGAAACTCACTCGAAGTGTTGAGTTTTAGAATTGGTTGAAAGGTAACCATTAGCAGTGCCCCAGGTCAAAATAGAATGAAGATCAATGTTCGCTGATTGGCACTAGGGAACGGTTTGTAGCAAAATCGTTCCGCTCCGGGGGCGAGACTAAGCACAGAGAGTGGTGAAGGGTATAAATCATCAGCCAAAATGAGTGAATATATAGGCAGGAGAGCTAAGAAGATCAATGATAAAATGATAAAGCGTGTAGGAAGAGAAAAACACAACCTTGAGGCACAACCAGCATTGATACGGAAGGTCTCGGAAGAGAGCACCATCACCCTAACCAGAGATATACGACGGTAATAAAAGTGGCATTCCAAGAGGTTAGAAGGGGGCTGAAACAAATGAGTTACTGGTTGGCAAGGAGTCCGGCGTGCCAAACACGGTCAAGGCCTTAGAGATTTCAAGGCATAGCCCCTACTTTCCATCCACAACCGATAAACTCAATGGCTTGGGCCAACTGATTGGTGACAAAAGAAGTAGTCCCCATTAGATCGGCCATGCCGGAAACCATCTTGTGTTCACTGATGAGAGAGTGAACTCACGAAAGTTTCAAAACCATGCTTTTTTACTATAGTTTCCATACTTTGGAGAGGACCGAGCTGATGGCAATCTGCCTTTAATTGGAGGGGTTTGATTTGTCACCCGTTTAAGGGACTAGTCAGGACACGAAAAACTGAGCCATGTTTTCCACACAGAAAGGATACATCCCATAGAATTAACAAAGGGCGGTTAAAGCTGCTAAGGATAGACGCAAGTTCGGGGGCACACTCAGGAGTGACTATAGGAGAATCCATCAGGACCAGATGCTTTTTAAGTTCTAAACTATTGAGTGTTGGCGACACATGCGACGTAGTGAAAACAACAATCCAAGATCGTTTCATTTCACAAAAGCAGTTTGCAAAAGATGGAGGAGGGAATGAGCATCTGTGTTCATAGTGGATGAAGGAATAGCTCGCAAAATTATTAGCTTTAGAGTGGCATAACTAGCCAAAGAGCCATCAGGCTTTGACCAGCGGAGGGAATTTGGAAGTACAGAAGTTCTGGGACACAGATTTTGGCCAGCGTCCAAAATGAACGACTACCAGAATGGCAGGATGAAGTTTAATTAGGCCATACGATGAAATGAAAGAATTTTTTGCCTCATCGTAGTCTCAGACACACATTCCGAGCAGTAACATAGGCTCTTTTTGGGTGGGTATGGGAATCAGTGAAGAGAAGAATAGCCAGCTCGATAAAGTCGGTTCTTCTTTCTTCTCCTGGACGGCATTAGTACATTGATGGTTGAACCCTGAAGGTGAATGAAGATGAGCCTGAATCTTAAAGTGTAGGGAATAAAGGTGTTCATTCCGAAAAGAATATTTTCCGAATAGAGAAGCAGAGGTAGAGGGGTCATCTGAGAAGGTAGTTTCATCCCAAGGGAATACTGAAAAAAATCCCCGAAGCGCGACAATCACGTAACTCGCGTCCTCGAGCATCGTGGTTGAAAGTTTTTCAAGCAGTGAAGAGCCGCGAGCGGTGGGGTCGGCCTAATAAATTTTACCGGGCTAGTCAAATTTTTGCTCGGGCTAGTGGAAGTTAGGAGTATTAAGCCCGACGGACAACTGCTGATCAGGTAGATATTTTGAGCACTGGATATCATGCTGAGAAGCAGATGTCAAATTCCAAATTTATCCAAATTTCAGTGTTTTTAGCTGTCGTGACCCTTCCACATTCATTGAGATGCTTGTGATAATTGTATCGTAGTATGGTTAGTGTCCATTGACTTTTTTGTTGTCTTAACCCACGCTTCCGTCCAACAAAAAAGCATGCACCTCACCATGATCCAATGTCAGATGAGGTCTAAAAGGTCAATAGGTCAAATGAGTCAAATTGTTCACCAGATGTATTTCAACCCAGACGAACGAAAACCTTTCCATTACGACAAGCCCTCCAAAAGTTTCGTTGCCGAGCTATAGTTCATTTTAGCTGTCTATGAACCTTTCACCTTCATTGAGATAGCTTTTGATAATAGTATCGTAGTTTGGTAGTATTGATTTTTTTTGTTTGTCTTAACAAGACGCTTCGCGCCAACACAAAAAAAAGCAGGAAACATCACCAGGTCCAAAGTCAAATGAGTCAAAAGTCGGTCACCAGATGTTATTTCACCCAGACGACGAAACTTTCTTACGACAGTTCTCCAAAAAAATTTGTTGCCGATATATTATGACAATTTCCTATGGTGACCTTGAATGACCTTGACCTGACACCAAAACAATAGGTTTTCATCCTCACCTACATGCTACCCACATACCCCATTTGAACTTGATAGATACTCGCGTTCGTTATATTCGTGCTCGACAAGCTTTTTTAGCTTTGCCCTCTCGTGACTTGAATTAACTTGAACGGTCACCCAAAACAATTGGGATCATCCATCCCCATGATGTGCAACCCGCATACCTAATTTGAATCTTGATACCAGTTTGCGTACGTTTAGATATCGTGCTGGAACAAGGGGTTTCCCACACACACCACACACACCATACACACACACATGCCCCTCATGACTGCATAGTTCCTGTTTGCCTTCTTCAAGGAATAAATCACCAACAAATATTTAGGGTAATTGAGCCTCTGACTACAGTACCTCGCTCGAAAAATGAAAAACGACTTGGTGCAGTTTTTATTTGTAGGGCACATGCACTCCCCGGCTACCTCTGATATTTTTGTAGCTAATCGAAAAAGTAGGCCGCTTTAGCCATATCTTCTCGTATTTCCAATCCCGCTTGTGGCGGCCAGTGTCTCATCAAACAGCCATACATATGGTGTTTTTTCACATGATAGGTATTTCCTTGCAAATCTTACCGGATAATAGTGCAGCCTTCTGGAAACGATGGCGCTCGTCCTTTTATTTTCACTGAATGTGATATTTTGTTACTTTACAGCAAATTGAAACAACTGAATTCTACGCAATTGCAGAATATCACACCGCCTGCTCTGATCGTTCTCTCTCGAAACCCTACCGAACTCTTGTCACTCAATCTCTCTAAGCCCTGCCATCCGTACGAATGCTGCTACAATGTTGCATCATCAAGAACTGCAAGAAGCTACTATGAGTGTGATCACCAACTATAACAAAGTACAGTAGACTGAGATGGTCTGGATATATCTGAACTCGTATTGGGTCACCGAGAGGGTGTCAGTCGTATTGCTAAGGATTGCTCCTCCCTTAATCTCCAAGACTGCCCCACCACATCTCTCTTAACCATTAACTTCATTGCCCACTACATCTCTGCTGATCCGCCCCGTTTACTCACTACGGTACATCTCATGGTCCTAATGGGCAGCTGTATTCGTGGACAACAGCCATTTTGAGATATTAACCACCTCCTTCCCGTGCATCGAGAGACTCGAGTTGAGGTTTTCCAAACGGGTTTGACGAAGCGGGGGCTTAGTAAACTAGCTCGCCTCGAATATCTACTAGTATTCCCTTGGACGGGAACATTCGTGACACTCCATGAGAACAGATTTAGTTCATACAACTCAAGGGTGAAACCAGTGTTTAGAGAGCTGCGGAAAGATAGTCGAACACATCACTCTAGAAGAATATTGACAATTTGATTTAGTTGAAGTTTTTGATGTTATGTCCGAACCTGAACAACTTACTGTACTTCAACATGGTGAGCCAGGTATTTTCGGACGGGGTGTTCACAGAGAAGTCGGTCATTTTCCTTCCCTGTCTAAGCTTCTATATGGAGTAGAATTGGCGACCTCTCGCTCACAGAAAAGACGCTGGCGTGCGTGTTGCTATCAGCACCGAGCATGGCCACCTGCAACTGTTTTTTCCAGGTTGAATAACTTCACTGGGTGTGTCCTTCGGAGAATTGATTGCGGAGGATTCTCTAACAATGCTGACGTCACTCGATTTTTGCAAGAAGTAATCATGTAACTGGACGAGATCTGTCAGGCTTATTTTTCTTGATGAACACCACTCACTCCAGAATGTCAATCTAAATGGCAACTGGAATATTACACGATCAGATTATGATAATGGATGCGTCTGATAAAACATGAAACCTTGACGTGAAACTTGTTTGGAGATAAGAATAAGCTTTTTGCTACCTTTTTGCATCACTTTTTTAAATTATGAATGCGTAAGGGAGAGGCTGCAATACAGTATAATCGGGGGGACAATTGCTATGTCGTGAATCTTATGGGAACTAATATAAATGATATAGAAGATATAATATTAAAAAGAGCAGCAGAAGTGTAGTGTATCATTGACAGAACTTTGTCACACTTTGCATGCACATTTCCGGGGTGAAATCAGCAGTTACCGGGCGTTTCTCTCCTCTCCCTGGGTGGCTTTTGCCTCGTGGTTGCGAATGGCGCGGTCTCGGTCTCCCCAATTCGAGTTTTCCACTGTAGTGCAGTAGCTTTTTCCTGGGTTTCTGCAGTGAGTCTCGGTTGTGAGCAAGTCACGTTGAACTTGAATCCTGCTCCTCCAGGTTCCACGAAATTGGGTCGTTTGCCTGGAACTCACTGATAAAGTCTCGTTCGGATTGGGGGGTTGGTGGGGGGGGGGGGACCGTAGAATGGCAATCCCGGGAGCATGTTGGGATCAGTACTTACACTCCTTCCTCGATATATCTTAGGCACTAGTCAATAGAAAAAACAGTTATCATGGTGCTCATCCACGCTCAATACGGCCCAGGGTTCCTTGATAATCCCCAGTTTATCTCTCACGACCCTCAGAATTCAAATCAAATATTACCCTACCGCCACCCTGTCCCAAATTACCAAATCAATGAGTTTCGAACAATCTACACATTCCCAACATAGTGACCTCCTTGCACAGGTTGTGACATAGCAACTTAGCATGTCTACAGAGTACGTTGTAAGTCCCAAGTGACCTACCGATCATTCGCATAATATTCTGTAATGGCATTGATTACCATTGTGATTTTTTCCAAACTATAATATGAAATGAATGTTTGCAAACATACCCTGCCCAACTTTTGTTTATTAGAGACTAATTTAGCCATACGCCCCATGACATTGGGCTATTTACAGACCTGACAGAACTGAAGACATTTGCCAGTCATCTCCGCCGTTCTTGCTGTTTGTTTCTAGGATGTGTTGATGAACAGTCATTTAGTTGAAATTCCTGCAATCAGATTAGGAAAAATATTTTGGGCGGCTTGGAGTGCCCTCGAATTGTATAATTTTGCGACAATCCTGTAAATTTCCGGGGCATCTGATAGTATACCCCACACTTGAAATATTATTGTGGTGATATGCCCCCTCCCCGGCATTGACATTTCCAGAACAATACTGAAAAAAACAGTAGTATATTTGTGTCCATTCATTTATTTGTTTCTACTAAAAGTCCGCTGTATATTTGCATGCCTCGAAAACAACGCCTGCGCATCTTCATACATAACACATTGGAAACATGTAAGCTATTTTTTATTGTTCAGATAATTATGCATATCAACAACTGTTAATGGGGATTTACTACCTATCTGATAATTCTAAATCAGCCAATTGTAATATTTTGTTGGAATTACGAGGCTTCGTCGGGAAGAAATAAAACTGTAATGGTCTTAGGCAATGAGCATACTGATCAGAAAATATAATCTTGTATAAAGCATATTACAGATATAAATTGGTAAATCGCACGATACATGGCGTGTCCAAACTCATACAAACATACTTTAGAAATGTTTGAATTAAATGTGAGAATCATCAACGGAGAGATTGGCACATTTTGTTGGTTTCCACCCGGAGATCGAGTACGAATTCCGGTAGAGTCGTACAAAAGACGTTGAAGCATCATTAAGTACCTATTTCGAAGTCACCTTGAATCAATTTGACCAACATATGCACTGTTATTCTCATTCTGTGAATTTACAGGAAAAAAAATTGGCAACTGTTTTTAAATCGAATTATGTTTTCCTACATTCGATTATGTGTGTGTTATTAAAAAACATACATCATATGTTATTCATTTTTCACTTCGTTCTGTATTTTTTAATTACTTAATGTTTCTGTGAAATATTCTAAAGCCAGATTATGTTATGTGAATTTTCTCACTGTATCCTTATAATGAACGTGAAAGATAACTAATACAGATCACACCTTAAGCATAGCATGCCTGTTGTCCTTTCAAAACGGCTCACTACAGTTCCGTTGTTTAGTATCAAACCATTTTTTAAAACTTTCCGCATTCGTTATACTGGAATCTGCAAAACTATATATTGCTTTGCCTGAATATCAAATATGGTTTGTATAGAACAACATGTGTGCCAACTGTAGTCCTCGAAATTAACTATTTGTAAGTCTTTTTACTAGTCTTCATTAGACTGCATAAACCTTCATATATTTACTATAGGTCATGAATAATAGGCCAATATTTATTAATTGAGAAATGATCTTAAACTGGACCTATGCAAATTAGTTTACAAGAAACAGCCTTTGTTATGTAAAAAAAAAAATGTATAATGTATTTTAAACAACAGCAATGTATTTCACACGTCAATGACTAGATGTTTTATGAAAGCACAGGGAGAACAGAATATTCCGGTTAAATAGAGCCCGTAATTACAGCAAATAAGAAACATGAGGTATTTGTCAAATAACCGATTGAATGGAAGAAAAGTGTAAAATCTCACTGGAAAAAGGAAAAAGTGGAAAAGTCCAGCAAATTGACAGTAATTGTGTTGGTCAGGGAAGAGTCGAATCAAATATCTTTCTTCAAGACATATTCCACAGATTTGGTGTCTTTAAAGAGACCCGTTGCCATTTCGCTGTGCAGGCTGCTCAACTGTACAATGCCCTGTAATATAGGCTTCGATGAACAGATGTTGGATAATGTTTACTGCATAGATATACACGTTAAGTAGTAATTTATGTAAACATGATTTCGTCTTCTTCTTTTTTTAACACATTTCCAATGCTTAACCCGTCATAAGGCTAATATATTAATTGGAAAGCGGCCGAATTGTGGTCCTGTCGAAGTGTCGTCAGAAACCACAAACACAAAAGTGGTCCGCTGTTGTGTGTAACATCGTGGAATACATTCACTTTGTTTAGTTCAATTGTGAATTTTGTCTGCGATATGCCCCGTAGTCGGGAGCTAAACGGCTCCACGCTGACTTCACATCTGCATAGGCGCTGCAGTACCGCATACCGTAATTGATGCATACATAATAAACGTTAGTAGGTATACGTACATGTTGAGCCCGTCTCATTATAACGACTTTCCTTATCACACTATACTACTCCATTCTCCACGAGGAATGGAAACGAAAGATATGTGGCTCGGGTGTCCATTGGCCAGAGGATGTGAGCGATCCCTCTCCTAACCTTCTGAATTTACTCGATTCCTTTACAGGTAATAGAAGTATGCCAGCCTTTGAAATATTCGAGAAAATAAGCATCACTCATATTAAAAATGAATGCCACCGTTTGATACCTCATCTACGAAAAAAAAAGATTAAAACAACAAATATATGTTTCGCGCCACAGGTACCCATTCCACGGATTCACGATATTGGACCTAATATATTGTTTTAACAGACTCTAGCAATTCGCATTTCGTGTGCACAAAACGTCATTATTATATCCCAAGTGTAAAGTAATCTGTCACCTTGGGCTCGGGTAACTAAGGTATTTACTTAACATGCCGAGCTGGGACTGTGAAGTAAACCAGTAGAACACTGCTAGTATAATTGCTGATTTTTTAGAGGGGTATGGTCAACTAATGCCATGCGCCGAACGACCAATTTGCATGAATTGACTATTGACAGCGTCTGTACATATCCCTCGTTTTTGTCTCGCCTGGATGGAATATTAGGAGGGAAAAAGAATAGTGGTCACTATGGCGTGTGTGTGTGTGTGTCACACTTTCTCGTTAGCAGGGATTACTCACAAACCGTGAGGCCGACTATGACGAAATTTTGTGTGAAGCACCGGGGTTGGGGGTAAACAATTTGAAGTAGATTTTGGGCAGCAAGAGGTCATTAAGTGGGTAATTAGCTCATTTTATGTAAATTATTGTTTAAGCTCGTTATGCAAGAACCGTTTGTGCGACAGTGTTGATGTTTCGCTGGATGTAGGGACCTCGATGACAGGTAGATGAACTGATTACATTTTCAGCTGAATATGGTAATTGAGGTGGTCCAATTTGCTAATTTATGCAAATTTTTCAAGTTTGTCGGATTCTCACGAAACTTGGTGGAGGTGGTCTACCATGGTTTCCAAGAAATTTAAAATTGAAGTCGGGGTCACTGGAGGTCATTTAATGTGTTTAATTTGCATGATTTATGCAAATTTTTGAAAATTCGTTGGATTTCCACAAAACTTGGTAGATGTGATCCACCTTTGATCCTGATCATTTTGAAGGTACAGCTGGGGGTCAGTAGAGGTCATTGTTTGTGCCTAATTTTCATAATATATTCCAATTTCCAACTTGGTAAGAATTTCGTCAAAATCAGTATGTATGATCCGTACAAATTTTCTAGATTTGATGTGTTTGATCTTCAGGAATTTGAATTCCATCATATAATAGCTTCTGTTAGAATAAAGCACCGAGGAACGAGTAAACCATAGCTCCTGTGACATTTGTGCTGTTATAAGCTGCGCACAAGCAAACCCTCTCCACCCAACAAATTTGAATTAGGGTATATTAGACCTTCACAAAAATTTTTTTGTTTTTAAAAACCTGTAACATTTTTCTCTCCTCTCTTCTGCCTGGGGACTGGGGACAAATGTGGAGGTCACCTAAAGATATATTTTGGAACATCTTTGACTGCGCATGGGATCGTTTATGGGGTGTGGGGGAAAGGCGGGGGAGGGTGTATGTATGCTGCTGGGCGGAGGGGGGGGGGGGAGGCATGTCCTGGCTGCTTGGATAATGAAAGCAATGAATGAAGAAGGAAATGATTTTAAAAGGCAAAGAACCCCGGGCTGCCTAAAGGGAGTGAGTTGACTTCGCGATAAAACTATTCAATTTGGGTATATATGGAGAGAAGAGTGGGGGGGGGGGGGGATGAAGAAAGAAAAAGGAATTGGTCACTTTCTTGAGGGGGGGGGACTTCTGTAATAAAGTCAAACTTACTGTCAGGTATTTTAGGAATTTTTAGGTATTTTATGTGTTATATAGGAAATATGTGACGTTCGTTTGACATGACGATGGTCTGCATGAACTAGTGGTGTGTATAGGGTGTAGTGTAGTGAATAATAGAAACCACCGTTTGCGCAACCATGCGAGATATTTTTGGCGATCGCCTTGTTTCCCATTCTTGTTACATTCGTGTTGTCGTACAATGTTAGCTAGATTACAGGTTTGTAGTGCAACCTTTGGACTAGATAAATCATTATTTTGTGTAAATCTATTGGGTATATTGTCAAAAGATCACTGTTCACTTAATGCCCGCATAAAGAATAACATGTAATTTATGACAATCATATAGGAATACGAACGTAACACGTCTAACAGGAGTATTCTTCTTCGTATATAAAGTAGAAGGGGGGGGTGGGGGGGGGTGGGGGGGGGGGGGGGGGGTGGGGGGGGGGGGAGGAGGGGGGGGGGGGTGCGTATAGGCGCAAAAGTGTATATAGACATTTTAAATAGGGTAGGCCTATTACACATTTGGCAAGATTGGCTTCCATCATATTGAGGCAATATTTTATTCATATCAGAAAGGTATGTCTCCTGCTCAGAGTTTATGCACATATCGGGCTCCAAAGCACAGCCCTGAACGGGAGGCTTACACATCCACCAATATCTTTCCATTTCATATTCCAATTCCCTTTTTTTACGACACTGTGGTAACTACACTCTAATCTGGATCGTAAGTCATTTCTCACAGAATAAGTTGCCTTTTTAGAAAGAGGGCCCTATGCCAATTAGGAATACACGCGAGTCGATTGTTGTTTGGCAATGGGTCTCTGAGGAGGTGTGTCCAGGGTAGGCCTCGCTGATTATCTTTGGGTATCCAGGTGCGCAACAACAATCCTCCCTCTCTAGTCGGTAGGCATACACCTGTAAAATGAAAAAAAAAATAAAAAGACCTCCAGGTTAATAGCAAGTAATCCTTGGCAGGTGCTTGACATGTCTATTTGGATAACGGGCAATTTTGGATCACTACTAAAAACGACACCCGATGATCCACTCCAACCAGGGAAATGCTACTCTAACGATATTTCCGCTCCAACTTTAGGTTATGCGCCCCTTTTCTGTACATTGGGAATTGGAAGGTTTTAGGTGTGCTTTTAGGAATCTTTTATGCAAGAATTTAATCACTGTTGATACCAATCCTTCCGAAGTAGCGCTTCCTGTGAATGCGAATAGACTAAGCATGCGCGATTTTTATTCCCGACAAAGTCGGAAGATATATGCAGAAATATGCCGGAAACATCTCTTATAAGAGGCTGATCGGGTCACAGATTTTAGACACATTATCTGATAGGATTCTTGTCGAGTGTCCTACCCATAAACTCGGTCTCATGTCCTGAAGCCTATTGATTAGTGTGCTTAACAGTCCTTGTGACCTAGCCCTACTCGAAAGAGCTCGGCTGTACAAACATATGGAACAGAACACCCAATATGAAGAGAAAAGTGTTTGCTTTTATGCAACATGCTTATTATACCACTAAAGTGAAAATAATGATAGGTTTTGTTATTTTTAGTCTTGGCCATTCAATGACCTCAAATGACCTTGGCACTAACCTCCGATACAATAGGATCATGTTCTTGTTATTGGGCACCTACATCCCCAGCACGAGCTAGCATCCAACCAGGCATGCGTGGGTTCGAGATGTAGAACAAGTCCACCTCTACTTAGCATAATCTTTCACGCTATGAAGAAGCATCAGCCTTTTACTGCGACACCACTAAAAATACTCTCAAAGAATACCGTTGGCCACGCGAGGTAACAAAATGGTGCCTTTTTCAGATGGACACCTTTCCTTAGCTACATGATATGTTTTTCCATAGAAGCTTTCATTAACAATGATGATTGTTGTTTGTTCACTATATATATTCTATATAACGTATAACGAGCACAGTCTCGGAAGACAACAGTGGCGTGTTTCAGCCATCTTCCTCGGAAATTTGTTGTTTTTTGTCGCTCACTTTAGTGTAAATCTCCTATCGCGTTTCACTCTATCCCAAGTTATCTCGCTCACCTGTCAACGGATTTGATACTCAAATTATTTTGACAGTTCCTATTTCCGGACTACTTCCAGTCGCAAGCTATTTCAGTCGAGCGCAATTTTGGAAATCCAACTCTCGGTCACATCGACGAACCTATACTATAGCCTACCATAGTCGGTGTATATTGCCATATGGGCAAATTTTTATCGGCAAAAACGGAACTAGTTATTTTGCAACGGAATTGGTCTGACATCGCTCAAGAACTGGTTTCTGTATTCGATAATCTCAACATAGACATTTTAGGGAAGACTCATGGAGTTTTGTTCTCGATCTGTTTTTGGGTAATCGTTCTAAATCGTTATGGAATTTCGAACAACGGACCATTTGAAAAAAACTTGGCACTCTAAACTATCGTGGAATTACCTAGAAGACAAACAACTGGAACGTATTGAAGACCTCTGAAATACAACCTCGATGTCACCGCCGTCCAAGAGCAAATGAAGTCCAACGACATCAAGATACTAAGCGGCGCAAGGTCAGACCCATCCCTTTCATATACTTTTTTTTTCAAGTACCTGTAGGAATTCCTATCAACGGGGGAGTGGTTTCTTTGTTAAAGAGGAATTGATTGAACTTTCAAAACCATATCAGCTCGCGCCTTGCTCGATGACAGTTAACAGAAACTTATCAAAATGAAAGTCCACCCTTTGCATATTATAAATTCATATGCCCCAACCTCGGTGTTAACTCTCAAGAATCCTGAAGAAACAGACAATTTCTATCGACAACCTAAATCTCAGTGATACAATAACAAAAAAGATAATAATATGTGGTGATTTAACGCGAAATCGGTTCATCCAATCCCCTCCATCAAACAATTGGAAAAATATACCACAGTAAACCAATACAAATGGTGAAGTGTTAACGGAATTCTCATTGTGCGAAACAATGTCTACTTATTTAATACTTTCTACAAGCACAAACTTGAAGCATATAACACTTATACGATAATTTCATTCCTAATAACCACAGAAATCCTATAAGAAGTCAAATTGACTATTTCATAACCCCATTAAACTTCAAATCTCTTAACACCGACGCTCGAGCATACATTGGCCTCCATATCAGACACTGATCACAAAATCCATAAGTATTTTCACCCTAAACATCTCAACTAGAAAGGTAATTGTAGGGGGCAGTCAATAAGGACGCGTGTAGTAAGTATTAATTCAAGTCCATCGGTTAATAAAACCAATTAACTACAATGAAAGTGTAAACAAGGCTCCTGAATGAAGCAAATTGTTCTGAGTCAACCTCAATCTAACTGGAATAGACAACTCTGCGAGTCACATTTGTGCCTAGAAAATGCCGGGAACATAAACCCACCCACATGAAAAGTTCGTTTCAATAGTACTGAATGCAAGACTTATCCAAAGAACAGAAAGATCTCAGACTGCAAATCGACAACTGTTAAGATATCCATAAGAGAGAGAGTTAAAAACTAAAAGGAATAAAATAACAAAAACAGCATGCACTAGTCAAAGCATCATACCTGAAAACAACTACTTGACGAAATGTAACTGAATTGAAGAGTAAGGATACTCTCACCCTTCTTTAAGCACTAAAAAGTAGTGGCAACAAAAAGTAAGAAGGATCCAATTTCATTAAAATTGAATGATGAAATCGTTTGAGATACAGATGCAAAAATGAAAGAAATCATCCAACATTTTTGAAAAAACACTTTAACTGTAACAACCCAGAACCAAACCAAACGTGCTCCCAGGAAAACTAAGCAAACCATTTGATGAAGATGAAATTAAAACGAGGCGAGTTGCATCATTAAAAAAATAATAAATCCCCAGGTTTTGACCAAATCACAGCTGAACATCTCCAATGCCCCTGCACCTATAAATACAATACTAGTGATATACTGCATAACATATCCTTCCCTGTCACCCAATCAGCCTAAACCTCAGGTAGATGCACTTCAGAGCTCGTGTTCTCTTTCGATTTTAGCTGAAAATCCATAAACTTCAATAGGACATAACATCAACCTTTCTATTAACTTAACCTGAGCGAGGCGTTCCGATACGATCCAAATTCAGAGTCACACTAATAAATGATTTGCAACAGATCCTCGAGAGCGACGACCGCTATCTCATTTCATATTACTGAACCAATGTTTCATACAACGTCCAATTAGATGGGCAACTAGGAAATCCTTTTCAGCACGAACACCGGGTTCCCCCCAGGGTGACCGTGCGAGTGCATTATTCTTTTATAACATACCTGGCCACTCTTTTGAAATCGGATGAAAATGATATTGATGCAGTTATCCAACATCTCAGTTGATCATGACTACCGCGCAAATATTATCCCGACCACTTTTCACCGTGGGACCCTACATAACGCTGATGATGATCTCTTGGGGCTCGACTGAGAAACATAATTACAAGACATCGAAGAGCTATGACCTGATAACTGACAGATAAGAAATCTAAAAATACCGCACGAAAACTGAGCATTGTTCAATCACAAAATGGCAATGGAAGTTGGGAAGAAATGTAAATATGTAGGAAGTTTGTTATGAAGAACCGAAGAAGCCTCAACAGAAGAATTGGTATAATCCAACAATGCTTCAACACTATCACAATTTGTTCATAGTAGACGAATAAGTATCAAGCATCAAACTCCCGGGATTTCGATTCCCTGATACAGAGTATTTTTCTGTATATTGCGAACTGTTGGGTACCACGAACGATCTTGATCACAAAATGACACTTTTCCAAAGAAGACATACTCCGCAAGTTTCTCACATCAGAATGGACCAATACCAAATTGATCCAACGACGAACTCTAGATGTGACCATCACTCGATGTCTTCCGTAGTAGCCATAGACGTTGAGATTTTTTGTCACGAAGTCGCGAGACTCCAAGAAAAGCTCCAGCGAAGATTGCTCTACAGAGAACATTGAACATACTAACTACTACTAAGCAGTTGGGAGACCTTGACTACTTTGCGCTCGGAAAATCCAATCGCACTTCAGGGGGACATCACATTACATTTCGAGGAAGCAATAAACCTGCAGATCGTGATACGTGGCGAGGCTGATCACTGAGCAATGTCGGCTGACGAGACTCAACCTACTACTACACTACTACTACGTTGAACTCTAATATCCCTTTAAAAAATCAGTTTCTCATTAGTGCCATTGTCAACTGCCGACTTTTTGTTCAAATAACGATTTAAAAAAAAAAAAATCAGCATAGCTGGTTGGAGCTTTTTGATCCGCCTTTCATTCTATATACTAATTCTGTGTGGTCCACAATTGACTTTTGGATTCCCCACAATTGCCTTTTAGGCTGCCAATTGATCAATCTTTGCTTGATGTTGACCAAAATTGAACATATTGATCATTGACCCTAGGACATTTCTAACCTTGTGAATGGTCAAGGTCAAGGTCATTAAAGCATCAAAATTGGCCATTTTGTTCACAATTACAAAATTTATCGTCTAAAAAACATTAGATATTGTCTTGAAACTCATCATAATGTCATTGGTGTAGCGCTCCTGTCAGATTTACACAGATTTTCGATGACGTCATATCAATTCCATTAGCGTTAAAACGACATCTGGTGGAAAGAATATCATAGGCCCTCTAACAGTCTACCTTGATAATGTGGTCCTGAACTTGGAAAACAATGTTTATTGACCCTGGTGACCACTTTTACCCTTGTGAAGGTCAAGGTCAAAGGAAATTAAAGAGTAATAAGGGGCTATTTCTATTTAAATCAAACAATACATTTTCTGCTATGAAGAGGATTGAGGTTTTCAAATTGGCATTCAATGTTTTCTCAAAAAGTGCTTTTCTTGACATTTTCCCAAACTTACAGTCATGTTATCTGAGTATTTCACGTTGATTCCAGGAAAGACATATTTCCCATGATCGCTTTTCATTTCTCATACTTCCCCTCGTAATCCTGACCTCGCAATCTAGCTGCGAGGAGATCTGACCTCGCCCCCCACATCAGGCTGTAATGCCCGTTCTTTCGACCTCGTATATACCAGTCAGTACGACAAAACCGAGGGGGATTGTTTATTGCGTCCACATACTTTGAAAGCGACTTACTGTTTGTATTCCCTCTATCTGGTAATTACCAAAGTTACAACTTCGAGAGAACGCACCATCTGTACATCAATACCGACGTACGTAAACGGCCGGCCGGTCCGAGCGAGCGAGTTCGCGTCAGCCAGTCACTCTAAATGCCACTTGGATATTTCTTGTTCCAGCGGATAATCATGAATACTCCTTCTAATAGTGAGATGTGTAGTTCAGAGATAACTATATTATATTAATAAATAAATTGAACCAAGGATTTTGGAGTCCATTTGGCACGAAGGTTGAGGCAGAAGGTTCGTACGTCGAAGCGTTGAACGTGTAAGCCTATTAACTGTTTAAGTCATGGTCCGAAGGATAACGATACTAACCTCACAGTCAACGTACTGCCTACACGATAACGTTAAATCTGCGATCTGAAAACGTTTGAAATCCTATATAATGAAACAGTGCCATGTAGATGGGTTGATACAACCCTTTCACACAAGCTCGAATCATGTTTATTTGCAAGGTTTTCAGATATTCACTTTTCGATCTAGGCTAAGTGTGGTCCCCGTACAAATCATGCAAGTTAGTAGCTTAGGCCTACTGCTGGCTACCACCTTGTGAATTATAGAGCCATTGGGAAATTCCCATTTTTTATTTCTCATTAATTCACCCAAAATACAATTTTGCCCTGGAAAGAACATTCATATGGCCCAGTAAAATGTTGCCCGGTGAAGGGTTTGGCCCGTTCGGCGACAGTCACGTAGCTAATGGGATGAAGCGGAAATAGTATGGCATGGGGTACCATTATCCCTGTGGCATGTACCCCCCACTGTTTTCATTGTAACTTGTGTAGCAGTAGTTTGCATTCACTCCATTTGAAAGAGGTTCCATGGATACAAACTTGGGCTAAGAAGTAGGCGTTGAGATTGGTATTAGATGGGTGGTTAGGGATTAGGAGTGTGGTGAAAGGTTCGGTAGGTTTAAGTCGTAACAACAAATTGTGATGACATCTTGCACTTGGAATCTGACTCTTATCCTAGGCCAATCCCTGACAACTGTTTAACACTAATTTAATACACCCAAGTACACATGAGTACACATTATATATGCAAATCATGCTGTTTTTTTTTCGTCTGAACTGACAAACTTTCTATTTTAGCAGGATTTCTCTGTGAACGTGAGGGCCATTTGACGGACATTTCGTCGTAGTTCAAGGGTTGGGTAGGGACACAACCTGAACTAGTTCGTGGGTGCCAAACTCACTATAAAGGAGTATTGGCCTATTTTAGAATCATTCATTGTTTATAGGCGCGTTACAAGATTTACAGATTTCAAAGGTTGTCGTTTTCCTTCCTCCAAACTTGACGTGAGTATAGCTAAATCCAGTCCTGAATTATTTAACAGAGATTCAGATCAATCGAGTCATTCAAGTGTCTATTTGCGTTATTCATCAAATCATTAAGTTGTTGGATTTCAATGAAACCTTGTGGGTAATGTTTTTTTACCTTCAGTTCCAACTTTTTCATCATGGATTCCGGTCACTGAGGTAAATCACGTACTGGCTAATGGCATAATTTGCGTAATGCTAAAGTTTGCCGCCCCCATTCCCATGAAACTTTGTAGGTATGCTTACTCTTACGCTCAAACCATTTTGAATGAAAGTTCTTCAGTTAGTTTAGTTTATTTTGCATAGTTTTTTTCCAAATTTCAAAGTTTGTAGATTTTCTGGAAGCTTGATGGGTATGGTCTACTTTCAGAGTCACTGGGGGTTATTCATTTTTGTATAATTTGCTTCATTCATGTAAATGTCAAGTTGGTAAGATTCCATGAAATTTGTAGAGTGTGGTCCACCATTGGTTTTGAACATTTATATTTGAAATAGAAAATGGGTCACGTTAAATTGAATATTGTGTGGTAATTTGCATAAGTCAGACAATTTCATTGTCAGTTCATATTTCCACAAAACTCCTACACTCCTTCGGTAGACATGGTCATCCAGTTCAGTGAATTTGAAATTTTCACATGGTTATTAAGCTGTTCCTATTAAATGCTAATACAAAATCTGGAAGCAAGACATGAATGCCTTGTATTGTTGCATTTGTGACTAATAGAAAACCACTGATCGTGCAAACCAGGCGGGACACTGGGGGTGATCGCCTTGTACCCCTCGAAACATCTTTCTGAACAAGTGAAAGTTTACAAATAATACAGAATGTCTAAATTTCCCGAATACTGAGGGGAGGACATCAATAGGTTGAGTTTTTTTACTTTCCTGAGTTAAGCCTGGCCTTGGATGGCTAAATTTGGGCTAATGAGAAACTGGTAAAAGTTAATTACATTGTCAGTACGTTTAATCCTCACTGACTTGACTGTGGTGTTCAGTGGTTGACATACACTTCCACAAACACATTGTTGTACATGGGGAGTATTCAGTCTTCTGTTTAGGACCTAGTAAATCTGTAAATTAGGCCTCAGGCCAAGGTCATATGGCCCAAACTATTACTTTTCTTTGGGTTTGTATGCCTTGATTTCAACCTACTCTTTCTACAAGTTTTAAAAATTACCAACAACCCGTTTCCTCAGCCAATTACCCTTCCGCTAACCTGTTCCATGGATGTTTCGTCGGTCGGCCAACCACGGCTGGGATGTTTTGGCCGCCTCCGTAAATATAAACCACAAACTCCTACTATTCAATCCATTATACCGGCGCTAATGCAAACTGTGTGACCTTTTCTATACCATAGAACGCTCGAAGATTCTCGTATACAGACGCCCACGCCACCTATAAAGGCCAAGCAGTGTATTTGAGCCCAAATAGTGTCACAGTCCTTAAAGACTTATTTAATTTACATTTTTGTCTATAAACTCAGGTGTGTACATGAGTCTGAGGTGCAGAAATAACAATCATTGACGACATCGCGAATAGTTGTTCAAAAGAACTCAAAGAATCCAAAAGCATTCACATGAAAGTTCCCGTACGTCATAATACTCCTTGTTGATCAATTCTGATGAATAGTTGAGCCTTTATTGAGTTTGTGCTACAGCACCAGTAGTGGTGCTCTTGGTTTTTCAAGTAGAACATTTCTTGGTCAATATTGCCCATTTTTGTCTGTGATCCATATGCCTTCCTATTCCTCCTATTCCTCCCTTTAAAAAAAACAATGGTTTATCGGTCAATCTTCCATTAATTCTGGTGTTCATTGATACGTTACATTTAGGTCAACCCAGAGGCCCATTCAATTTGAAGGAAAGCACGAAAGCCACCGCAATTTCAGATGGCCGCCTTTCACCCATATGGCTGCCACTATTGTGAAAATTACGCCGCAGTATAAGATCACATCGAGGCAATCACTGCACACGAGTTTCAAATCACGCAGTCAGATTACTATCAGTTCCCATACCGCTTGCGGATGTGGAGGTTTACAGCGAGTCCCCTCCCATCACTACATCCCCCCTCCTCGTCCACACCCTCTCCATAAGGAAGAGAGGCTCAAATCTGATCCGCGGAAGTGTTCCGCAAAGTACTGATCTTGTTTATGAGAATCCGTTGCCCTAAGAACGATGGTAATAACAAGCTAGTCCTGAAATAAGCCCGATAGGTGCTTCAGAGGACCCTCAACCATACAGTCCAATCACCACGACTATATTTGGAGGGTTGCCCAAAATAATCCACTGGCAGGGTACATAGTCCCTGAGACGCCATGGTAAGAAGAGGGAAGAAAGTCATCGGCATGTTGCACTGAACATAAAGGATATCTCGACGCCAGAGTAGCCTACCTAGTAATCAGTCACCATGGAACATGGGGTCGAAAATCAGTCAACAGAGTTTCAACTTGAGAAGTTGCTACCGATCTATCGAGAAAAAAACTGGAGCGCCTCGTCCGACCAGGCACCAGGTCAGAATGCATTTCCGAGTGGAATGTATTTGAGCAAGTAGACTCGAAGCTATCCATCCTCCTGTCGGACAGAGGTTGTGGTCTTGTGGAATTTGATTGTCACACAAACCATCCGTCTCCTCACAGGGGCGGATGCATGATTTTTCAAAAGGGAGGGGTCCCACTTGGCTCTCCGTCGAAAAATGGCAGTCCAACCTTTTTTTCACCCTCATCCCCACCACCCACAAAACGTTTGTCCCAATTTCATTCACTTTATTTTCAAATTTCCTCTCGGATGACATTTTCTATTTTCCCCACTAAATCTGGATCCGCGACTGAGTGACCGATCCACGATCTGAACCTCACCCCCTCCTCCTGTCATTGTATTTGCCTTGCCATTTTTTTCAATATAACTATGACGGGAAGGGAGGGGCCGCCCGATGGGGTGGCAGCATGAGTGCGCTTCATGGGGGGGGGGGGGGCGTCACCCCCACAATATTTGGTTGCAGGGACGCTAGTGCATTTTGTCCCCCCACTTTTGACCATTTCGCTTATCCCAAAACCGTATTCGACATAGTAGTAGGTTCAATGACTGTTTATTTTGACTGTGTGATGGAATATATAATTCTCCAGTGTTGAATCATCGAACAACTGCGTCAACTTCGCAGCGCGATGTCTTCCACTTCTTTTTCATTGTTGTCCATCTGCCTCATCTTCATAGCACCGCAGGTGCAAATATATCAGGTTCAAGGTCATCATCACATGGCTGCACTTAGGCCTCTCCAATTGTTTCGAATCGGTAAAGGGTCATACCCATTGGCGTGAACAATAGGTACGACGGCGCAGCAAGCTCCCTGGGGCTGATCAGGATTTGAAAGGGGGGGGATCCAACCAGTGGCGTAGCCAGGAATTTTTCAAGTGAAATAGGGGGTGAGCGGGGGATTTTAGGGGGGGGAGATGTGGTGTGCTGGTGGGAGGGTTCTAGTTTTTGATTCCGGTGACACACTTTCACAACTCCTTCTATTGTGATAATTTGCTTTTCACCTGGCCTAAGATGCGAAGTTGTGCTAGTTGAGTTAGTTCCTCTGGCGTTGTCATACCCACCTTTCGCCAAATTCGTTTACAAAAAAGTTGGTTGGGCTAGCCCAGGATAGTGTAAACCTCTCCCACTCCTCAAAATTACGTGTCTTAAAACGTTTTAAACCAATTTATTTTGGGGATAGAATTCCATGGTGGCAATGCCCTGCCCTCTTCTCTGTGGTGCTACCACATACCACTAACAATGCCACGAGAGCAAAAATATGGGGTCAATGTACATCTTGTAAAAGGTATGTACATTATGTAGAAGGTTTCATTCCGCACCTGATACACATCACATACGGGTAAGTTTGTGGTGTGGGGGGGTGGGCGACTCCCAGAAGCCATCTGAACCCACATTATTGGTAAATGCAATTAGTGTTTCGAGAAGCTCTGAACCAAAAGTTAGTTAGCAATGAGTAACAGTCTAACAGTCTACAAGTCAGAATTCAAGAGATTGACGATTATGCAGTTCTGGAAGTTTCCCAACTGTTACAAACTCTTGCGACAATGTGAGCGCATGTGTACAATCGTGCATCTAGAAGGTGAAACTGTACAGCGAGGGTAACCAGTGTTTTGTTTGTTCAAAACTCATTTGCTCTCAGTAACAACATTTTGTCTCAGCGTTTTGTTGAGTGGATGTGACGGGTACAGTGACCTGCACCTTGAGGGACAACATTAAACAATTGAGTGATGTCTAATCTGACACGTAAAGTCCTCACTATACACTGTCTAGGAGCTACACAGATTCCAAAAGCCTGCTAACCCAATTTCCACAGAAAACTAACAGCCGCTACCCCCCAACCCATTCACGCCAACACCCCACGATTCCCCAACCAGCTACCAAGACCATCATCACGATCTGTATCCCCCTAACCCCAACTCCATTTAAGCTATTAGAACCCTAAAATCTGCTACCCTAAATTCCTACACCGCACATCTACCCCCCACACTAACATTAGTTACGAAAATACCTAACAAACAGCTAACCCCTCGCTCCCCCAACACTCACACACATATCCCTGCCATGAGCTGCGAAGACCTCACAGCTGCACCATCATCTCCCCCTTCCCCCTCCCCCGCACACACAACCACATCCCCATCATTGGTTACACCGGCCTTACAAATTGCTAACCCCACCCGTCCCCCCAGCCGCCCACACCCCCACTATCCCCATCATTAACTACAAGGCCTTACAACGCTACTCACTAAGAACCCCCCCCAACCCCCACACGATCCCCATCATTAGACTTGAACACTACAGTGACAGAGTTTAGATCGTCGCGGTGCCGGTCACTAGTTTAGACATATGTGACTGGTGCAGGACTAACAGAAACGAGGCAATAAGAATGCAGCAGCAGCTTTCTGGAAGAGGGGTATTTCTAAATGCTGTTAGAACTCAAATCAGCTATGCACCCCCCCCCCCATCCCTCTCTCTCTCTCTCTCTCTACCTCGCGCCGCCCATAGTGCCGTTCCGCTCAGATAGTCATCCTCCTGCTGTCTGAGGTGAAAACGCCCAGCCCAGTCTCATGCATGTAGCGTAGAAGAAATAAGACCAGTATTTCCTTGTAATAGGTAACACTTCTATGGCAGAGTTCGCTGGTCATTTTATACCCAGCGATCTTCAGTGATACTTCAGTGATCTTTTTGTGATAAACTTTCTGAGCAGGGATCGAATCTATTTTGAGGCTGGCAAGGGTGCTTACCTGGATACTGCACGACGTGGCACGTCCACGGTCAGCTGCGGATGTCAACAGGTACACGGAGTGAGGCACTGCTTCTTTAGCGGTACCTACATGGGGGGTGGGGATGATCACAAGCATGCGACCACTTGTAAAATGCCTATATACCCCACGTTTGTCCCTGCTCCAATCCCTTTTGCTGAGCGCCCAGCAGGAAGGCAACATGAACTATTCTCGGAGTCTTTGTTATGACCCGACCGGGATTCGAACCGGTGGAAGGCCGACGCTATACTAACGTGCCAAATATTCGGATTTGGATGTTAAACTAGGCACCAATGGTGCTGTAGCTGAAACTGAACAATGTACCAAGACGAATGTACAATTATGGGATAAATGTTCAAGATCATTAGGCCAAAGAGCAGATTCAAACAATGGCCTATTGTGCCCCTTCATGACTTTTAACCATGATCTTTTATGGCCCAAAGATGTCTTAGCAGTCAATAAATATTCCACATAATGGGTCGCAGGGCCAACAGTCACACTGGGCCATGGGTCCTAAATCCCTGAGCACACTGAAGGTACAGCTATTAGACCATCAGTATACCTGAACATCAGCACTGTGTATTTAAATTTCAGGAGATACAAGATTTGCAGAATCCATATATTGAGCTCTTAGGCTAAAAATTCCCCAATACATCCAATGGCCCTCTACCCCAGGTACTATTACATGTAACTCGATAAATGTAAAAATCATGAACTTGTGGAAGGAGATGTTTCAAGAACATTGTGTGAAATTTCATAAAATGGGCCCACTGGCCCAGTAGACTTGGGACCAAAATTCCAAGGTACGGCTGTTAACTCTCAATTATACCGAATGCCAGCACTGCGCACCAGAACTTGTAAGAGAGAAATTTTTGTGTAATTCCATATGACGGGCTCTAGGGCTCACACTGGGTCTTGGGAACTATCCTGCCACCATGAAGGCAGAGCATTGGACCACCATTATGACTGACATGAGCAACTGTGTCAACAAAATTTTGTAGAGATAAAAGATTTTTTTCGCGTATTCATATGATGGGCCCCTAGGGCCCAGAACTGGGCCTTGAGCCCAAAGCCCTGAACACCGCCCAATGGCCCTCTTCCCAAGGACATTACTTGGAACTTTGAAGTATCATCAATTGACTCTTGAGAGAGGAGGTGAATTTTCAGTACCATTGTGTGAACTTTCATCAAAGGGGCCCACGGGCCCAGTGGGACCTTAGACCAAAAAATCCTGAACACCCAGAGGTCTGCCCTGTTATACCATCATTAATGACCGAATGTCAGCACTGTGCACTGAAATTTGTAAGAGGAGAAGCATTTTGCGTTAATTCCACATGCATTGGGCCCAAGGGCCACACTGGGCCTTGGGACCTAAATCCTAGGCACCATGAAAGTACAGCTATTAGACCCCATGATGGACTGAACATCAGCAGTGCAACAAATTGGTAGGGGATACAAGATTTTGCGGTATTTCGAAATGTGGACCCTAGGGCCCAAAACGGGCCTTGAGCCAAAAATCTCCGCCGAACACCCCCCCCCCTATGGCCATCAACCCAGAGGACATTACAGTAACTTCGAAGAACATCAATTGAATCTTGTGGGAGATGCATTTCAAGTACTATGTGTGAAATTTCATAAAATGGGCCCTCGGCCCAAGTGGGGACCTGGACAGAAAATTCCTGAACATCCTGAAGGTACGGGTATTAGACAATCATATGACGAAAACATCAGACGCTGTGCACCAAAACTTGTAGGAGGACTTAAATTTTGAAATTTTAAACATAATGGCCGATACTGCCCATTTATGACCTTTGACCTTGACCTCCACAAGGTCAAAAATGTCACATGGGTCAATTAACAATCTGACCAAGGGTGGTCTCCAAATCCATCACGAAAGAAGTTTGGGGCCAAAAGGCAATTGTTAACACACTGGATAGATAGATAGAAGATAGAGATAGATAGATAGATAGATAGAATAGATTCGATAGATAGATAGATAGATAGATAGATAGATAGATAGACTTTACCCTCTTTTCTAGGTTTTTCCATTCTCTAGACCTGGGAGGAACTGGTACTATAAACCAATACGAGTCTTTCCATATGTGATGGTTGTGATTACCAGAATAGTGTTCACAAAGGGTATTACTACAACAAAGACATGGTGAGAAGGAACATTATAGATAGGCAATTGGTTTTGGGTTATTGCGTTTTCCATGAAAACGAATGAAGAACCTTAGTTGGAGCAGCGGTTAACTTAACATCAAGAACAGCCAACTCGCTCTAAATCAGTACACTTAAGAAGACGGAGTGCAATTTCGGGACCATGAATTGGGTTGGGTCAACATTTCAAAAGTTTGGTCAATTTTACCCAACTTGTGTCAAATTTAACCCCAAAATTAGGTTAGTTCCCGACATTGACATGTTTACATTTTAGGAGTCGTGTAACGTACATGGTATCTTGAAGAAATAGAGGTGGTTATCTCTGGTCGAAATATGCCCGCGGTCAAGGTTATCTGGTATCAGTTCAGTTGACAGGGTAGGGCTGGGCCACCTTCATAATGAGTACTTCCATTTCGTAGGAAAAACCGGTGTCCGGGTCAGTGGAGTAAGCACTGCCGTTATTGTAGTTCAGCCTCCAGTGCGTGGGCCTCCTACCGGCAATCAAGTGAGAGATAATGTTAAAGAACAAACACATAAATAGATAGGCGTTCGTACGGGAAGTGTTCTAAAGTGGGGATGTCAGGTTCCCAGGAGCCGAACTATTGCAGCGAGGAGAAATGTGTCTTATTTTCCGAGCACTAAGCGCCTTCTATACTTTTGCTTTCAAATTTCGCCTCTAGTTTCACGCGAATTGATGTCATTTTCTCGAGATTTGAGGAACAATGAACTATCAGTTTTAGAAATGATAATAATAGCTATTGTTTAATAAGCAATAAATACTAGAGAGCCAGAAAGCTTGATTCCATATTCGCCACATATTATCTTTCAACTGGAATGTTGAGAGTGTTTCGTAAAATTCCCTTCTACCAATCATCATCGAATTTGGGCGAAAATTGTGCGCTTATAATTTGAAATGGCATAACACAAGAAGCAGGTGATTGAAAAAAGGACTCCACCTCTTGAACTGAAAGGAGAACATTGTCGTAAAGGTATCTCAACATAACTGATTTTCCAATTCGACCGTTGTAACAGTATTTATGTATTTATATTTTATTGATTTCGCTTTCCGGTCAAAAGTATCAGTAAACCATGAATTTGACGTATTACACCACATCAACCCAGTTAACTCTCGTGAGGCATCTGAGCGTGATGGTGTAAGCTACGGATTGTGGCATACGTCCAGAGATGATGTGGAAGGGCAGGACGTTCTCGGGTTGTTACATGGTCTGTATTACTGGGTATGGAGGCGACTGGGTTAGATTCCAACTACTGGAACAAGGGAACTTATTTTTCCCATCGAAGAGATCGGCGTTTCTAATTAGACTACAAAAACAAAAACAGAGGGGTTACAATCCTTTCAGTGTCTGGCAAAGTCTTTACTGGAATCATCTTGAACAGGATTCGTCGTTAGCTACTTGCACATCAGCGTCCCGAACAGTCGGGGTCCATTCTCCAGAAGCTCATGTCTTGGCCCTCCTTGTCCTGTCCGAGCTAATGTTATAGGGGATTTCTTGTAGCCTATATCGACCTTCGCAAGGCTTTCGACTCGGTGTGTTATAGGAAGGCTCTTCTGAGAATGATCGTCGGCCAGCGTGGGTACCACCCGTCTTGAGCATCTAGTATCCTACCTGCATATCTGTATTCGGAGCCGAGGTGCTGGTGGTGTCTCTGACGTCTTATCCGTTGTCACGGAAGTAAAGGGGTCTGCCCCCTCCCGCTTCTTTTTTGGAAGCCGATTTGCACATGAATGAATATAATATATATTACGACTCACAGCGAAGTAAAACCTACACATTTTAGGCAATTGCTCCCTTTGTTAACCTTCGCCTCTACTAGAAGTGGGATGTGACCGCCACACTCCTTCCATCAGTTATCTTTCACCCATGCCTACCTCCTTATATTGGACATAAGGAGCACAAAAATTAACGGTGTAACTTTCATGTCAAGTTGTTGTCATCTCCAAAAGGGAGTGGTACAGCCAACAAACCACCTCTTTTCTGCCCTGGCCTCTTCCCTCTGGCCTCTTCCCTCCTGCATCTAGTTGAAAAACCATCCATATTAAGTCACTAATACCTTTGAACACGTACAGGTGAAGTTTGAGTCGCCGAAGCACTTGGTGGTGCGGTTTCTGTGTGCGTCTGAGGTGTACGATGACATCTGCGTATTCGGACCCGGCAAGAACCGCCTAATTGTTGCGAGGGTATCCCCCTGAGGTCGCTGCTTGTTGTTGTTTTGTAAGCCATACCAAATGGTCACGCATGAAGTAAGTATTGTAAGGACAAGGCCTTTTTCGGCTTACCCCCCCAGTCGATGGCTGCGTCGAACGAACCGAGCATTTACCTGAAGAAAACTGACGCCGTTACTAAGCGCCGGCAACCATTCGGGGGACACAGTGACTGGAGATGCAATATGCTTAGAAATTATCGTACTCTACCAAAATCGTCTCGAAATCACGACGTCAAGACGTCATCCGAACTGCTATTTTTCACCCGCAATGAAGCCCTAATCTCCTATCCTAATAATTTCCCCCTATTTGACCTATTCAACCGCCCCTACCTCCTGTTCCTTTCCTAATTTACCATTCTCACCATCGTTCGGAACAACAGTGTGTCTATTCTATCTCAGTATTCTTTCTTCTTCGGGGTAGGCTGTAACAATTCTTCTTCGATTGTGCCCCAAACACCCTTCCTGGTTCACCTATGGTGGCTCTCTATGAAGGTAAGTTCCACATAGTAATCTTTTTTTTCGCAATCATAACCGGTGAATTTTTCAAAGAGTCATTGTATTATTGAATTGTGATGTGTTACCCAAGCCCATCGTTTTATGTGTGGGAGAAGAAATGATGTTAATCCGCACACCATCGACATGGTCAATTAGCATGCCAAGGAGAAAGCACAATGTTTCCAAAAGCGTTCAAGGAGTACATTTCGAGAGGCACGCGGCGAATAGGAGAATTGTCACATTTGGTCAGGTTCGATGTTAATCTGGAAGAAAAATGTAGAGGACTGAACTAGTGTCCTATAGCAGACAAAAAAACACAATTAACCAGAGTTCCATCCACGACTATCGATGAATACTGTTATTAGTACACGGAAGGATAAAAGAGGGGCTGCCTCCACCACCGGACAGGTTGTCAATATTAATTATTTTGTGTGTTCCATACCAACCGAAGGTGTAAATCTGTATAAACAGACAATGGGACAGAGGATGATGAGGATCGATTCGGTGGGGGAAGGCGAGGGGAGGTGATTGGGGTAGGGGATGGCAGGTTTGACCGGAAAGCGAGAGCTAGTCCGGAGCTCTACTGCAGTTTTAGTTCGTAAACCCAAAACGCAGCCACCGGACTTCATTACACCACAGCCAAACTATTACACTCCTAAAGGTGGATTTGGGATGCACCGATGCCCCCCACATTGTTGGAGCAGGCCTCTCAGAACTGTCCTCTTTCAATCACTGATAAACTCGACGCCGCGTGGATGGGTCAAGCTCATGACTTAGTATGTGGGTCCGTGATAATACAAGACTCTCATAGGTCCGAGGTCAGTTGAAGGGTCAAGGTTAACAGAGGTCATATCGAGAAGCTGTTATCACATCGGAATTTTAGCTTGTGGAAACGATAACTTGACATCACCTGGATGGATCAACCTCTACTTGGCATGTGAGCACTACGATGATGGTCAGTGCAAATTCCGTGAGGTCAAGACATCTAGGCAGTCAAGGAATCACAAGCCCTATGGGATTTCCCGCGTATGTATTATATTTCTAGCTCAAACAGCTGGGTGGAAGAGGTATTTATTCTCTTATCATAGCTGGACTGTCAACATTAGTGGTTTTCATGCCCTGAATACGTACATCAATGAAGATTGGATCAGGATTAGGACAGATTTTTTTGACGGTCATATTTTTAGGGAGAGAATAGTAGATTTTGGTGAAACATGGTCGGGTCATGAAGCCAACTTTGAAATACGGAGCCTAATCATTGACGCGGCAAAGGGAATATTTGACGTCCTTGACGAACATGCATGTGGGTATGTGACGCCGGCTTGTGAACACGATTAACTCGACCTCACTTTGGACGAATGAGGCTCAATATTTGGTATGTTGGTTCCCCAAAAGAATCCAAGATCGTGATTGGTTTGGAGTTAGTTCGAGAGCCATTTGCGGTCCATATACAGCTTCCTTGGGGAAGCCACATGAACTATATGATTTTGGTGTGGATGAGGGCGCATTCGGGTAAAACGGATACTTTTTGGCCAGTGTTGGCTAGTGAACACGATAAACCTGACCCCTGGAGGGCTCACCTGGATGGCTCAGATGAAATAAGGCAGGGTGAGTAAATACAAACCTGCCTCGGGCCGCCATTAACGTCACCATCGTGAGGATGATCAGTGAAATCCAGGACCCGGCCCACTTCCTCATTACATGGGGAGCGGACAATTAAAGTTCAACAGGACTGCTCACACCGACAGACAGACGCATTGCAAATATCTCGTAACAAACTCCCACTGCATCACAGCGGAACATCGCAACTGCGAATAAGCCGGTAGAGAGAAAAAAAGTTTGGTGACGGCTGGATTGCGAACCCGGAAAATTGTTGAAATGTTGCTGATACCCTCTACCATTCTTTCTACTTGATGCCGTTGTGAATACAGCGACCGCTACTTATGGTTTGTATCTAGAATAGAGACGGTCTTAGCTGGCTCATTAAAGTTCTGCATAGTCGTGTTTTTATAAAATACCCATGTATTCATTGTAGATTATCTAAGCCCGCCAACCTTACCGTAGCGTGCATGCCACAAGTCGCTATGGCTTGTCTAGTTGATTCTTACGATGTAGAAGGGGTACATGGTCGATTGGGTGCTGTCGCTATGATTTCAGTCTAGGATGTGCCCGATTTCATGGACAGCGACGGAGTGGAGATTGAAGTCGCGGTCCGAGTTGTTGGTCCAGCGGAAGTCATCTTGAAAGAAAAGGTTAATGCCCTGCATGCCTTCGTGGTCTCTTGGTACCTGGCGTACTCGTCCTCGGAAATTCAATGCCGAAGTTAAGCGCAGGAATCTAATGTTAAAAGAAACGAGATTGAAATCGTTATAAAGGGCCACAAGGTCATCGTCGTCTTAGAAGTGGCGGGCATGGCACATTTAAATTATGCCTACAGTGTGAAAAGTGTTAACAGTCGTGGAGTGTGCATTGTCAATAAGTGGGGGAATTTTCCGTCCACCACAGAGATTGCTTCAACGAGTGGTTAGCACAGTTGGTACAGTGTCGGCCTTCCACGGAGACCCGGCGGTTCGATTCCCGTCAGAGTCATACCGAAGACATTAAAATGTATCTGTTGCCTTCTCGCTGGGCGCCCAGCACAAGGGATCGGAGCAGGGACAAACGAGTAGGCAATTCGCAAGTTCCCATCTGCGTGAGATTACCCTCATTACGTGTATCTGGTGAGGGATTCGCCGAGGACAATAGAGCACTATCCAGTCTGACACCTTGCGGTCTTGAATAGGTTCGATTGCCTCTCTGATCGGGGCAAAAAAAAAAAAAAAAAAAACAAAAAAGTAACCATGCAGAAATAAGACATTGTATCAGCAGCCAGTGAAAACCCACACTTTATGCATCCCCAGCCTACCGGCCTGTGATAGTAGACCACTCATATTTTCAGGTGATAGATTATTTCATAGTTCCGCCAGCACTGTGTATTTATTAGCCTCTATTGTGTTCCTTCTATTCACTTTTGATGACTGGCGTTTTGCTAAATCTTTTATGTTTATATAGAGCGTCTCTTCAGTCAAGTCTGTATTGTTGCAGCTTGTGCGTTGGTTATAGGCAATAGTATAGGCTATGAGGGAAGTACAGCACATAGTAATACCAGCTGTGTACCGGAGGCCGAGCGATTGGACTCCTAAAAAAAACTGTTCGCTGCTTGGCTGTCTTCTGGTGGTCTTTTTGTTTAATGAAAGTTTCGTCCAGCCATTACCCAGCAAACACTCAACCGTTTGTCGAAACATGTTCTTATATTTTTCTGAAAATGTTTTATGTTGAGTAACCTGAAATGTTCGGAAACTTTTCCATACCCCCCAGCATGTTTTTGGGAAAATATTCTAGAAACATGTCAATTTTACTTCAAATTTAGAGTTACAGCAAACCTAGGAACAAACGAGAATATAATATACTTTCTACAACACTAAGCATAACTTAAACCGTTTGGCGCAATCTTCTGCCACCAAACCCTTTTAGAAACCTTCAGAATTTTCCAAGAAATGTTTTCAAACTTTTCTTCAAAACGTTTTGTGAAACGTTCTGGACATTCTCCTACCTTTCGTGTACTCAACAAAAACACGTTTTCGAAACAATCAGCGGAACTGTTAACAAATGTTTTAAACGTTTTGTGTTTGTAGGGTATTTTATGCCCTCCTTCCAAGCACGAAGCTCAACCATACTGTAGTTAATCTATTGTCTTTAACTGATCTACAACTAAAATGAAACAGAAATGTTTAAACGATAGTATAGGTAGGCTCACATTCGTATTTCCCCCTTTGAATAGGTCCCTGTGCGTAGATTCCAAAAGATTCTTCTATAGAATCTCTTGTAGATTGAGGTATCGAATAGTCTTGTGTTACTGACGGGTGATACTTGATACTCCCGATTACCTGCTGCTTATGTACACATCGCGATTTTTGGCGTGCGCCAGTCACGCGCGACGGACGTACTCCCGGTGTTGTGCTTGTATCATCGTCTTATCCAATTGCAATCTGCATCCAAAATTGGATGAAGCAAATCACAAATTGCAATCTGCTCCAATATTGGATGAACCACTCGCAACATTGATAGGGACACACCCCCCCCCCCCCCCGCTCGCGGCTCCGCATATTCAAATATTTCCGTGAATGGTTGGACGGTAACAGCATGTTACCATAAGCGACATCGAGGATCTACAGTTTAGCAGTTTGACAGTTCGAACTGATTCTTCTGACATGACAAGACGAAATTATTTCAGTCAAGTAGGGCTGCATATTTTTGTGTAGACAGATAAAAAACAAGCTCAAGAAGGGTTAAACGCAAATATCGTCCAACGCAAGACTGGTATCGAACGATGGCTTCATTTTCAATATGACTGATGCTTATTTTCTCGATATTGCAACGGCTGAATGGAGGCCTCAAGACGGATCATATTGCTTTTTCGCCGGTGGTTATTTCCCAGCAATTCTAGTCATCATCGCACTCACGTCTCGTCAACTGTATTATACATAATCGTACTGTCGTGTATATCCTCTTTATTGTGGGTGCGGTCAGGGAGGAAGCAATATAATAATATAGGCTATATATAGAAGTGATATATATATATATATATAATATATATATATTATATATATATATATATTATATATATATATATATATATATATATATTATATATATATATATATTATATATATATATAGATATATATATATATAATATATATATATATATATATATATTATATATATATATATATATTATATATATATATATATAATATATATATTATATATATATATTATATATATATATATATATATATATATATATAATATATATATATATATTATATAGTGAACGAGTACCGTCCGTGTCTATTTTTGGTGAATTCCATAGCTAAACGCTTGGCCCCTGAACAGCCCCCTCTCGAAAGCTCGCTTTTACATTTCAGGGTCTAATAGTCAAGACTTTTTCGACTTCCTGCATATCATGACTGTATCCGGAAGGGGGGGGTTCACTCGCCATTTACAAAAGAGTATCACGCGTGACTAAGAATCCATGTACACGTGTACCAATCCAAATCATATAATGCGTAACGTGACAGGGTGGCAAAAATCCAACTAAAATTAGAAAATGTTGTCTTGCATGCTTGTGGGAACCCATTAGTGTTTTTGGAAAATTTCCTGGAGAAAGGGTGAATTTGGAAATCGGGAGCCTTGTTTTATGTTACAAATATTGCAGTTTGTACTTATTTAGGGTCCCTTTTGTCCCGGCAAATATGTGTTTAGGTACTTTCAAGAGGTCAATGGTCACGCCTGATACCCCCTGTCATCAGTGCCCCCTCTCCCACGGGGACTGTGTATTTATTGCCCATTTTGAAACGTATGATTTCCATGCGTTTTCCCTCCGTTGCGTGAGTCTCGGAATAACATCGTCACATAAGTAACTTTGAACTCAGCGAGGCATACATATATATTTCAAAGGAAAGTAGATCGAGCGCAAACCAAAATTAGTCTCCAAATTAGTTTCAACCGTCGGCAAAAGTGAAGGTTCCAATAAGGGCACAGTGAAACAAACAGCTTCGAGAGAGTGAAAGGGTATCCACAAGTTCGTCTACATATTTCGGTTCGAAATTAACAGTGATATATTAATTGATATCGACTCACTGATGCAGTCGAAAATTCGAACATTTCCCTGGTAGAAAGAAAAACATTCAAATTGCGGTTAACGCAAACGACGATGCCAGTGTGGTGGAAGCATGTAAAAGTGGAGGGAGTAATGTTAGCCGACGGAACTATTAGCCTTTTGAAACAGGCGTTTGCTTTGTTCACCTCGTATCAGCCTCATTCACTCATATGTGCAGGATGACCCTTTAACCCATACGGCTGATTTGCCTAAACAATATGTTGGTAATATTCGAACGTGGTTACATATATAGACAGTTTAATAACCCCCGCTATTCAGGAACGGCTACTTATATCGTCTGCGTAGCCAGACTACGGAAGGATCGAAAGGCACAAATCCTGATATAAAATTATCACATTCATTATTATGCAATAAAAAATATAGTTGTATTCTTATTGCTAGGGTAAACAGGATGTACTTTCGTTCTTGTATGTCGCCCTCGATTTCATAAGTTTATCGAGATTTAGTAACTGGTCAATGTTGATCTAGTTATTGTTTCGGTGTTTGGACAAGCTAGGCACTTCGTTTACGGCTTCGGAGTGTGCGTGCATCCTGTCGTCAGACATTCGGGATGGTGGTCGAGAAATAATTGTCCGTCTTTTTGTGGTTGGAGGTCGTGGGGCGACCGGCCCACTGTTGTAAGAGCCTCCATGAATAACGATTTTTGGAGGCTGCACATTTTCCCCGCTTTCGACCTTTTCAGGGACTAGACTTACGACTCCTGCATAGTACGACTGCATTTATCGCGAATTGAAGGAGAATCATGATATTAAAAATACCACAGTTATTCATTGTTATGCAATTAAAATACGGTATATTTCCATTGCTAGTGTAACAGGCTGAACTTTCGTTCTTGTTTGTCGCCCTCTATTTCAAAAGTTCACATCGAGATTCAGTACTTGCTATACTATCTGGTTGGATAGGCATGACGGTGGAAAACAGCTGGCCCCCCACCCAAGAAATGTCCAATTTGCTCTGAAACCCTCCCCCGAACATTCAATAGGCACTCGTGCACAAGAGAGGATGTATGTTCTTATAGGTCGAGTAATATGGATATTGGTATTCCTCAGGAAAGTTGTCCTGTTTCCCGTGCCCTCAGTTGGGTTCTAGTAGCATTCAGATAACTAGTTGACCCCCAACAGGTCTGGGTATTAGATGATTAGGATATGTTGAGCTAGGTCACTGCTGTTGTATTCAGGTTTGTAATAAAGTTGCCTAACAATGAAATGGAGGACGTCTGCAGAGTCGCAACAAACAACACTGCGAATTTTGCCTGACTCACTACAAAATATAGTAATGTGCAGCACAACTCGATATATCGGAATCACAATACTTTCAATATTATTATAATCACTTTTATTGGACGAAAAAATTCGTGAATTACCATTTTGTTTCATTTATTTAATTGCTGGGTGGCTATATTGTTTACAAAGATTTTTTGAATTGACGACAATCCATCTTTAGGTTTTCATTCCTTTGTGTGCTTTACAAAAAAGAAGCTGGGTGTTTGCGTAATTCCCATATGAATGTATAATTATCACTTTCATTATTCTACTATATCGATTTGAGTTCTGTAGATGAAGTAGAGTTCTACAGACAAGAATGAAACTTTAGCAATTTTTAGAGATTTGAAACACTCTCGTTGTTGTAGGTACTAATTTCATGTTCATTTCATTCATAGTAAGCATGTGTTTTTACGGGGTCGCGTTACACTAGAAATATAATGAAAATTTCAGATATTCAGAACGCTCAAATGGCAGATCTAAGATTCAAAGGTTCGTATATGGTTTCTGCGATGGTCATGGTTGGGCCGGATTCTTAGGAAATTGCAATTGTGATATTTCACAGAGTAGTATCATCTAGGTTGCGTTATGTGTATCCGGACTGTCGTTTCATCGTGATATTATCCGAGTATCATTATTGGGTCATATGAGTTACAAACATGAGACTAGAGCTCTGATTGGCATATATTATTGTTTATTGTTTGTTTGTTTTTCCTTCATTGCGCAACTCGCAAACAGGCGAGTCTTTGAATTCACTGCCTAACAGAGCGTATGTGAAGATGAGATCTCTAAATTGAGAGTAGCCTATGTAAATATTATTTGCGATTCCTATACTGACTGCCTGATATTTAGGAAGAATCATTTTGAAAAATGTTACCGACATATATAATCACTCGATCAAGACAATGGAGGAGCATAACCGTATATTTTATGCCTGACTAGGCTGACTGTCATTTGTCTATCCTTGTTCCGTCAACTCTTGTTAGGACGAGGGTATTACAATTGATCCACTCACCAAATCGGCTCAAAGCAGTTGATCTCCACTTATTTCAACTGGCGCCAGTTGACACCAGTTCGACTAATGTCCAAACTGGAATTTCCCGCTGGATGTCCATATTATCAAGAATAGATGGAAGTATGAGATGCATGTCCATTTTTCACGAAGCCCATATTTGTCATATAGACGGAGAGTTTACTTGTAATATCAAAGCTACGTACCGGGACTACTGATATATTGTCGGGGAGGGGAGGAGGTATCAGCCCTCTTTCTCTAAGCCGGACTCAGCACCAATTCCTCTTTCATTTTTTTTCCTGCAACATGTGGGTTTTGTTAGCGGCAGAAAGCCCTACCTCTTTCAGGGGGGGGGGGGTCAAGAACGCAATCCATATATGAACATCAAGAATGTCTCCCGTCATTTGTTCCCGGAACGTCAGAGGCGTTACCGCAGCCCATCGGCGAACGCGAACCTTAATGCATCACGCGACCCGTCACATGACGTGAAGTGCCTGGAACAGTAGGCGCTCAGCAGTCGCCACTTAATCACCGAGGCCGTTAGGCTGGAATCGAGACCCGTCTCCCTGCACCAGAGGAGTCAGAGGATACGCTACGTTTCCTCTGTCGACTCGCCGATGAGAGCCCAGATGATGAAGTCTTTGTAAAAGGAGAGAGGCCACGCGTGCTCTGGACTGCCTTCTTCATATTAGATCCTACGGACGAGGGAGGCCGCGTATCCGAAGCCACCGTCATCATATCAGATCCTATTGGTTGGTATGTCGATTCAATTGGGTCGGCATCCTCATAAATTGAATCGTAAATAATGGTCGTCATAATATCTGTCACAATTTCAGTACGGAAATCCCCCATCGGTAATTCTGTAACAGTGGATTCCGTGGAGTGAGACTCGTCCGTTGCTGATGATTCAGCATCGGTAACTCTGTCTCAATGGATTCCGTGGAGTGAGACTCGTCCGTCGCTGATGATTCAGCAATCGGTAATTCTGTAACAGTGGATTCCGTGGAGTGAGACTCGTCCGTCGCTGATGATTCAGCAATCGGTAATTCTGTAACAGTGGATTCCGTGGAGTGAGACTCGTCCGTCGCTGATGATTCAGCATCGGTAATTCTGTAACAGTGAATTCCGTGGAGTGAGACTCGTCCGTCGCTGATGATTCAGCAATCGGTAACTCTGTCTCAATGGATTCCGTGGAGTGAGAATCATCTGTGGCGGATGCTTCACAATCGATTGACCGGTGTCTTCGTTATCAGATAGTGCGACACCAGACGACCATTCATCCATAGAATCATATTGATACTCTATTTTGGTCACTAGGCATTACCCTCGATGGGGTATTCAAAGCTACCGTCCTATAATCTGGGGTAGTCGGTGGAGCGTCCGTCATGTTTTTGCTGAAATGGAACAACTTGTTTTAGGGGTGTACTGGTACCAGTAGTTCCCATTTCGTACATGTGTTCATCACCAGATATTTTTAGGCTGCCAATTTTCACCCCATTGGACGGATGAAGAGGCACGTCCGTCACTCCACACCTTGGTTTATTGATTATTTCAGACTAGCTTGATCCAGCAATCCGGTTACAGGGAGGTGGAACCTCCATTGGAACGATCGGATTGCTTCAGAAAATTCCTCCGAGTTATTTTCGTCAGTTTGTGTTGCAGCCTGTAGCACTGCATTTGACGTAAATAAAAGAGATCGGTTCGCGATTGGTTGGGAGTTACGGAGTTGCAAAGGCGGGCTCGTGACGACCTTAACCATAATCTTGTCAAATTTCTGTCGCAATGTACGAAAAAAGTATAGTAACTGGGCTGTACATCATGACGTCTCAAGCCCAATCGTCTTTGTTCTTCGTATGTGTGGGTAATAGACATCTCGAAACAGGAATTTAAGAGCGGTGGTTCAAAATGAGACACCTAATGTCTATTTTGTCGCAAAGGGCGGATATCACACACGCTAAATCACCGGAAGTCCTTTCCGTTGGGGAAGCCCCAGGCTCACAGAAGCGCAAATGCTTTGAAGGGAATGCAATAACATGAAGCATACCAGTCTTCGAGTTTTTGAAGAGTTATTTTCAATTTTGGACCTCTAATGATCTCTGGTGAATTTAAACATAAATACTGCTTTAGATTAAAACAAGCACACCCATGGAACATTCTGATGTTCACGTTTTGTTGGTTCCATGTTCACATTTTACACATAGTGCTACAAGTGACCCTTAAATGACTTTTGACCCTGAACTTCTGAACACCGCCCAATTGTCCATGATAACACAGGGCCAGTATCATAGTAATCTGACCTAACCTGTAGGAGAAGCAGCATTTTGCATATTTCTACATACCGTATCCATTTAATAGAGAAGCACTGCGCGAATCACAAGATTTAAGCTATGTACGTTCAATCAGTTCCTGGAAGTATGAAATAATATGCACATGTCTAAGACGCATTGTGCTAACAAAAATTAATCAGAGCAGAAGTGCAACTATGTAAACATACGAAAAACACCCAATTCAATGAAATTGAAGTTAGTCGAGAATGCATGTGCACTTATATTAGGGTCCGAGCTTCTATTAGAGTGGAATACGGTAATAGTTTATTATGCCCCTCCGAAGACCTCTTTAACCTCAAATCCCTGAACACCCCATAGATACCACTGGGTTTTTTTTTCATGATACTGCCAACGTATCATAGAAATCCAACCTAATCTGTGAGAGAAATCTGTGGACTTCCACATAATATATCATTATTCCCCTTTATGTATCTTCGATCCAAAATCCCCCGTGAACCATCAACCACTCATAGCACTGTCCAAGTAATCTTCGTAATCCAACCTAATCTGTAAGAGAACAAACATTTTGCATATTTTTGCAGCTTTTCACCGAACTTATTAACCCCTTTGAGGATACCCCGTGGGTAGTCTATGATAACACTGACAATTATCATGCAAATTCAACATAATCTGTAGGTGAAGAAGCATTTGCAGATTCCCACAGTTCTTTATACTATGATCGGTAATATGATCCTTCATGACCATTTGACATTTGAATCCGCTGAAAACCTCGCCAGTCCATGATAACACTGACCATTATAATGGAAAATTCACTCAATCTGTAGGAGAATAAGCATTCGCAGATTTCAAGAGTTTTTTTTTTTTACACGATTAGCCCATCATGGCAGTTTAATGACCTTTATTCCCAAACCATCAATACCCCGTAAGTAGACTAAGCCACACAAGCTTCTGATAATAGGTTAGATAGATACGATACGTTTAGTCACTATACACTTTGTGGAAATTAGAAATACCGAGTGATCTCCTCAAAATTCGAAAATCGTGTCAAAGCAATTAGATGTCGATAAAGTATATCCTCACGATAATATGTCAATGTAAACATTATCTCGAAATATCACGGGGGAGCTTGTCGTGACTTGTGTATTGTGAACGACCGCGTCCATTCATATTTGCAAGTTATCGCACCAGCTACAAAAAAACCAAAAAAAAAAAAAAAACACGCACAGACAAACATATACACCAGGGCTTCATTGGATCCTTGACTGGGTAGAGGAATGAAAAATATTACCATTCAGTCGTTCAAAACTCCAAATCCTTTTTTTTTAAAAAATCAATAAAAATGTCAAATTATCATTTACCCAAATATTTGAACTTTTCTCTCCGCAAATACATATTTTCGCCAATTGTCATCTAATTTCATTTAGAAAGCCGTCCATTGTGACTTATCACCATGTGACAAATGTAAAAACTATTCAGTTACTGCGATCAACAGTTATCTTAAAAATATAATGCAAATTACAATCATCTGTCCGAAAACACCCACGCGCGCGCGCGGACTCGCACACACACACACATATATATATAATATATATATAAACGTGATATATATATATATAATATATATATATATAATATATATATATATAGTATATATATATATATAGATATATATATATATATAGTATATATATATATATTATATATATATATAGGCAGACCGTGGGGGAAGTAAAATCTTTCTCTTTTGCATTGCACCTCACAATTGTACCATGGCACACATCGGTTACCCCATAATTGATATTAATTGATTATTAAGAATAATATTTTTTTCAATTTTATTACTACTATATACTATACTGTTACGGTAATCATTGCTGTTTCGTAGAAATGTACCCCTTTTTCGGTTACCACAATTAAATAAACTATGTATTTATATACGAACCTTTGCCTTACGCGGAATCTCCGCATCACCTGATAATCGCGTCGTATCTCTCATCCACCTTCGTGTGGTTGGCATTGATGCATAGACCGTGTTAACGCTATTAAAACCAACGCAGCAACTTGCACTACTTTGAAATAATTCAAATGTTCCATCCTGAAAAAACAGCACAACAACAAATAAATCCAATAAAGAAGCTGCAATACAGCTGAAAGACAGGAGTTTGCCCAAGCAGAAAACGCGAATATTTCACAATAAGCAAAAGCTGATCCACCAATCGGAATAACAAATTTCAAACATGTGATTGAGAGCATGATCTAGTGCATTCGGAATTTCTTGCTGGAACGTTGTCGAGCAGTAGGTCAATTTCTTGATTTCACCCTATTTCTGAGGAAATAATGGAAATGGAATTATATATTTAACGCCTCGTCGTTATCAGCGATCGGCCCTGGGAGCAATTGCCCTTTCTTCACTCAACGTCCCTGCTTAAATAACGAATCGATTACAAGTCGTTCCCGTCAGTCGTGTTGCGCGCTGCTGGTTGCTAGCTGTACTATGATGGTCATCCAAACAAGAGGGAGGTCTTTGATTGTGCTCACTAAAGAAGGTGAGAACTGGAATGTCTCCCGGAGGGTAACGATAGGTGAATCGTTGGGCGCCGCCTAAAATTAGCTCATATTTGTGTCATCAGTGTTCCATAATCATCCAAATGCGTGGTGGGACTAATCGGGCTATTAAAGGGCCAATACTCAGTTTGAAAATCTAACCAACCGTGCACAAAATGATCAAAGTCAATTGAGGATAGGAGATATTTGATTTGATAGAGGATTATCCACTTTTTTCGATATACTCGAATGGGCAGGTGATTCCTCAAGGACTTTTCACGTGATTCTTGACATACCAATGACGAGCCGCGTATTGCTTGCAGTATTAACTATAAAAGCCACGTATTTCTACTTACAGTATGGAAGCGAACCCTCCGACCAATCGAGTATGCCAAGAAAGCAAAATCGGCTAATGCGAAATTTTCCTTGTAAAGTCGCGGGGAACAATGGGGTCTTCTGTTATACAAAGTCAATGTAAAACCGGTACTTTCGAGAAACATACGACAGACGAATTACAAGTGGGATCGGAATAAAAACTTGCAAAATGCTATCCAGAATATAAACTTCCCGTTTTTGCTGTCATGAAGGCGTAACTTGCAGTATTCGGAGTGTGCCGAGCCTATGGGTGCATTTGCATCGTTCCCCATGTGACGTCATAAATTCCTTCAAATATCTCGAAATGATTGAATACCTCACGAGGCAACATGCCTGCTGCTATTCCTACCGCAACCCGAACGCCTACCCTCTCGCTAAACCCGCCCCCCCCCCAATGACGGCAACCAGGCGTTAGTATGCGTTGTGTGTGTGTGTGTGTGTGTATGTGTGTGTGTGTGTGTTGTGTGTGTGTGTGTGTGTGTGTGTGTGTGTGTGTGTGCGCGCGCGCGTGTATGTGTGTGTTCTACCCCTGGCTCGTAAACATGATAACTCGATCTCATACTTAGTGTGTCAGACACTCCACCAACACACTCCACAGCACTATCACTTCCAGGAATACAGAGGTATTCTGACCGATGGAGGTCATATTTGCCATGTATGTTCCCAATTGTGTGTACATGACCCCTTTCGTTCGCGGTCAGGTCAGAGGTAATCTGAGGTCAACAGAGGCAAATGACAATAAATTTTGTAAACAAGTACGATAAGTCAGAAGCTTGCCTGGTCGATTAACATCGGGTGCCGCTAATACTTTATCAAGGTACAAGGAAAGAAGCGCAAGATCCAAGACAGGAGGCTTTTGTCAAGATGGGTCAATTGTTGTGAGAAAGTCATATTTTTATGAATTATTGGATCTTACGGGTAAGAAGCCAGGGTGAGGTGCACATCATGACGTATCAAACCCAATCGTCTTTGTTCTTTGTGTGCATGGTGATAACATCTCGAAACAAGGAAAATTGCAGAGCGGTGGGTTCAAAATAGACACCTCATGCTATTGGGGTTGTTCAACAAAGGGGGCAAATATTAGCAACCCGAAACCAAATCACGAAGTCGGTCCGTATGCAGTTTCACTCGCATGCCGTCATTGACAACAAAAATATACGCACATATTTATTGGTTCAAATTCGAAAGCTGTTTCCACAGATATAGCAAAATTGGAACCTCAACGACCCGCGAGTTTTCAAAGTGAGAAGCACCTCTCTCTTCGCATAACATTTTATCTTCCTCCATGCGATTGCTGGGAAAAGTAGGAACGCACACTTAGCCCTGGTTACAAACATATATTATTTCGCTTTCATAGAGGTAAAGACAACCTAGGAGCGTCAACTCCTAGGTCTGAACTAGGGAATAGGGTATGATTAGATCGGGTATGAACAGGACCACCTGATAGTTTAAATAGCTGCACGCTTGTATATAAGTGTTGCACTGCTTGCATGAAACTGACTTTACAACATTCCTCCGCCTGTCATTGTTCGCATCAAACTCGCCATGAAGTCAAACTAGAGCTCAATCCATATCAATGCACATATTTCATCACAAATCGAATGGCATTGCAGGGGGTGACACTAGGTGACCATAGCCTTTGAATCGTTGGGCCCTCCGTGGCATAACATTGGTACTGATATTGCTGCTGTCTTATACGAGTGTCCAATTCAATCTGCGAGAATAAACTGTTACCTCGGCAACGAACCTTCTAGTGACCCCCATATTCCAGAACCCACACGTGCTGAAGCCCAAATTGGGCATTATCCACTTTTTTCGCATTCCAAATATCGACGCCTTTGCAACGAATGGCTGGCTCATTATGCCCCCCCTCCCCATACTAGAAAGATCCATATTCATTCTAATAGGAATGTAGGAGCACACTGCGTGAAGGCAATCAAATTGCGCGCATGCGTGTTTTCAGCTGCACTAATTGTTGTTCGCGGAACTAGCACCTGTATAAATTGATACACATGTGCCCAGGCAATTGTATGAAGAAACTATCGAGGCGGTCTCAACAAACATCATGAGATAACGCCACTCCATACTGTAATCATGACTCAAATATCCAGTCAACTTATCACCAAAAATGAAACATGCGACAACTTCACATTCACTCTAAGTTTCACTGTGCAAGAAGTTTGTCAAAAACGTAAATGCACTATTTTATGGTATGAGCTTTTATTGGAATGAGTACGGTATACGCATTTTTCAATGCATATACTTTTCGGTTAAAACTATTCATGACCAACCTTCTTGGGAAGACTTTCACTTTCATTTTACAGTATTTCGTCGGCCCTTTCCCGGGGCCGATCAACATTCCCATGTTTGCCGAGAGACAATCGGGGGTGTCACCGCCGCATAGGCCTATTCACGCCCCTTCTTGAGAGGTTACATTGGAAGTTTTAAAAAAGGGTAACATATGTCAGGTAAAAAGACGGTAAGGGGCATATAAATTTTGTCTGACTTTTTTCTCTGATTTTACTCGTTTTCTCGTAGATAGTTAGATGACAATTGATCGGATATTGCGAGGCTATAGGAAGCACTAACCCCAAGAAACATTGTGGCACAATTCCAACAAGTTATGACGCTCTTTGTAGGAAGGAAAGGCATTTTGCAACCTTCATTTATCCACACATAGTTTTGTCCTTTCAATAATGATTGTTGAACCTCCACACATGTCAAAATGAGGTCGGTCAATAAATATTGGTTACCGTAATAAATCGCATCGAGTTTAAAACTGGACTCATTGCTCAAAGTCAATCATGTACATCACCGAACTACTCTCCAGTCGTTGACATCGGTAGACCCCTGCTCGGGCTCTTCGCTGTTATCTGGCCAACATCTGGAGACTCCACGAACCCGTACAAGAGCGGACCTGCGCCGTCTCCTGGCTGCCCTCAACGGTGTGGATTATTGCCGATGCGTGCTCGTCAAGCAACGAACACTGGAACGATCAAAGTGTTTTAAAAACTCAATTATTGAAAATATTACTGTGGTGTACCTTTTTGTCTTTGTGTTGTTGGCTCTTCCCGGAGCGCTTTGTAACCTTTTTTTCTGGAAAGGAGCTAATAAATGTCTATATGATGTATGTATGTGATGTATGTTTGTGGTTCAAGACGAAGGTATATTAAGGAGTATGAAGACAAATATGTGGACTGACAGGTTAAGATATGACAAAAGATTTTAAATAAGATCAAAGGCGGATGATTAGCTCAGTCGGCAGCGCTCCATATGAGATCCGAAAATCGTGAGTTTAAATCCCACGAAGCCCGCGGGCTTTTCCTGTGACCTGATAAATGTCTCCTCAACTGTCTCACGTTTCCCACGTTTTAAAAAGGGGGACCTTGTGAGGTGAGTTTTTTATTACAAGGCGCGCGTCGTGGCGACCGTATTGGAAAGACCCCCAGGGGGACACGATGAAGTGGGGCACTGAAATGGTGTGTCGGGAATGAACAAGAAAGAGATGCTTAATATATAAATATAGGGGCAAAGTGTGACAATCACAAATTATCAGGAGTGTAATATCTGGCTGGGGTTTTGGCCCAAGTAGAAAACGCGAGTATTTCAACATAAGCAATAGCTAATCCACCAATCGGAATAACAAAAATTTTTTTAAATCCACGTGATTGAGAGTCAAAGGTCTAGTGCATTGAATTTCCTTGTTTTCTGGAAACTTTGTCCGAGCAAGTAGGTCTGATGTTCTGAGATATATATATAACATATATAATAGTTATAATATATCTATATATATATACTAGTATAATATATATTAATATAATAATATATATATTTCATAATATATATATAATATTATATATATATATATATATATATATATATATATATATATATCTTATCTATATATATATATATTATATATATATATATATATATATACTATATATATCATATATATTATATATTATATTTAGGGCAGACCGTGGGACGAACATCTTTTGCATTGCACCCCACAGTTGTACCCTGCACCCTCGGTTACCCCAAATGATATTAGATGATTATTAAGAATAATGGTTTTTTTTTTTCAATTTTAGTGAGGTACTATATACTACTACTGTTACACTCATGCTGTTTCGTAGCATGTACCCCTGTTTCGGCTACCAGCAATTAAATAAACTATCTATTTTAGACCAACGGTTCACTGTGTGTGTTACCGAGGTACACCAGTGGGGAACGGGGAACGATCTAGAGTATGACCATTCACTTTGATGACTGAGACCAACCTTCAAGGTCGGAAGATAGGAGCTGAAGAGCAGTCCCAGTAATGCCATAGGTATGCTCTAGCAGGTCAATGACAATATGCATTATTAATAGTGACAAATGCTGTCAAATAATTAGAGGACTAGAACATCTTCATCTCCCTTCATCGCAGGATGGAGATCATTGGCAAACCCGACTAAACAGTTTCAGTAAAGTGGAATTTTGCGATTGCCGATTGCATCGTAGGGAATAACAAATCGTTGTGCTCAAGAAGAACCTTGCTGGGCGGAAACTATTTTCTTCAAGCACCTTTCCTAAAAAAGCGATGTTGGCGATTGGCCTACAGTTCGAGAGATCGTTGCGATTCAGGTTAGGTTTTTTTTCAAAAGGTCCAAGGAAATTAAAAGTAGGTACCATATGTAGTTGCACAGAGGAACACGAAATTCCTCATTACGCCAGTTCCCTGTTTCGTTGCGAAGATATTGAAGATTTGAAATTTATCAGTGTCCTTGAAGGCTGTTTCCCTCTCAAAAATATAGGACATAAAACTGGTATAAGATAGGTGTGAGATGCGGGGGTCGCCCCCATGCCTCCACCCCCCCCCCCCCCCTCCACTGAGAATTTGAGTGTCTTTTTTATGTGAAAAAATCACAATCCTCTTACAAAACTAGTCATTGTGCGCATGTGAACACTGAAAAAAAAGGGAAAAAACGAAGAGGGTAAATTTTGACATCAGTATTCTCAAAGAATCCTCGCGCTACGCGCGAATAATGTTCTGTTTCTGTCCGCGGTGTCCGACCTCATAAGTCATAACTACGCAAAGATGGAACTGCCTAAAAAATTTGTATTCCTTGTAACGTGGCAATTCCAACTTAGGCAGGAGTTGAATATGTTGTAGAATACCAGTGCACTGAGTGCGTAGGCGTTGGGTTTGTGGAGGCGTTATTCCGATGACTGTGGTTAACAGAGACGGCCACTCCCTGGTTTATTATGACTCAAATGGATTGGGTTGTTTATATAGGTACGTAGGGCCAGAGAGTATCTGTTCCGAGAAAAGGGGAGACTAAAACTTCGAGCAAAATATCGACCAACGGATGGACGGAAAATTGGACTAGTTGCAGGTGCGAACCCGGGGGGGCAACCGGAGGCCTCGCTATTGGCCGTCTGACAAAACATGAATAGTGCCGAAAAAAAAAAGGTTGTGCGGGGGGTGGGGGGGGTGGCTGACTGGAAAAATCGTTCACAACTAGGCTCCCAAAATATTTTTCATATAATTAATTACTTTCATATAACACCAATTTTGCCATATCGGGCCCTTCTTCGGAAGCAAACATTTTCAAAGGGTGAGGAGGTGACACCCCAAGACTGGCGAATCAAATCTCATAAAAAGAAACATATTAAAAAGAAAAAAGTCGCCCCGCCTCTACTGGGATTTTCCTGGATACACCCCTGTAGTCCGAATAAGAAAAGAACTCCAATCTTCGAATTTGTGTCCAAATACTTTGGGGGGATTTCACTCACCACAGCCTGATGTTTTTGGCGCGCTTCGCGCGCCGTCGCTTCTCTCCTTCGCTCACAACATCAATGGTCCAAGATTGGGGGTAAGGGGCTGGTCTCACACACCTATAAGTAACACATGACATGGCTCCAGCGGAACTAATTTCAACAGTCGTAGGAGACAAAGGGGCACTGGTTCCTTCTCACACTGCCATTACATATATGTTCGGTAGTCCAACACGGTGAAACCCAGGACAGGACCAGCCTCCTTCGGCGGGCAAGAATTGTGGAAAAATCATGATATTTCCTCGGATGAAAATTTTCACGGATCATAATAATTGATCTGGACAGCCTCAATGGCCAGGAAGTGCCATTTTCCTGTATCTAGGGTTTTTTCCATGATCAAAAATGGACCATGGGTTGCGCGACCTGAGATGATCGGTCGCAGCCCCTCCATACTTCCTCTCTACGACGCCCCCCCCCCCACTTCGATGAATCTGGTACCCTATTGTGCGTTCTGACTGTTTTAACCGCATCCGGCTATTTTAGAAATTTGGTGCCCACCTGTGGAACTGCTCCCCCTTCAGTGGCTGGGCGAGACCCTCCTCGCTGGTAGTTTTATATACGTTCTCCATAATGATAGTCGTAACGTATTGGGCTCAACCTACAATACATTGTGAGTCGCATAAGAAAATACGGTCTCGAATATTTCTTTCGCTCCAACAGAATGATATCCACTATTTCATAAGGGGGAAAGAAGACAAAGACTGCGAGGCCCGGGAGTTGAAAGTCACTACCGGCCTCCAGCCATCTCCCATAATACGTTTTGACGGACTGATATCGCAAATTTGACCGCGCGGAAGCGTATCGTGATATGCTAATAAACCCCGTAACCCCACCCCAGAATGGTGTCCGTTGCGCGGTCCCTGGACCCTGGTTTCAGTGTGCTATCTTGCACCAGATTGCATCAACATGTATTAAGCTCATCCAGGGTGAATCGCGAAATAATTCCCGAAGCGGACGTATGTTTAGGTGTGCTATTATGCAATCAATGGCGGCATCAACGCCCGCTGCAAACGCCCCAAAATTATACTTGACTAGGTGGAAACACAAACAAAATATTTGGAACGGAATAGCTGTGTCGGTTTGCTATAGCGTAACCAAACTGCCTGAACAGCTACCTATAATGAAAATTGTTCCACAAGATACTATGAGATAACAAAGAAAATGAGCTTGGACAAAGCAAAGTGAAGATTTTACTGAGCGCACATTATTTCCGTGATTGCCCCCAAAATGTGGCAGAGCTTACGCGCAATAGTGTAGTTTCGTCTTTCTGGGCTGCTGAACGGAATTGCAACGAAATTTACACTGGCAAATTTTTGAGATTGGGGCAATTCATGTCCACCTTAATGACGAAAAACTTTAGCGATGACGCTGCATCGATCAGTGAATAGGTCAGGAAGTGAGTGCATATTTCCTGCCATCTGGGAGGCCTAATTGGCTGCGATTTTCTCTGGTGCGCTCCGAGCTCCACACAATGGTGGTGCCTCCGCTTAAATGCATGACATTGCCGCCCCCTAGAAAAAATGGCCCAGCCACCCAGCGCCCCACTGGAAAAGTCCTGGCTACGCCAGGTAGCAATGTGTTATTAATTAGTGAGTTGCTCATTGGTTGGTTTGCAACAAGATGGGGCTGTCGTCACAAAGATAGACTCCGAAGGTCACAAGGTCATCAGATCAAATGAGGTCAAAACGGTTAAAACGCAAAAGGTCAAAGTTAGTAACCAGATGTAATTAACCTAGACGAACAAAACTTCCAATTAACGAACACCAGACAGAAACAACAGGTCCCTCACCCTATGTGCAACTCACATACCTAATAAAATTAAAAGATAATTGCATTCAGAAGATATCGTGCTAACTGTCATCTGAACTTTGCCTTGGCGTGACCTTGAATGACATGAAATGGCCTAGAAAACAATAGAGTTCCTTTAGTCCCCACATGGCACCTGTGGTACTTTGAACTTGATACTGCTGTATTCCGCTATCGTGCTGACAGGTAGAGTCACACACACAACACGACACGCGGACACACACACACAGAGACACGCACTATACGCGGGCATGACTGCACGAATTCCTTTGCATTCGGCGGGGAATTAAGATTGTCCCTACAAGTTCTACTCGTTATCCCGTGTCTGCCGTCCATAAAGAGATAGATGGCGCTCATTGTATGAGCCCACCTGCATCAAGATCAAAGTAATCAGATGCTTAGGCATGATTAAGTATATGACGCATATATGGATTTGGTTCAATAAGGCTGGGATTCCATGTTGTATGCGCAAGACCACCATATAAATCGCGGCAGTTACATGTGCATAGCTGGAGAAACGTTTCCATAAAGCAAAGAATAAGCTGATGAGGTCAACTGCCTCCGGATTAAAACTTATCAGATGCTAGAGCATGCATTAAGTCATACGAAAACATATAGGGATTGTGTTCAATTAAGTCTGGATTCCATAGATGCGGATTTCGAATGCGGCAAGGCACCATAAATGGCCCGGCAGTTATGGCATAGATGGCACGTTCAGAACAGCAAAAGAACATCTTAATAAAATGGAAACGAACAATGAGAAGGAAAAGTACCTAGTACGTCATGCAACAGTAGTGGCGAGCGGGAGCCAGAGCATGGTTGGGGGACACGGAGTTGATGGTGGCCAACCATGACCAGGCATAGGGTTGAGGGCATTAGAGGTTGATGTTGGACAGTGGGGACCAGGGCGGAGTTGGGGAACAATAGGACGTAATGATGCGTCGGTCGGGAAAGGCCCTTCACATTATAATAAGTTTTAATTATTTTAACATGTCAACCAACCTCGCCAACTATGATGTTCGCATCATACCGCATACCACATCAACATCTCTGGGAACAGACACCTCAGTTGCAAATAAGCTATCCGTCGAAGAAAGAAACAATTTGGCCCTCGTCGGGTGTGTATTTTTTGCTAAGAAAGAATTGCGTCGAATCCGGGGAGGAGGGAAGGATTTCTCCTTACATTGAATTTGGGGGTAAACTTCACAGGTTTTTTTTGTTTTTCACACTTTAACTGATGATTCCAACCCGACCTCACTTGGTTCACGTGATATAGAGGGTGTTGCTTTTCTTGGCTCAGCTGGCCCTTAAGGAGTGTATATGAATTCGTGACGGACGTATATTCCCTTGAGTGTCGCCCTTGACGAAACATAGCGGTTATTAGTCCATTAATTTTATCTATCTCTAATAGATAGATAGGATCGATATATTGATTCAAACATTGCAACATAATACATTGGAAAATTGTGGGAAACCACAGAGCTCTGTAAAACGAAATATAAAGTTGAAATGACCTGAACGTGAAACATTAAAATTAATGGGTGATTATGTGAAACCTTAAATATACAATGAACTATCATGATAATAAATATTTAAAGGACGTGACTATTGGAAATGTGCACCTGGAATATAAAACGAAACGATACCACACAGTTAAAGACCCACACGGTTACAAACTAACGAATATGTCTGGGCGTTTAAACATTTCACAGAAGAAGGGTTAAAAACTGTAGAAAACGTTTAGAAACCCCAAAAGCCTCAATCTATTGCTGAAGGAAGAAACCTAAAATACCAGTGGCTGAATGGAATTCGTCTGACATAATGCAATTAACACGCGCCAGTGCCCTTCTTGGTAGAGATAGGTGGAGCAGAGGAGTAGGCTAGCTGCCAAAATGGTTTCCGCATTTCTGATTACGGTTGTAGTTTATCACGATCCCTTCGACTAACACGACCCAAACCAGACTAAGATTATTGTGTTAAAATGCTCTCAATAAGTTGCACGGAAAAATTCACTAAATCCCTTCCTTAAACATCAGATAAGAGTCCGTAAAAAGAATAGTCTGCGCTGGGCCCCCTTTCAGTATCATCATTGAATTGTGATTTCCAAGAGTAAGTTGTCCATGATAATGTGCCAAGAATTTGAATGATGAACCTGCTCTCACAGAACCATTAATGATGAGAGGGGCCTTCAATTCTCTTTCGCCTGAAGGTCCACGATCAGTTCCTTAGTTTTGCCTACATTGAGGATTAGGTTGTTTCTTGGCACTCAATTCACCAGGAATTCACCTCATCGTGGGTAGTCCCTTCATCTTCATGATGATCAAGCCAGTCCTGTGGGTCGTCTGCGGATGTGATTATCTGTGAATTTGGCCAATGAACGGGCCGCACAATCATGATGTGAAAGGGAGGAAAGCAATGGTGAATGATGAAAGTCACATCCTTGTGGGGTGCCCGTGCTGAGAAAAAACGGCAGCATGAGCACGTTGTCACGACTCTCACAATCTGTTTGCGCTCCAGTAGGAAATCAAGGATCCAGTTACCTATATAGGGAGGGATTCCTGTGTTTCTAAGAGTTAAAATGTCACTCGAAGGAATAATCGTGTTAAAGCTGACTATAATCGATGAAAAGTAACGCGGGCGTAAAGCAAAAAAAAAATTTTTTTCTCATCCAGGTGAGGCCAGGGTTTTGTTATCCATAATGGAAATAGCATCATCCTCAACCGACCGATTAGTACGATAGGCGAATTGGGAGGATCAAAATCATCAGTAAAAGCGACTTGATAAAAGACAGAACAAACCTTTCCAATGTTTTCATCGGTGCAGATGTTAGTGCAATCGTCGAAAACATTCAAATCTGATCCATTTCCCCTTCTTCGGGATAGTAACGGATAACTGCGTCTTGAATGACCGGGGTACTTCAGACGTTCTCAGTGGCGCCGTTAAATAATAGCCGTGTATACTCCCCGAGTTTGTTCCCAGCAACATTCTTTGAGCATTTTTGGAGTAATGCCATCAGGTGCGGAGCTTTACGTTCGCTGAGTCGCTTGAAATTATCCCTCAACGAGGTCCATCGATGACGATGGGCAGTTCATCTGTGTTATTCGCTGGGGTTGGTTTGGCTTGTCTATTATTTTCTTTTGTCGAAAACCGCGAGTAAAATTTCATTCACTTTTCTGTCAGCTCCGGTCATCAGTATTCACTGACCTCTTCACCCCTTTATAGCAGGTACTCTCCCCGATATTCGCCCCATGCTTCTCTGTGATTGTCAGTATCTGAACTTCCTCTCGCAAGGTCCTTCCGTGCTCTTTATTGCGTCCCGAATGGCTCTCCTTAGGTCAGACCGCGCATTGGTATTTATCAGTATCAGGTGGCTTATTCCTATACGCTTGCAATCCTTGGCCCTGCTCGGAGTTCGCTTTGACTGCTTTATTACAACCACGGTTTATTGTTTGGTGAACGGGTAACTGTCTTAGTTGGTATACAGATGTCCTGGCAAGAAATCGATATACGCGGTAACGGTATCCGTGAACGATGCAAGTCATTATCGGCTTTAACAGATTCCAATCCCGGCCAAAGATCAATGGCGCTGAGCGCCTTGACTCAACTCAGCGTATGGCGCTGAGAGGGCCGGTTAAAACCGCCACTATGTGGTGGACGGTTTCATGTGTTCCCCCCCCCCCTCCCCCCTTCGCCGCCACGTAGCCATCCTCCCGAATCAGAAGGGAAAATGATTCTCGTGCTTTTTACATTACTTCCCGGTGCTAGCTGAGAGTGACGCGCGCGGGGGGGGTGGGGGGAGGGGGGAGGGACCACTAACTTCATGAGGGCATCGAAAAAGCGGACGTCCTCGTAACCTCTCCCTACCCCATAACCCTTGTGTCACTTTGCAATTATTCAATTTATGCCCAACTTCACTGAATGTTTGGGTGCTTCCCTATTCTCCTCGTATTTTCGCCGTCCTTCATTTCCCGTTCTTGCCCTCTCGATCTTTCGGAGGGGGAATCTACCCTGCACTGGGCTTACTCGCCTTCCTCCATCCCCACCGTTGTTCATTACTCTTCATACTATTTGTACAATCTGTCCAAACTACTATTTAAAGGTATCACAGCGCTGTTTTACAACCAAGCCATATTAGACGTGTACCCCCTGAAGATGCTATTCTGGGGGAGTGTACACTCAATCAGCTATGTAACCATTATAATCTCAAATCTGCATACATCCGTCCCGGCTGCGAAGCTTCCAGTCGGTGTTGGAGCCAGGACGTCCCCGACGGGCGGGGGGGGGGCGTCATGTTCACAGACAGATTAGGATGGGCTGATATAAGATTTCCGAGTGGCACAAACCCTCCCCATAAAATGTGCATTTTTCATGCTGCCATTTCTTGGACTTCATTTTTTTTCATATCAATTCAAAGAAAAAGAAAGGCAAAACTAGAGAGCATTCATTGTTTACTACTGCGTCACCTGACCCCCCTCTGAATTTCACTATGGTCGTTTTCTAAGCGAACCAACAAACAAGGTAAGATTTATCAAACATCCGGGGGACACTGCTAATCCTGCCACCTATGACATAATGAAGATATTGGACTCAGCAGCCTCATGAAGAGGAATAAGAGAGCGTATACGCTGATCTCACATCTAATCAAACAAGCAGCTCAGTAGACCTAATATGTGGCGCGCGACTGGCACCAAACTAATATTTTCAGCTTTGATATAGGAATCTGCGCTCAATAAGGTTGCGAATAGCTATCTTGTTTGCGCAACAACCAGCCAAGAGTCGGGATATTCGGAGGTGAAGGTGGCCAGGGAACGAGAGCAGGGTTGGTGGGGAACATCAAAGGTAGCCAGCGGGACCAGACTCAGGGTTTCTGGGGATGGGGTGATCTCACACCTGATCCAACTATCAATCGGTCTCGCTGATCATTATCAAGCTCTGATGTCTCCCAACTCTGTCCCTGGTCCCGCTGGCACCTCTGATTCCCATACATGCTCTGGTCCTGTGGCCACAATCAAAACCTCTGATTTCCCCACCCCCAACGCTTCCCTTGGTCCCGCCCGGTACTATTAATTTCTATCTCTCCCATCCCTGTCTCTGGTCCCTTTGAACACGTATGATGTCCCCCAACTCTGCCCGGTGCCGCTTGTCACTACAACCCATCAGTCCCACACCCGTTGGCACCATCAACTTTGACCCCTCAACCTTCGGCCTCTGGTCCCGCTGGACCACCGAATCTGATGTCCCCAACCCTACTCCTCATTCCCGCCCACCTGCCACCCATCACTCCCGATGTCCCCTCGACCATTGCCTGAATCTCTCTTGCCCATCAACCTCAGATATCCCCCCCAATCTTGTCCTTAGTGCCGCTGGCCACCTCAATGTTGCCCAAACAAGATAGGCTGTTTTGCAACCCTATTGAGCGCAATTCCTAAATCATAGCTGGAAATATTTTTGGTCTGTCTCGCGTGCCTCGTATTCATATCTTAACCGAAGTTGCTCGTTTGATTAGGTTGACGATGGCCAGCGGGACCAGGAGCAGGGTTGGATGACATCAGAGTGGTCAGTCTGACCAGGCAGGTTGGGGAACATGCTGAGGTCCGATGGTGTCCAACTGGACCAGGGGGCAAGTTGGGGGACAGATCGTAGGTTGATGGTGGCCGCGAGATAAGAGTCAGGGTTATGGCAAATCGGATTGTTTTATGTAGCCAACGGACCCAGGAGGTTGATGTGGCAGCGGGACCTGGTGCAAGGTTGGGGGACATCAGAGGTTGGATGTGTCCAGCGGGACCAATGGTCAGGGCTGATGACATCAGAGGTTGATGTGGCCAGCGGTAACAGGGACAGGGTTGAGGAACTTCCGAGATTGATATGGCCGGTGGGACCAGAGCAGGGTTGGGCACATCCAGTTGCCATGGGACACCAGGGACAATGCTTATGGAGAGACTCAGAAGTTGATCATACCAGCGGGAACGGGCAAGTTTTGTGGACACTAGAGGTTATGGTGGCCAGTGGACCAGGCCGCCTGGTTGTGATATCATATCAGAGGTTGAAATGGTGGCATCGGGACCCAGCGCCGGGTGTTGGGGTATAGCATATCAGAGGTTATGTGGCCAGTGGGTATTCAGGCGCCGGGTTGGATATATCATATCAGACAGGTTGATGAATGGGGCCTGTTGGAACCAAAGCGCCGGGTTGGGGGATATCATATCTGATGTTGATTGGTGGCCAGTGTTCCAGCGCTCGGGTTGGGAACCTCATAGGTTGATGATGGCCATTGACCGGCGCCGAGTGGGGACTATCATATCAGAGTTTGATGGTGGCCAGTGGGACCAGCATTCGCCGGGATGGGGGATATCATACTCAGAGTTAATGTGGCCTGACCAGCGCCGTTTGTGGGAACATCATATCAGAGGTCGATGGTGGCCAGTGGGACCAGGCCCGGGTTGTGGGGATATCATATCAGAGGTTGATGGTGCCATGGGCCCAATGGCGCCGGGTTGGGGGATATCCATATCTGATGTTGATGATGGCATTGGGACCATGCGCCGGGTTTGGGAATATCATATGTATCAAGAGGTGATGGTGGCCATGGGACCAGCCCCGGGTTGGGGGATATCATATCAGAGTTGATGGTGGCCAGTGGGAACCAGCGCCGGGTTTGGGGGCTAATATTTCAGAGGTGGGAAGGTGGCCAGCGCGGGACCAGGCGCCGATTGGGGGTATCATATCAGAGTTTATGGTGGCCAGTGGTTCCAGGCGCCGGGTTGGGGTAATCATATCAGAGTTGATGATGGCAGTTTGGACCAAGCGCCGGGGTGGGGGATATCATATCCTGAGGTTGATGTGACCAGTGTTCCAGGCGCCGGGTTGGGGAACATCAGAGGTTGATGATGGCCAGTGGGACCGAGGCGGCCGGGTTTGGGCATATCATATATGAGGTTGATGGTGACCAGTGGTTCCAGGCGCCGTGTTGGGACATCAGAGGTTATGATGGCCAGTGGGACCAGGCGCCGAGTTGGGGAATATCATATCAGAGGTTGATGGTGACCAGTGGTTCCAGGCGCCGGGTTTGGTGGAACATCATAATCAGAGGTTGATTATGTCCCAGTGGGACAGCGCCGGTTGGGTGAATATCATAACAGAGGTTTATGGTGGCCAGTGGGACCATGCGCCGGATGGGGGATATCATATCAGAGGTGTGGTGGCCAGTGGTCAGGCGCCGGGTTGGGTGAATCATATCTGAGTTGATGATGGCCATTTGGACCAAGCGGGTTAGGATATCATATCTGACGGTTGATGGTGACCAGTGGTTCCATCGCCGGGTTTGGAACATCAGAGGTGATGTGCCAGTGTGGACCAGGCGCCGGGTTGGGGAATTTCAACTACAGAGATTGAATGATGCCGTGGTACCAGCAGGCGCCGTGTTTTTGAATATCATACAGAGGTTGATGGTGGCCAGTGGGGACGGCGGCGCCCGGATGGGGATTCATATCAGAGGTTGATTGTGGCCGATGGACCATGGGGCCGCGGGTTGGGTGATTCATATATCAGAGGTTGATGATGGCCAATGAGACAAGGCGCCGGGATGGGAATCATCAAAAGGTTGATTATGGTAGCGGGACCAGGGGCAGGGTTGGGGAACATCAGAAGTTGATGATGGCCTGGGACGTCAGTCGCCGGGTTGGTGTGCATGCAGAGGTTCATTATGGTGGCCAGTGGACCAGGCGCCGGGTTGGGGGATCTCATCTCAGAGGTTGATGATGCTAGTGGGACTAGCGCCGGTTTCAGGATATCATACAAGGTTGATGGTGTGGCCAGTGTGGGACCATGCGCCGGTTGGGGGATATCAATAATCAGAGGTCGTGAAGGCCAGTGGGCAGGCCGCCGGGTGGGGAACATATAGGTTGATTATGGTGACAGTGGGACCAGGCGCCGGTTGGGGGATATCCATATCTAGGTTGAGATGGCTAGTGGGACCAGGCGCGGGTTGCAGGATATCATATCAGAGGTTGAGGGTGGCCAGTGGGACCAGGCGCCGGGCTGGGGAATATCATATCACATAGGGTCGATGATGGCCAGTGGGGACCGCTCCGTGTTAGGGATATCATATCAAGGTTTATGGTGGCCTATGGGACCAGGCGCGGTTGGGATATCATATCAATGGTTGATGGTGCCAGTGGGGAACAGGCGCCGGTTGGGGAATACATATCAGAGTTTGATTGTGCAGTTGGACCAGCGCCGGGTGGGGGTATATCATAGTCAGAGGTTGTTGGTGGCCTGTGGGACAGGTGCAAGAGTGATGGGATATCAATCAGAGTTGATGGTGGCCTGTGGGACCAGCGCCGTGTTGGGGAATATCATTCAGAGGTTATGGGTGGCCCGGTCGGACCAGGCGCCGGTTGGGGGATGGCTTCAGAGGTTGATGATGGATGGCCAATGGGACCAGGCGCCGGGGTGGGGAATATCATCTCGAGGTTGATGAGAGGCCAGTGGGAACCAGGGCGCCGGGGTTGGGGAACATCAGAGGTTGATTATGGTGGCCAGTGGGACCGGGCGCCGGGTTGGGGATTATCATATCACAGCGGTTTGATGGTGGCCAGTGGGACCCAGGGGCAGGGTGGGGAACCTCATAGTTAATGATTGCCAGTGGGACCAGGCGCGATTTGGGAATACAATCAGAGGTTGATGGTGGCCAGTTGGACCCGGGCGTGGGTTGGTGGTCATCATAGAGAGGTTATGTTGGCCAGCGGGACCAGGGTCAGGTTGGGGAACATCAGACGGTGATATGGCCAGTAAGGACCCGCCGCGGCCGGGTTGGGGGGAACATCGGAGGTTGATGATGCCAGTGGGACCAGCGCCGGGTGGGGGAACATCAGAGGTTGATGGTGGCCAGTGGGACGAGAGGGCCTGTTGGGGGGATATCATATCAGAGGAGGTTGATGGTGGCCACGGGGCTAGGGCAAGGTTTGGGGACTCAATTTGTTTAGTGGTATATTTGGCTTTTTTTTTTCTCTTAGATTTTTTCCTATATATACAAACAAATTAGATACATGAGACTCATTTTCAAGCTGAATCAGCTGTCAGAATAATGTTCCCATACCTCTTAGGGATAATATCTTGATATTAATAAGTTCATGCTGCACTCCGCACACAATCTTGAATAAGATCTTTTTAATCTTAGAAATGTTGTGGATATGCCTGCTAGTTTAAACAGTGTTGTGTAAATTCTACACAACTTATACATTCGATATACTCAGATTAAAGTTTCTCTCAATCTCCCTCTCCCTCCCTCCAATTTGGGACGACATCATGCCGCTGTTCTAGAGAATAGGGATGCTCACTTTGTGATTTCGTCTTGACACCTACTATTTTAGACAGACTCTATAGATGCTCTGGGGATGCGAATTATTCTTCCAATTTATTATTTGATGGAGGCAAAATATTTCATACTGAAACTTCACCTGTGCTCATATTCCTATTCCTTTTACCCGTCTTGTGTTAACTATCACTACTAGGCACTTACTAGAGTGGACGGAGCCTGTGGTAAATATTCGAGTATCACTGGAACTGTCGCATACCTTGCCAAGATCCTGACAGCTCGCTTCCCCGATCATGACAGGTCAGGCACTGTGACTTAATTACTTCTTAATATGTCTGCAAGTTATGTTGAACATGACTAATGCGTCAGGCAATCCTGTCGGCCACTCAGAGACAAACACGGTGCATGCCATGGCTGGGGGCCTATTACCGTCTATTTCAGGAAAATCTGCGTCTAAAAATATCTGCCGTAGTCACTGTGATAACCTTGGGGTATTCTCCTAATTCCAGCGAATTGTTCGGTTTAGCACGAAGTTCGATCCCGTTCGTTTTTTATTAACAACGGTTAATGTCAAATCATTTTCGGTAAACCACATTTCCCACCCAAAATGACTTTCATATGTGCATGACGTGTACATGGTGATCGATTATAACCATTGCCTACCACACTGGTAAACCAGGTATACTATAGTTAATCGATTATGAGTTTGTCACGTTGCTTATAACTAGTACGGTCACAGAAAATCATATTGCCTTCAACACAGCAGACTCCTCAATTTCCGTTTTTTTGCACTTTTACAAAAACGGGCTGAGGGCAAGCATACAATGTAATTATTGCAGCAACTCATTTTGCGTCTGTCAGATTCTAAAGCAGAAATGGTGTAGTTAATAATAATAATAATAATAATATAATAATAATAATAATAATACTACTAATAAAATTATAATAATAACGGATTATCCTCTACTTTGGTCAATAACTCGCCAGCTGTCTCAAGGAAGGCAAAATGCCCCGGTTGACGTCAAAACCCAGGAAAACAGTCCCACCCGTTTCCACCCCTCATGACAGATCTCGCAACCATGCAATATGTTGTTGATTTTTTATGGTATGGTGAACTGCGAAGTCAATCAGTAATTGGGCCATCCATGATCATTGTCGTGCTTCCATTTCTAGGATTATCAAAGTAATTACTTCCTGCATTAAATTTTCAATTACCAGGCACTCATGACTCCTGGTGATAATTTTAATAAGTGATTTTTTGTAAAATCCGGGCAAATTTTTCTGCCCCCAATTGGCTGGTCACGTACGCCCAAGGCTTTCCCTTCGATCCCCACAGAGACCGTTCGGTAGACCCCTGGATCCCACGCAAATAAAGCCAAATAGGGAATGTAATGAAAAGATGCCATGTGTGATATTCAGTAAATATTTTATACACATTGACACCTCTTTTGTTTGTCTTACACTCCAATCGCCACATGTAAGCTGGGTGCTAAACAAATCGAACCTGGCAGTGCCGTTGTCCGGTCCTCCTTCCGGCGATCTGGAGGGTATGAAAGCTAAATTTTCAGGGTACGATCCGCGCCTACCCATGGTGGCGGCCCTCCGCTTAGAATGGTCAGAATTGCATTCGATGTGTCCCCCGTCCCCCACTGTTTCAAACGGATCGCGCCCCATGAGGTTAAACTGGTCAATATTTCGACAGCCTGGCCTAGGCTAGGCTTAGACCCTAGGCTAGTTATCATAGTACTAGTAGTATATGAGCCTATTATTAAGTTACTAGTCGTATGGACATGTATTGGAAGGAAGGTGAGCGCCACCTTCCACAGCAAAAACACTTAACTATTACGATTGATAGCTAGGATCACTTCTCGTCAAATGGTGTTGCTGGGGGTTCGCAGAGGGGTCACAATTTTTGAATACCAGAATGAAAAGAACTGATCATTCCCAACATTTTATAACCACTCACAGTGCATGGCTTGGCATTGTTTAATTCTTCTGTGACAAAGTTGTGTATCGTCAAGGCTGTTCTTGACATGTTCTTTCTACTGTATTTTCTGGATTTCAAATATTGGACTTCTTGTCTAGTCTCCCAGATGGACAAATCACACATTTCTCAGAGATGCATGGAAGTCAACATTAGGGTGCGGCACACATATGAGTGAGTATAAAAATGCTGGGATTGACCTGTTCTTTCCATTTCCGAGGTTCCAAACTTTGGACCCCTCTTCCATTCCTCCCACAACTTTGTCCGCAAAGCCAAAAAATGACAAATCGCACATTTCTGGGTGGTGGGGGGTCAACATTTGGGAGGGGCACAAGTGCAAGGTGAGGTGTCAAATGCTGGAAATAATGTGTTTTTTATATTTCCGAAGTTCCAAATTTGGACCCCTCTTTAATACCACCAGTATCACATTATTTCAGACGACAGTAGACAAATTGCACATTTCTGGGCATGGAGGTCAACATTCAGGTGGGGCAAAAGTTTGGGGGAGGTGTCAAAATGTTGGAAATGACCTGTTCTTTTTATTACTTGGGTCTAACAATTTTGATCAAAAGGTACCTTCCATATCCATTTGAGATTTGACCTTTTGACCTCATCATCGGAGGTAGTGTGACCCACTGATTCTAAAAAAACCCCCATGACAAATCACTATGAACATCCTAACTAAATTTCAAATGACAAATTTTGATGTCTGATATCTTCGCACACAAAGGTCCATGCGGGTCAATTTATGGTCTCATTTTTGATCACAAGTCCTTTGAGATCCGAAAATGGGCATGAAAATTTGATTTCGGCCCAGAACATGTGCAAAGGTCAAATAGAAGTGAAAGGTCACACGACACGAGGGGGGTTCAACGATGGATCAAACTGGCGCATCTCCCAACCTCGGCAGACTTTTGGTTTTTCCATGTGAGATGGCCAAGAAAACTAGTTTTTTACACTTAATTGACCTTTGATGACCTGGGAGACTGAACCGTTTTTTATGAAAAATGTTACCTTTGGATGAATACACCCAGTCTAAAAAGTATCATGTTTCTGAGTATACTGCCGTGCTATTGCCAAAAAGGTATACAAACCAACCTTTGCTCCTTGTCACTTGAGAACCGAGTGCTCGATTGAAGCGGGAGTTTGTTTTGTCTATTCAGCACACAGAGCTCTGTCACATATCCGAAAATTCACAGTTTTAATTTCCTTTGCCCGCGTAACTCTAAAATAGGCACATCCATTCGAGCTTTGACCTTTGACTTTTTGACATCATCATCAGAGGTAGTTTGACCCACTGATTCTAAAACGCACACAAAGGTCACATGGGGTCAATTAATGGCCCATTTCGATCAGAAGGTACCTTTGAGATCCGAAAATTGCCATGAAAATTTTGTTTCGGCCCAAAAAAACATGGTAAGGTCAAATTGAGATCGAATGCCACACAGATGGGGGTCAACTAGTGGATCACAATGGCGTACCTCCCAACCTCGGCCGACATTTGGTGTCCAGTGTTATGGCCAAAAAACTATCCTTAACCCCTAATTGACCTTTGATGACCTTGGATGACATGACCGTCATGTTTGAATATGATCCCTCTCATCAATCGCAACTAGTCCCAAAAGATCAGCGATGTAGGACCTTGCTAATTGGAGTTATTGCCCTTTTAACTATTTCAGATTTTGGCCTCTCATTGACCTTTGGTGACCTGACCGGCAACAGAAGAACTAGGGATCAACTACACCATATGACGAACCTCCAGCTGATATGAACTCGATACCTGCTTGCGTTCTTCAGATATCGTCCGACAAAATGTGTCCCACACATACACACAATCACACACACCCCACACCACACGGACACTACACACCATACTTGCGGGACCGCATATATTCTTTTGCCGTTTGCAAGGAATAAGACAATAGACATACACTTCCATTAGAGACTGGTCTAACAGTCCTACAAATCATCTGTTGACGCTCCCTCTGAATTGTCCATCTGTTATTCGTATTGTTTTTTATGACCGAAAATATTCGCCGTACATCATGTGTGGATCGTGGATATGGGCCACAACGGATTCTACATTCGCGTGAGACCGATGATAATGAATGTCACAACAGAAAATTTGTAATTAACCTATATCTAATCACAACGAAAAAATCAGATGAAGACAGAAGAATCAGTTCTTCTCATCGAGGAGACATTCGAGGAGACATGCCTTGTCTAACAGCACTGCGGAAAAATCCCTCGGACTTCAATGGGATCGAAAACGCAATATATTGATCATGAGTCCTGAGCTCTACCGAATGAGCATCGCTCCTCAATCAATGGGGTCGGAGGTCGTTACCCACAAATTATCGTTCTCTGCCTCTTTGGACCCCCCCCCCGACTCAACTTGCTTTGGACCCACAATCTGTAGCACATGATTGCTTTCTCAAAGCGGCAGGTTACACGCGTAGGAATTGTTCAATGAAACATACAAAATAGGCGCATCTGCCAGACTGCGTACAGTTCGAGACAGTTCGAGTACAGTTTCGAGTACAGTTCAGGATAGTAGGAGGATGAATATATTATCAACACATCAAATGTAATTTCAAAAGTCATATTATACTACTAATATAAAGTAATATGTAATATAGGGCAATTACATATTTGTTTGAAGCATTTTTTTCTAAGGCAAAGGTAAAGGCAAAGGTAAAGGCAAAGGTAGGTCTATCTAAGCAGTCATGTGAGCAACGGTGTGCGTATTGGTGAATATTACAAGGATTCCGAGGTCTTTTGTTGTATTATAAGACCGATGACGACGTCATCGTGGAGGCTTGAAACCCTGAGCCAAAGACGATAACGTCTTCAGAAAAAAATGCGTTTTATTCGAATTTTGTTGTCAATAATCATTCTCCCTATCAGGTCAGTGACATCATAATAGCGACTCCTCAAATTTACATAGTCAGAGTAACATAAAACGAACTAGTTCAGTTCGAATCAGAGGCCGAAGTGTCTAGGCACAATTACACAGCATACAGCGTAATCCACTGTATGCAGTTTGTGCACTGTTTATGCTTGAGAGGCTGAACGCATGAACCTTGTACTTGACTCTATGAAGAAAGTGGAACTCGACGTAGGCTAGATTACAATCTAGTACACCAATCGGCAGCTATAGAAAACCTCTCAATAAATATCCAAGACATGACAGGTAACGAATGCTGGATAAAGTGATGTATTCTCCATGATGTTTAAGGTTTACTCATTCCGCATATTATGCATGATGCAGCGACTGACTATAACCGGAACATTCACAGGTAACTAACATAACTGAGTCATGTTCAACATTAACAGTATATGCGGCTAGCGTAGCAGCAGACTTCGTGGATAGAGTCACTAAAATGGCCACCAGATTGTGCCGAAGTAGTGAATATTTGACCTCTTTACCCTGCATCGTCAGATGTAGTTCAACCCACTGATTCCGAAGAGTATCATTACTAATCTCTGTGAATATCCTAACTGAACTTATTCCTAAATTCAAAATTTCGACCTCAGATTCATTCGCACAAAAAGGTCACATAAAGTCCTTCGAGATCCGAAAATAGCGACGAAAATTCGGAACCGGTTATAGGTCATAGGAGATCAAATTAGGTCAACGATCACACAGATGCGGGGTTGAACGATCTTTTATAGTTTATTGCTGATCTTAGGCAGTTTGATTGCGTTACAGTTATATTTTCGAAGGACCTGCCACCCAACTTACAACTAGTCCAAAAAAATGGCCATGTGCGACCCTATTTTCAGGAGTTATTTTCGTTTTTTCCAATATTCAGAGTTTTGGCCTCTAATTGACCTTCAGTGCTGTTTAATCAGGCACAACAATACGGACCCACAGGCAAAACATGACATTGATAACATTTACAGAGTTTGCTCGATCGCGAGCCAACAGATGAACATATAAACATAAAACTCAGACAGTGGAAGCCCAAAAAATAAAACATCAGTTCAGTACATGGCGAGGCTCGAAAACTATATGACCAATATGATTAGAAATGTACTGCGTTAAGAAAACGTATGACAAATTGTCAGGGCTCATGTTGCGGGACCAATTCCTAAATGCCAAAGCTGCAGAGTTGGCAGATGATATTTGGAGACACATCACAGGGATCTTGAAAAATGCATGAAATCTCCTCGAGAGAAGTACAGGAACCAGGTCATGAAATAAGCTCATGTTTTTATCCTAGAGATACCTAAAACCCGGACAAAGGTGAGGAGAAATGATTCGGTAATTGAGAGAGAATGCCTCGGATTAGTCCGGGCAATACAAACATTCCATGGGCATCCATACGGAGGTACGCTTCAAATCGGAAAACAGTACAATCAAGTAAACTAACACATGCTAGTGCTATCAATACTGATTACTAAATTATAAACGACGCCTCTGCAATTACTTAGACGGAGGTTTTCGTAACCACGATCCAACAACTTTTTTTTTTATAGGCCCCTAACTATTGGTAGCAGTCATATTGTCATTATTATTTTTTTGACTGATTCAATTTTTAATATGATAGAAGATTGCACAATATGTTGGCCGCTCTGGTTATCTTGAAGAAACTGTAAATGTAAAAAACTGTAAATTAAATGAGATCTGACGTACCTTTATCGTACTATTCTGACTATTCTCGACTATTCTGAATGTTGTATATATCGACTGCAGTTCCCTACGCCGTTATGATGATCGAGCACCTCAACGATTTCAATAAGCCACTGGAATAACTTCCTTATAAACCCGCAGACATGCTGAATTGAAATATATATTTTATAGGTCGGGAAAACTTTTGTAACGCATATACCGCTGCACTAGCTGTGCCAAGACTTCGCAGTCGAGACGGGTTAGTCCTTTGGGGAATTAAAATACGGCACCCCTTCGCGGTGGGTGCCAATATTTTTCCTGAGCCGCGGGACCGAAACGTGGAGCTATTTTGTCCTTCTTCTTAAGCGCTTTGAGGCTTTGCGTGAGGCGCTATATGAACACATTATTATTATTATTATTATTATTATTATTATTATTATTATATTATTATTATTATTATTAGTATTATTATATTATTATTATTAATTATTATTATTATTATTAATTATTATATTCCAAGTTCGAATATTCCAGTCAAACAATTTGATGCATATATAAACCTTTCAGCAGTTTCTCGTTTCTTTTCTTCTGTTTTTTTTTTGCCTGGGTGAAAACTGAAAGAAACTACTGGTTTCTTCTTCTGCCATGTCACCCGGGACAACTGGCTTCCTTCCGGATTAAACCGAGCCATACATAAAATCAATTATTAAATTATCACCGGGAGTATGCGCGCTTGAGTACTGACAATTTAATGCAGCGAAGGTTACTACTACTTTGATAATCCTAGAAATGGAAGCACAACAATGATCATGGATGGCGCCAATTACTGATTGGCCTCGCAGTTCACCATACCATAAAAAATATAACGAATATTGAATGGTTGCGAGATCTGATAATGAGGGGTGGAACGGGTGGGATAACTGTTTTTTTTGAGTTTTGACGTCAAACCGGATTTGCCGTCCTTGAAGACAGGAGCTGATATTCTCACAAGTAAGGGTATAATTCTCGTTGTTATTTTATTATTATTATTATTATTATTATTATTATTATTATTATTATTATTATTATTATTATTATTATTATTATTATTTACTATTATTATTATTATTATTATTAACTGGAGAGGGCATAAGACCACAAATACAAAGTGAGAGGCGGCCTTTGTGTGGACCTCGTGAACACATCCGTTTGTTTACCTCTATCTGCAAATTTCTCTTCTACCATATGCCCGCCGCAACCTTTGTTGCTTCATAGCATGATAGTATGTCTATAGTGGCAGGAATCTGGAAAAAACTTCAGTGAGTGTCCACCCTGTTTCATAAACACCGACGATGATAAAAGATCCTTTACGGTACACAGCAACAACATAGTTAAGTCGAAAATACAAATCGATTGCATCTGGCCAGAAATACCATTCTAGGCTTGAAGTTTAATATCAAAACTAGAGCTAATTAATTTGAAGCTCGAACTATAGAGGAGGCTGTCAAACGAAACATATTATAGGTCTCTGACAGATGTGACTCCTTTCGCCCGAATCACATGTAACTATAACAGTACTGTTAGTGAGGGCGGCTGTTGGGGCATAGCAGCACGGGTCCACACTGACTTCTGCTCTGCATAGTAGCTTTTTTTTGTTTTCCCTTACAGCATGGCCCAGGGGTTGGACCGAAAGCGTAGTATAAGGGATCTATTCCAGTAGCACAGAGTGTTTTGGACCACACCGTTTGGGAATCATTGGCAACAACGTCGCGCATTGTTTGGCCCGCATTTTTGGGTATTCGTGGGGTGGTTGTCATCACACTGACATATGCATGGACTATGTTTGTCCACCTATCCTACAACATATTGTTGCTGTAAAATACATTTGCTCGTCGTTAGGCTGCCGAAGGACCTAGCCAGGCCGGTTGCCTTCCTGACAATGGCTAGATTTCGGTCAGTGTCCTTGTCAGAACACATGTTTTGTCAACCACCAGATGCCTGTCTCAAGTTCATATAGCCATTCTTATCCAATATGAATAAATTCTCATTTCGGGCAGAAAACAAATAAGATACTCAAGTCAACATGTCATTTAGCCTCGTCGTTGTTCAATCATACAGGCTCACGTAGCTTGGATTTGAAAATATATTCACATAGACGTGAGCCAGATATAAATAGTACATCACACCCCAAGATAATCTAGTATATTCACCTTTTTCCACTGATTGTCCAGCTAAGGAGGTTATTATTCCAATCTCCGGAGAGGGGAAGTGATACTCGGGACTACAATAACTATAGAGGGTTACACTCCTTCTCCTACCCTGGCAAAGTCTTTGCTAGGAACATCCTGAACAGAATCACTCGTCAGCTCCTTGCGCATCAACGTCCTGAGAGATCCGGTCCATTCCTAAGAAGTCCAACTGTGGATAGCGGTCTTGGCTCTTCCGGCCTGTCTGCGCGGCTGCAGGCTTGATTTTGGCTTTCCTGTGGCTTATATCGATTTCCGCAAGGCCCCTCCACCTGTGTAGAAGGCTCTCCATAGATTCCTCGAGCAGCGTGGTGTGCCAACGCGCTGGTACACTGATATCCCTCTCTGTATTCTGTGGTTGAGTCTCCGACTTTTTTGCCCCCGTTGTTGCCACGGGTGTGTGGACATATAGCCATTATACACTGGCTCCAACACTTTTCAACACTTGTCTGGAATGATTAAGGAGAGGATTGCGTCAGTACATTCGGTGGGGATCAGGGTTTCTGACTGGCTTCTCTGGTTGATGATGGAACACCTAGTCGGACGAATCTGTTCAGCCTCCAGGTGTCATGGAACGCCAGATCCAACCAGAAGGTGGAAGTCACCAAGTCAATCGTTTCACCTCGCAATGCCATAAGTGCTTCTGCTTCATATGCTTCAATATCTAGCAGGAACGACCACCTCCCTGTTTTTTATCTACTGTGCTTCCAGTGTCGCCATATTGTAGTGAGCCTCACTGTTCACAGGGATCGTGTATCCAAAGCCGGGTTCTCGGGGCGGAGGGGATGGTCAAGGTTAGCTGCCTGATTCGCGATCGTCAAATGCGCTTCTTTGGACATGTGGCGCCCTTCCGGCGGACGATTCTGCCCACCGTGTCCTGTGTGAACAGGATCTAGTTGGTTGGGGCCGACTACTGGGTCGCCCCGTAGCTCATGGTTGGCGCAGCTTCGAAGGTACTTCAGGGAGTGGGGAGGGGGGGGGGGGGGGGGGGGGGTAGACCAGCCCAGGCCTGGTCGCTTGCCTGGAGGAGGCCAGGAGATTGAAAGCGGTGGGTGGATCACGACTAGGTGCCTTCCAGGCATGTGCTCCCACGAGTGAGTGAGTTAACTATATGCGGTACTCAATAAAATTTAGGAATGTATCACGCTGAGATGGCGGTTGTATGTCTTTGGTTCTGTTGAGAGCTCACGAGGAGCTCTGGTGTAATGCCGAAGACTTGAACGCGCTATATAATCTGATGAAGAAGATTCGTTTGACGTGTCACTTAAATGTATAGTGAGTGTATTTTCTACAAATTAGGATCTGGTGGATTTCAATTCAATTTTTTTTTTTTTCAATTCAAAATGTTTATCCATATGTTCGGCATGTGGTATTACAAACATTCGACTATACCACAATGAAAATTACGTCATGTACCACGCCAGTTTCATCACCAAAATGATGACATAGGAGGATCCATTGGGATAGCTGGTATCACTTATTTTCCTTTCCGTGTAATACACAATATATGGTGAATCATTTGTGTACCAGTGTGTCATAAAAAAAAAAAAACCATTGGCATTTTTCTTAGAAGTGGCTACCTGGAGGATTTGAAATACGGTTTTAGAGCGTGATAGTAGGCTGAAGTCACCAAGGTCAAAAGTCGCGATTGGCGGTACCCTCCTAGGTTCGACGGTCGCGTTAAAAAATAGGTAGATTGTCTAAACAAATGATTTAAAGCCAGATTGTGTTGTGGAGAGATCCCGTTCGTAGACGTTTCGTGTTTTAGGGGAAGCATGGGGGTATATTGTTTACCTTGAAGGGGTGGGATCTTTTTGCTAAGGATGATCTCCATCTTAAAAATGGCTCGCTTGCCCGGTAGCGAATTACTTCTGTTTTAGGGACCCAGTAAGAACTAGACGCGAGGATGGGGCCTCGTAGTAGCGACCGACATGGTACCCAATAGTTAGTTGTTCGCGCAGTTATGAGCTAGTGAGAATAGTATCAGCGTTAGACATATCACATGTATAGTCCTACCAGTGTATTGTCTTTTCCTGTGCTATTATTCAAAAGACTAGTTTCAAAACTCTCGTTGTGATACCCGAGAAGGGTTTTAACGAGCATCAAGTGGACGCAGGAAGAATCAAAGGAATCAAGGTTTCGATGAAGTTCACAGCTTTTTGTCAATCAGTTGGGGTTACAAGGCTTGGCAGAACGATGAAATTTCCACAGCTGAAGTTCAGATCGTCCAGACGCATTCCGTAGCATTGTAGTTTCGTTGTATGTCAGGTCGGATTCTCAGTTTCGAGGGAGAGGACATCTGTGGTAGTTTTTGTAAAGGTGTGTAGTTTAAAATCTTCTTCTACTCGACATGATCATCAATGCTGCAAGCAATAGAATAATCCTCATTGTGTGATTCCAATTGTCCAGATAGTTCTCAAGAGTCTTGTGCTTTTTTTCTCGAATGCTGGTTTATATGGATTTTGGGGGGTTTCTGCGTGAGGGCAATTACACTGCTTTCCTAATTAATTTTAATGCTATTGACTTCAAGAGGTAATGAGAGTTTACATTCCTTGAGAAAGCGACGTATCGGTGATGAGAACAAAAAGCCGTGTTGGATTGAAAGTTCCCTCTCCTTCTAGTGCCATGTTAGTTTCGGATCAGTTACAGTTTTCCTAATCTTCTAGTGGATGCATGCAACTGCACGGCAGATCGTCTCTAATGTTATAGATAATCCTTGATTTTCCTTCATGTTAGAGGAGAGCGCCATCACTGGAAGCATGCCCACACTGGCGACATTGCTAGTAGAATACCCACTCTAGTGTCACCACTGGTGATATAACCACACTGGCGACATCACTGGGGCCACTCCCACACCTGCGACATCACTGGTAGAATACCCACTCTGGTGTCACCACTGGTGATATAACCACATTAACGACATCACTGGGGCCACTCCTACACTGGCGACATCACTTGTAGAATACCCACTCTGGTGTCACCACTGGTGGTATAACCACATTAACGACATCACTGGTGATATAACCACACTGTCGACATCGCTGGAAGCATTACTACATGGCGTCATCACTGGTAATATACCAACACCCTCGTAATGAATGTTAACATACTCACACTGGCGTCATCCCTGGTAACATACGCACAATTGGGTCGTGACTGGCAATGTACCCACATTGGCGTCATGACTGTACTTACATACTATTACCACCCCTACTTACGTCATGATCACCTGTCATATACCCACACTATAAACTTACCCACCTGGCGATAAATCGCTAGTGTCATCCCACACTGGCGTTAACCAGCGTTGTGACCACACTGGAGACATCTCGGCGTCATGCCCACACTGAAGTCATCACTGGTATGTTACACATCAGCGGCATCGATGGTAGCATATCTAGTTATCTACACTCTTGTAACATACTCCCATGGCCTCATCGGCTGGTATCATACTCACACTTACGTCGTGATTGATGGTATACCCACACTGGCGTCATCATTTGCAAACAGCAAACTCACACATGGCGTCCTCACTGTTAGCAAACCAATCTAGTTTGGGGGGGGGGGGTAATCAACGATAGCTTACCCACACTAATGCTATCACTGGTATCACAGTTACTCAGTGCCTTCGCTAGTGGTATAACCACACTGTAGCATCCCCTGTAACACTCCCACACGGCGTCAACAGCTGATGATATAACACCCACTAGTGCCAACGCTGCTATTGATGATGCCAGTGGGTGGGTTTATGGTGTTGATGATGCCAGTGGGGGTATGCTGGTATTGTTGATGGCCAGTGGTATGGTATGCTGGTATGAATGACGCCAATGTGGGTTATGCTGGTGTTGATGACGCCAATGTTGGTATGGGGGCTAGTATTTGTTGCGCCAGTGTGGGTATGCCTGGATTGTTGATGCCAGTGTGTGTATGCTGATTGATGATGTCAAATGTTTGTATGCTGTATTGATTACGCCAATGTGGGTATGCTAGTATTGTTTGAATGCAGTGTGGTAATGCGGGTATTGGTTTGATGCCATGTTGTATGCTGGAATTGAGACGCCAATGTGTGTATGCTAGTAATTGATGACGCCAATGTGGGTATGCTAGTATTGTTGATGCCAGTTGTGGTGTATGCTGGTATTATTGATGCCCTTGTGTGTGTATGCTGGTATTGTTGATGCAATGTTGTGTAGGCTGGTATTGATGACGCCATTGTGGGTATGCTAGTATGGTTGATGCCAGTGGGGTATGATGGTATTGTTGATTGGCCAGTGTGGTGTATCTGGTATTGTTGATCTGCCAATGTGTGTATTATGGTATGAATGACGCCAATGGTGGGTATGCTAGTATTGTTGATAGCCAGTGTGTGTATGCTGGTATTGTTGATGCCAATGTGAGTATGCTGGTATTGTTGATGCCAATGTGAGTATGCTGGTATTGATGACGCCAATGGTATTGCTGCTATTGATGACGCCAATGTTTGTAATGCGGAGTTGTGCCACGTGTGTATGCTGGTAGTGTTGATGCCAGTGTGGGGGGGTGGGTATGCTGGATTGATGACGCCAATGTGTATATGCTGGTATTGTTGACGCCAATGTGGGTTTGCTGCGATGATGACGCCAACGGGGTATGCTGCTATTGATGACGCCACTGTGGGTATCTGGGTATGATGACGCCAATGGGTGTATGCTGGTATTGATGACGCCAATGTTGTATCTGGATTGTTGATGCACGTGTGGGTATGCTGGTATTGATGACGCCAATGTGAATGCTGGTATTGATGACGCCACTGTGGGTATGCTGCATTGATGACGCCAATGTGGGTATGCTGCTATTGATGATGCCAATTTGTGTATGCTGGTATTGCTGACGCCCATGTTTGTATGTTGGTATTGATGACGCAATGTTGTGCTGGTCTGTTATGCCAGTGTGGGTATGCTGGTATTGTTGATGCCCGTGTGTGTATGCTGGTATTGATGAGCAATTGGGTATGCTGCTATTGAGGACGCAATGTGTGTATGCTGGTATTGTTTGATGCCAATGTGTGTCTGCTGGTATTGTTGATGCCAATGTGAGTATGCTGGTATTGTTGATGCCAATGTGAGTATGCTGGTATTGTTGATGCCAATGTGAGTATGCTGGTATTGTTGATGCCAATGTGAGTATGCTGCATTGTTGATGTGCCATGTGGGTAGGCTGCTATAATGAGCCAATGTGTGTATGCTGGTATTGCTGACGCCAATGTGTGTATGCTGTATTGATGACGCCATGTGTGTATGCTGGTATTGTTGATGCCAGTGTGGGTATGATTGTATTGTTGATTCCAGTGTGTGGATGCTGGTATTGATGACGCCAATGTGGGTTGCTGCTATTGATGACGCCAGTGTGTATGCTGGTGATTGTTGATGCCAATGTTTGTATGCTGGTATTGTTGATGCCAATGTGAGTATGCTGGTATTGTTGATGCCATTGTGTGCATGCTGGTATTGCTGATGCCAATGTGGGTATGCTGCTATTGATGATGCCAATGTGTATGCTTGCTATTGTCTGATGCCAATGTGGGTATGCTGCTATTGATGGCCAGTGTGGGCATGCTGCAATTGATGACGCCAATGTGTGTATGCTGTATTGATGACGCCAATGTGTTATGCTGGTATGCGATGTCCAATGAGTGTATGCTGGTATTGTGATGACGCCAGTGTGGGTAGGATGGCATTGTAATGCCAGTGTGTTTGCTGCTATTGCTGAGCCATGTGGGTATGCTGCTATTGATGTTCCATGTGGGTATATGCTGGTATTGTTGATGCCATTTTGTGTATGCTGGTATTGTTGGTGCCAGTGTGTGTATGCTGGTTTTGTTGACGCCAATGTGTGTATGATTTATTGATGACCCAATTGTGTGTATGCTAGTATTGTTGAGGCCAGTTTGTGTATGCTGGTTATTGTTGATTGCCAGTGTGGGTATGCCGGGTATTGATACGCCAATGTTGTAGGCTAGTATTTATTACGCCAATGTGACGGTTGGCTATATTGTTGATGCCAGTGGTGGTATGGCGTTATTGTTGATTCCCGTGGGGGTATGCTGGTAAGTTGTGATGCCAATGTGTGTATGCGGTATTGATGACGCCATGTGGGTATGCTTGGATGCTGAGCCATTTGTGTATGCTGGTATTGATGCGCCAATGTGTATATGCGCTCTTGAGGACGCAATGGTGTCTGCTGTGTATTGTTGATGCCAACGTGTTTATTCTGATTGTTGATGCCATTGTGGGTATCTGGTATTGATGAACGCCAATGTGGGTTTGCTGGTATTGTTGATGCCAATGTGAGTATGCTGGTATTGATGACGCCACTGTGGGTATGCTGCTATTGGGATGACGCCAATGTGTGTATGCTGGTATTGATTACTCCAATGTGATGCTGGTATTGTTGTGCCAATTGGGTTGTTCATGGTAGGTTGATGACGCCAATGTGTATATGCTGGTTGTATGCGCTCCAATGTTGGTATGCTGCTATTGATTAGCGCACGTGTGTGTATTCTGGTAGATTGATGCCGCCAATGTTGGTGCTGGTATTGTTGATTCCAGTGTGGGTATGCTGGTATTGTTGATGCCTGTGTTATTGCCCTGGTATTGATTACGCCAATTGGTATCTGCTATGGATGACCAATGTGTGTATTCGGTAGTTTTGATGCAATGTGGTTTCTGCTGGTATTGTTGATGCCCATGTTTTTTGCTGGGATTGCTGTGTCCAATGCGGGTATGCTGCTATTGATGATGCCAAATGTTGGTAATTCTGCTATTGTTGATAGCCCAGTTTGGCACTCCTGCTATTGATGATGGCAGGTGTGTATTCTGCAGTGTGACGCCAATGTGTATGCTGGTATTGATGGGACGCATGTGGTATGCTGGTATGATGATGCCAGGTGTTTATGCCTGGATTGATGATTGGTCATGAAGTTTATGCTGGGTTATTGGGTACGCCATTGTTGTTATGATGGTATTGTAATGCCAGTGTTTGTATGCTGCTATTGAGAATGCCAGTGTGGGTATGCTTCTATTGATGATGCCCATGTGGGTATCGGGTAATGTTGATGCCAGTGTGTGTTTGCTGGTATTGTTGATGCCAATGTGTGTATGCTTGTATTGTTGATGCCAATGTGAGTATGCTGGTATTGTTGATGCCATTGTGGGTAGCTGGTATTGTTGATCCAGTGGTGGTATGCTGGAATTGTTGATGCCAGTGTGGGTATGCTGGTATTGATTATGCAATGGTGTTTATGCTGGTATTGATGATGCCAGTGGTGGTATGCTGCTATGAGATGGCCAATGGGGTATGCTGTATTGTTTGGGCAGGTTGGTATCGGGTATTGTTGTGTCAATGTGTTTAATGCTTTATTGGTTGATGCCAATGTGGGTATGCTAATATTGTTGATGCCGTGTGGGATGCCATGTATGTGGATGCAGTGTGGGTATGCTGTATTGTTGATGCAGTGTGGCTATGCTTGTATTGAGATATCCATGTGTGTATGGCCTGGTAGTGATGATGCAATGTTGTATGCTGGTATTTGGTTGATGCCAATGTGGGTATGCTGCTATTGTTGATGCCAGTGTGGGTATTCTGGTATTGTTGATGCCAGTGTGGTTATGCTGGTAGTGTTGATGCCGGTGTGGGTATGCTGGTATTGATGAAGCATGTGGGTATGCTGTATGTTTATGCCAATGTGTGTATTCTGGTATTGTTGAAGCCAGTGTGGTATGAATGGTATTGATGACGCCAACGTGTTATGCTGTTTTGTTTATGCCAATGTGGGTATGCTGGTATTGTTGATGCAGTGTGATGATGGTATTGATGACGCCAACGTGTGTCGGCTGTAGTGTTTGTGTCAGTGTGGGTATGGCTGTTATGATGAGGCCAGTGTTGGTATGCTGGTATTGATGATGCCAATGTGGGTAGGATGGTATTTTTGATGCCATTGTGGGTATGTGGTATAGTTGATGTCAGTGTGGGTATTCTGGTATTGTTGATGCCAATGTGAGTATGCTGGTATTGATGCTGCCAATTTGTGTATGATGGTATTGTTGATTTCAGTGTGGTTAATGCGGTAATGTTGATGCCAGTGTGTGTATGCTGGTCTTGATGATGCAATGTGTGTATGATGGTATTGTTGATGCCATTGTGAGTATGATGGTATTGTTGATTTTAGTGTGTGGTATGCTGGTATTGTTGTGCCAGTGTGTGTATGCGGGTATTGATGATGCCAGTGTTGTGTATGCTGGTATTGATGCTGCCAGTGTGTGTATGCTGGTATTGATGGTGCCACTGTGGTATGATGGATTTGTTGATGCCAGGTGGGTATGATGTATTGTTGATGTCCGTGTGTGTATGCTGGTATTTGATGCAGTGTGGGATGATGTATTGATTATGCCAGTGTGGTGTTATGCTGTATTGACTTATGCCTATTTTGGGAGCGTATTGTTTGATGCAATGTGGGTATGCTGGTATTGTTGATGCCCGTGTGTGTATGCTGGTATTGATTATGCCAGTGTGGGTATGATTTTTGATGATGCCAGTGTGTGTCTGCTGGTAAGATGAGTCAGTGTGTGTTTGCTGGTATTGTTGATGCGTGTGGGTATATGGTATTTGTTGTGGCAGTGTGTGTATGCTGGTATTGTTGATGCCAGTGTGGGTATGCTGGTATTGATGATGCCCTTGTTTGTGCATGCTGGTATTGATGATGCCAATGGTGGTAGGATGGTATTGTTGATGCCAGTGGTGTTAGATGGATTGTTTATGTCATGTGTGTATGCTGCTATTGATGATGCCCATTTTTTGGGTATGCTGGTATTGTTCATGCCAGTGTGTGTATTCTGGTATTGTTGATGCCAATGGTGTTATGCTGTATTGATGCCGCCAATGTGTGTATCTTTATGGTTGATGCCAGTGTGTGTAGGCTGGTATTGATGACGCCAATTTTGTATGCGGTATTGATGACGCCAATGTGTATATGCGGTTATTGATGATGTCAATGTGTTATGCTGGTATTGTTGATGCCAATGTGAGTATGCTGGTATTGTTGATGCCAATGTGAGTATGCTGGTATTGTTGATGCCAATGTGAGTATGCTGGTATTGTTGATTTCAGTGTGTGTTGCTGTGTTTGTTGCTGCAGTGTGGTATGATGGTAGTGATGATGCCAGTGTTGTATGCTGGATTGTTGTGCAATGTGTGTATGATGGTATTGTTGATGCCAGTGTGGGTATGCTGGTTATTATTGATGCCAGTGTGGGTATAATGCATTGATGACGCCATGTGGGTATGCTTCTAGCTGTTGATGCCAGTGTGGGCATGCTGCTATTGATGATGCCATGTGTGTATGCTGGTAGTGCTGATCCATGCTGGTATGCTGCTATTGTCTGCCAGTGGGGGTATGCTGCTATTGTTGATGCCAGTGTGTGCATGCTGCTATTGATGATGCAGTGTGGTATGCTGCAATTGGATGCCGCCAATGTGTGTATGCGTATTTAAGGAGCGCCAATGTTTGTAATGCTGGTATTGATGACGCGAATTTGTGTAATGCGGGTATTGATGAATGTCAATGAGTGTAGCGTTATTGGTGACGCCATGTGGGTATGATGGTATTGTGGATCAGTGGGTTTCATGCTGCTATTGATGTATGCCATGGTGGTATGCAGCTATTGATGGCCAGTTTGGGTATGCTGGTATTGTTTGCTCACGTGTGGGTATGCTGGTATTGGTGATGCCAATGTGTTTATGCTTGTATTGTTGATGCCAATGTGCGTATGCCAGCTAGTGTTGATGCCAGTGTGGGTATTCTGGTCTTGTTGTGCCATTGTGGGTATGCTGGTATTGTTGATGCCAGTGTGGGTATGCTGGTATGGTATGCCAATGTGTGTATGCTGGTATTGAGGATGCCGTGTGGGGGTATGCTGCTATTGATGACGCCATAGTGGGTAGGTTGGTATTGTTGATGCCATTGTGGGTATGCTGTTATTGTTGATGTCAATGGGTGTATGCTGGTATTTTTTGCCAATGTGGGTATGCTGCTATTGTTGATGCCAGGTGGTATGCTGGTATTGTTGATGGCCAGTGTGGGTATGGGTATTTGTTGATCCAGTGTGGCTATGCTGGTATTGATTATGCAATGTGGGTATGCGGTATTGATGATGCCAAGGTGTGTATGCCTGGATTGTGATGCCAATGTAGGGTTTGCTGCTATTGTTGATGCCAGGGTGGGATGCGGTATTGTTGAAGCCATGTGGTATGCTGTATTGTTGATGCCAATGGGTGTATGCTGGTATTGATGAGCCGTGTGTTGTATGCTGTTATGTTTGATGCCAATTGGGTATGATGGTATTGTTGATGCCGTGTGGAGCTGGTAGTATTGATGGCCAGTTGTGGTTGCTGGTATTGTTGTGCCAGTGTGGGTATGCTGGTATGTTTATGCAGTGTGGGGATGATGGTATTGATGACGGCCAGTGTGTGTAGGCTGGTATTGTTGATGTCAATGTGGTATGCTGTTAATTGATGATTCCAGTGTGTGTATGCTGGTTTTGATGACGCCAATTGTGTGTAGGATGGTATTTTTGATGCCATGGTGGGTATGATGGTATTGTTAATGTAGTGTGTGTAGCTGGTATTGTTGATGCCAGTGTTGTATGCTGGTATTGATATGCCCGAATGTGGGTATGAATGGTATTGTGTGATGCCATGTGGGCTCCTGGTATTGTTGCCTGCCAGTGTGTGTAATCTGGTATTGATGATGCCAATGTTTATGATGGTATTGTTGATGCCCGGTGGAGTATTCGTATTGTTGATGTTATTGTTTTATGCTGGATTGTTTATGCCAGTGTGTTGTATGCTGGTATTGATGATGCCCTGTGTGTATCTGGTATTGATGATGCCCCTTTGGGTATGATGGTATGTTGATGCCAGTGTGGGTATGAGGTATTGTTGAGGTCAGTGTGTTATGCTGGTATTGTTAGCCAGTGTGGGTATGATGTTATTGATGAGGCCAGTGTGTGTATGCTTGGTATTGATGATGCCAGTGTGGGCATGCTGGTATTGTTGATGCCAATGTGAGTATGCTGGTATTGTTTATGTCCATGTGGGTTATGATGGTCTTGATGATGCCAGTGTGTGTATGCGTATGTTGGATGCCAGTGTGGGTATGATGTTATTGATGATGCCAGTGTGTGTATGCCTGGTAATGATGTGTCATTGTTGTAATGCTGGTTATTGGGTTGATGCCATGTGGTATACTGGTATTGTTATGGCAGTTGTGTGTATGCCGGGGATTGTTAATGCATGTGGTTAATGCTGGTATTGGATGCCAGTGTGTGTATGCTGGTATTGATGATGCAATGTGGTGTAGCTGTATTGATGACGCAATGTTTGTATGCTGGTATTGATGACGGCCAATGTGTGTATGCTGGTATAATGATGATGTCAGGTGTGTACTGGTATTGCTGACGTCAGTGTGGTATGATGGTAATGTTGATGCCAGTGTGTGTGTATGCTGCTATTGATGAGGCCAATGTGTATCTGGTATTGTTGATGCCAATGTGAGTATGCTGGTATTGTTGATGTCAATGTGTGTATGCTGGTATTTTTTTTGGAAAAATTGATGCAATGTGTTATGCTGCTATTGATGAATGCCAATGTGTGTGGCTGGATTGTTGATGCCCAAGGTGTGGTATGATGGTTATTGTTATGCCAGTGTGTGTATGATGGTATTGTTTACGGGCCAAGGGTTGTATGCTGGGATTTGTTGATTAGCCATTGTGTTTATGCTGCTATGACTGAGTGGCCAAAGTGTGTATGCTGGTATTGATGATGCCAATGTGTGTATCGTATTGTTGATGCCACTGGGTGTATGCTGGATTGTTGATGCCATTTGTTTATGCTGTATTGATGATGCCATTGTGGGTATTCTTGGTATTGTGGTTTTGATGTCATGTGGTATGCTGTCTTTTTGAGTTCAGTGGTATGCTGGTATTGTTTGATGTCAGTGTGTGTATTCTGGATTGTTGTGTCAGTGTGTGTATGCTGGTATTGTTGATGTCAGTGTGTTATGCTGGTATTGTGATGCCAGTGTGGGTATGATGGTATTGATGATGTCACTATGTGTATGCTGGTATTAATGATGCCATTGTGTGTATGCTGGTATTGTTGATGCCAGTTTGGGTAGCGGGTATGTTGATGGCCATGTGTGATGCTGTAGTGTTGCTGCCATTTTGTGTATATGGTATTGTTGATGCCAGTGTTGTAATGCTGCTATCGATGAATGCCAGTGTGTGTATGCCTGCTATTGATGATCCATTGTGGTAAATCACCGAGAAAACACTGTGATGTTCTTCACTCACATAGACGATTAGCCGATGAACGTCATGGATCTTCTGGCGTGTCTGCTCAGTTAGCACACTTGATATCATTACTGGTAACATAATTGCACTCGCGCCATCATGAGCAGTGACACGCCAACAGAACCAAACCGTTCAGCGTCTAGTCGCGCATACGTGAGTTAGCTCTGCGCTCCAATGCCCCGTGTATTATTGCGTTTTACATATTTTGCCAACCAATAATGAATTCGCTAAGTATTATTCGCCCAGTCACATACCATCCACATTGATTTCCTCGGTAAATCCCTCCTCACCCTGGTATAACCTCTTATCATCAACCCTACTCTAAGTAGCAATGCCTCACCCACCCTTCCTATTTCCTTCGTTCTACCTAACCCCTTCCCCATGACCCTTGTCCTTACCCTCCCCTTTCCAGCCCAACCCCTTCCCTCTATCTGTCGCACACCGCTAACATGGCCCTCCCTATTGATTCCTGCGACCTTTTTGTTCGTGTTGTTTTCCCTGTCCTTGTACTGTTTACTTTAAACATTAAACAGCGCTCCGCGCTGACCTAATTTTTATAGTCGCAGGTGCGACAATCGCAATTACAGAAGGTAACGGTGGTCGACAGATGAGAGACATTGAGTTCCAGATCAACCTAAAGCCTATCAATAAAACTCGAGCATGCAGTAACCTTTACAGTTGTTGGGGTATTACTCAGTTCCCTGAAGTACATTGAGGTCGGGTCCAAAGCACGTTCACACATTCATCCACGATGCTCTATTATTTAGTGTTACTGACGTGACATATAACGTGACAATCGGGGTGGGGGGGGGGGGTGGGGGTCGACACATAATAATTTGTGCACACACACAAACGGTTGCCTTCTTCCTTGATTCAGACCACTTCACCCCCCCCCCCCTCCCTAACTTCCAACAAGGGGTTAGTAGCGGCAGTGAGATCGTCCATAGCGGGTATGCCTTAGTTGACTAAAACACTCCAAAGAAGACATGTTGCCACTGCAAAGACAGCAAACGATGGCGATGGCCACTGAAGTGGCCCTTAGGCCTGGATTGATTTCGTGATGCAGGTGAAGTGGAGCGAAGAATTGCGGTTGGCGAGAGATAAATCGATTGAGTGTATGACGATTCAGAAAAAGGCTACCAGTTAGGACGAAGCACCTGACTCACAACTAGCTTAATCGTACTGTCACAACGAAACTTACACAGTATAGGCCCGCTAACCTCCGCCCGAATCAACTTGGGAACGCGAAAACATAAAATAAACAGTCGCGAACTGTTGAAACCATCGCTATATCAAAAGTGTTTTCTGACATCAAGTTAACCTGAGTTGTATGTCGAAGTTTTAGTTCGATCCTTCAGCAGGCATGTGCAAATCCCAAAAATCGGAGTTAGGGAGAATATGTAGGAAAAATCAAAAGGAGAAAAAAAGAGAAAAAAAAAAGAAGAAGAAAGAAAGGGTCATTGTGCAGAAGCGTCGTGGCATATCACATCGTGGCATAGTGTTTTCAGTGGCATACGAGGTTTTCAACAGTAATAATTGCTGTCATATTGCAAATAACTTAGAAAGTTTCAGAGATCGTTTAACTGACAATAAAACGCATCTATCGACATGAGTACCGTACGAAAAGTTTTGCACACCATTATTATCATTTGGCGGCTATTGTGGCGACCCTCTTGGGAATAGCGATGTATTTATTAGACAATTGTATTGGTCCATTTTTCCTACTAATTAGGTAGCCAAACATTGATACCATGTGCGTGGGCGTGCATTGTTCAGTTCTCCATAGCGGTCGCTGAACTCCGGTTTCGGGGCCAGTAGACGCGTTATCAGCTCTCTAAAGCTTGTCGACGATCCACCACGGTACCTACGTCTTATAGCTAGGTTTATGTCGCACATTTGAGGCAACAGTTGATCATAATGTTCTCACCCTTTGAAGACATGTAGATAGTGAGGATGTGTCGGGAGTCATCAGTGACGACTACCTGGTTGAACACAGTACGGCAATAGCGTCCCGTGGGCTGATTGACAAGGGACGAGTCAGACCTCACGTCCCCGGACCCCCACCCCCCCCACCCCCCCCCCCCAATAGATCTGCGATGGGGGTGCCGACATCAGTCCGGTAATCGGGGTGACAAGCCGACGCAGGTGCGGTTAATGGCTTCTGGGGCGAGCGGCAGTCCATTTCAGATAGTGTCTTGACCGTCGCGTACATTTCCCCTTGTCCCCATGAAGATAAGTGGATCTAGTCCGAGTTTTGCCGTACCATGCCTATATAGACCTCTGCATCTCCAGCTGGTGGCTTCTTCCCGTTCAACATCTCGGGGTCTGTCGATTCCAATTCCATATGGTCCTCATCTATAGAGAGGCTCTACTGGTGACTGCCGGGAGCGGCGTACGGTTCCTATGTACCTCCTCAGCCTTTTGTCTCACGTCAGCTGCTTCTCCTGAGACCCGGGGCTCCCGTAGACACTGGATGCCGTCGACCACGTCTTAGCGCCGGCGTTTTACGGCTCTCAAACAAACGTCTGGAACTACTAGTAGACTGGTTGTCAGTCGCACAGTCTTGGCATGCAGAACATAACATTTTCAAACATGAATTGCTGGGTAGAGGGAGGGGTGAATTCGCCAGCCTGTGGCCACGTGTGATACTTTCTAGTGGTGTTGCTAGCACAGCGTGCGCTTTCATACATTTCACCTTTCGGAGAATTCCAGAACGGACGCTCTCCCAGACGTCTCTTCACCAAATGGTAGGAGTGCTGTTCTCAAGGTTTTCCGTCAGCGAAAGGTGGACAAATCTCCCCGTTCCTGCTCTTGAATTTTTGATATCAAAATGAAGAAAATGAAGAAATGATTGGACCCCTATTGCCACTGATGACCGATATTATGAATTGGTCGATAGCAGAACGCAATTTTCCTACAGCTTTTAAAATCTCACATGTCAGACTACTTTTCGAAGTCCATGATTTGAACGGAGAGCTGTTGCGGAATTCACAGGCCAAAATTTGCCCTTCCTGTCAAAGATCTTGAAACGACTGGTCTCAGTTGGCATTGATGAACTCCGACATCTCCCTCTTCAACTTCATCCACCATCACCGCGATATCGTGGAAGCTATGGACAACAGGTGCCAGTGGCTCTCGTGCTCAAAGGTCCCTCTGCTGCATTCGATGTCATTGGCCAAGCACTCTCAATTGGTTGTGTAACTAGCACACCTATCCTGGTGTTGTATAGGTAATTACACAATCACTGTGTGTAATCTGCACAATTTGTGTTATATTTTTCCTACCTAACTTTTACGCAAGGTAGGTGTGCTAGTTACATAGTGTTGTGTAAATTCTACAACATTTTTAAGAGCGTACAGGACATTCTGTTGTCCATACTAAGCTCCTCGTATGATATCACGGAGGTACCTCTAGCGTGGTCCAGATCTTACCTGTCCAATCGAAAAGAGCACACATTTGTGATCGGCGTTGAATCATTCGAAGCAGCAATAGAATATGGGGAAGTGAGACTACTGACAACGCACATTTCATGAGAGACATTGAGTCTGCTCTTTAGTACTCCCGGGGAAATGGGTGATGCGAAAAAAAGTCTGGCCTACGGAATCCAGCACGCACTCTGCCATGTTGGTAGATCAAGACAAGCCTCCTGCTAGCCGTACGACAGCGCACTGCTCCATCTGTTTTGCTGATATGCGCTTTTAAAACCCTCATACCTCAAACCGAGACTCTATTGCTGCGTTATTTCGATATACATACGAGTTCACAACTGGTGAAATGCGTTCTTTCGACACCAACGCTTGTAAAGTACTGCAGATAGGTGAAAGTATCGTGGGTTTGATGAAACAAGCATGAAATTTTGCATGCAGGTAGACCAAACCCTTGTGATCATTTCAGATGTAGGGCCATCTCAGATTTGACCCGTGACAAAGAATGGCGGCCATTTTGAAAAACATAAAAATCCCATATATCTGGCCCCAGTAATTTAAATGACAGACATGTGTCCTCCTTCACATAATATTTGCATGACTAATCCAATGGAATACATATTGAACCATTTTGGGATTCCCAGGGTACCCAAACTTAAGATGGCTGCCATCCGCCATTTTGAAAAACATAAAACCTCATATTTTTCTAAACTGATAAGGCTACAATGACTATGAAGGTTAGTTTGAGCTGAAAAATGTTAACGTCATTGCCATGGAACATTCTTGTTTTTTTGACATCAAGGCACAGTCACGTTCTTCAACAATGCCCCAGCCAATACTCACGATTTCACAATAACTGATGTCTAACAGGATGGTATGACGCGTGAGAGTCACAGGAGGCCCCATGGACATGTACGATAAGGCACAACCAAGAAAGGAAAACTCCTCTACCCATCTACTCGGATGTGATGGTCCACACGAAGACCCGCAAGCGTGAACTGGTAGACCGTTTGCATGGTCTGGGACTAGGAATTTCCTATGACCGGGTGCTGGCTATCTCAACTGAGCTGGCGACAAGATCTGTCAATACTACAATATGGAGACAATACACAGATGTACGTCACCACGAACAGAGGCATGCACAAATGGCATTTGCACAGATGTGCGATCACTGAGCCGAGTAATGGAAGAGATGGGGAACCCGTTCACCGAAAGCAGCAGTGATCTCATTGTCTTGAACAGCAGAGATGTTATGGTCACAACAGTGGCAGACACGGTACGGGCAGATGGAAAAACTTGGGCTCGAGAAGTATGACACATATGTTGAAGAGAGGCGTGTGAACCAGACAGTACCTATCACAGATCCCATCAAGCGGAACAGCCTCCATCTATTCAGCCGCCCATCAGTCACAGAGAGAAGTCAAGGAAACAGCTACAGATATCCTCCCTGAAGAACGACTGTTCGCTCTTCTCCCGGCTTTACCTAGGTCTCCCATATACCCGCCATGGTGATTTGAACGAGTTCTTCCAGCACGAAACCAGGCATGTCAAAAACACCATCTCTGTCTCAGATGGGTGGCATGAGAACTGGAACCAAGTCGTTACCTGATGCCCTGTCTGGAAAACCTTGTTCCGGTGAATATGATCTCTCAACCCCCAGAGTAGAGGTCAGCATCTGGTTCTGCCATCATCAACATGCTGCGACACAGAGACTGTAAAACATTCCAAGGTTATGCCCCTGATGTCTTCGTGCTGTATGTCACTAGACATTGTATGGGATCTGTACATGACAGACAGCTTGAAGGGGACACTCGCAGCAAGAGAGGAAAGGAAGTTAGGAGACGAGTCGAACCAACAAGGCAGTTCCTGGAAATTGGCAATAGTTTCTCCGCATTGACGACAACGAGACGGAGCTGTTCTTCTTCTTGGCCTCTAACATAGCAGACATTGACACCAACAAACATATCATCACCACACAAGGCACTGAGTTATTTGCCCTAATCGTCAGAACATGTCAGCTTTAACGCCATGCACACATGAGGAGGCTGACAAGCGTATCTTCCTGCACCTACAGGATGTTGTAGCACAGGGATACAGCAAAGTATCAATACGCACATTTGATACGGTCGTGGTACCCTGTGCCATAGCATCAGCCAACTGTCTCAACATCTCTGAACTTGTGATTTCCTTTGGAGCCCCTTCCGGTTTCATGGCTGGCTCATAGAATCAGCCAAATCCTTGGTCCTGACCGATGTGGTGGCCTTGCCGATGTTCCACCACGCCTTCAAACAGTTGTGACACAGTTTCCTGTTTTGGCAGCAGGGGCAAGAACGACTGCATGAGACACCTGGACCACCTGTGGAGACGTCACACCCGCATTATCTGCCTTGAATGCCATCATACCCATGTGCCATTGACGAGTATGGAACGCCTGGAGCGATTCGTGGGTGCGTATACGATCGAACCAGCACGGAGGAGGGTGTGAATCAGGCAGTAACACTGGTTCATCAAGAGAGGGCAGAGTCTATTGATGGTCTGCCTCCTACCAGAATGCACGTCATCCAAGACACGCGAAGAGAGCTGCCCACCAGGCTGGTCACTGTTGGGCCCAAATGCGACCCCCCTGTTCCACGGTTTTTCCGTCACTAAGTGAATGGGGGCTGGAACATGAAAGCCTGATATTGGATGGGGTATAACCTGGACGAACCTACCGGAAGCATCAGAAACTTTGCAGGTAGCGTCTGCGATTGGGCTACAAGACTGGCTGCAGAGGACGCTGCCCATACCAGTAGGCACTCTTCCGGTGACAGCTCTCGTGTCAGTGCGGTGGACATGCTCTGAGTGAGCCATTCGCATTGGATGAGTCATGCAAAACTGTTATGTGAACTGGACACCTTATTTGTCATTTTACTTTATTTGAGGGCCAGATATATGGATTTTTTATGTTTTTCAAAATGGCGGATGGCAGCCATCTTAAGTTTGGGTACCCTGGGAATCCCAAAATGGTTCAATTTGCATTCCATTGGATTAGTCATGCCAACTATTCGTGGAAGAACACTTTTTGTGCATTTCACCTTAATTGGGGCGAGATAATGTGGTTTTTGTCTCGCCTGAACTTTGTGTCAAGGAAAACATAGTGGTCACTTTGTTGTGTGTGTGTGTGGCTGTCTCTGTCTGTCTGTCCTGGTCCTTGTCCGTTCTTTCTGTCTGTCCCGTTCTTTCTGTCTGTCTGTTCCGTCTGTCTGTCTGTCCGGATTTGCGGTTAATATCTCCTGACCGTGGAAGCCACCATGCTGGGACCTTTTTGTGGACGTGCGCCGTGAAGAGTTGCAGATGTGAATCCACTTTTCGTCCCGAAAGACCATGCTCAATTGCATAAATTTGCATATTTAATGAAAATTGTGGGGCCCGGAACTTGTTTACAAGATATCTCTTGATATCGGTAAAGATGCATTGGTGATGCCGTTCGGGTATATACAACTATGACGAAGATACACGAATCGATCAGATTCCTGGCAGGATATATCGAATTAAGTAGTCTAATTTGCATACTTTCTAGCGATCTTTTTGGACGTTGTTGTTGGATTTTGACGAAACTTGGTGGAGATGGTTTCTCTATATAGTCCCAATGAATTTTACAGTAGGGAAAGGGCCCAAGGTCATTTAATGTTACTAATCTGTCATTCAGGATCATTAGGGTCCAAAAACTGTTTCTGCTGTTTCTGCCATAATCGGAGAATGCATGCTGTGACGGCTTGAAGGTTCCCCTTGTGATATAATTGTTGCCTGCATGTGGTGTGACTCTGACCTCAATTTTACCTCTGCCGGGTGGTCATGTGATTAAAGGTTGAGTCTTGAATAAATGTGCTTATTTACGGAGGTAACACAGGCAGCACAATAGAAACTGGTTATTTAAGGTATGTGATAGACCTTTGTGTGCTTTAATGAAGGAGACCAACTCCTGCTCCGATCGAGAAACGCATACGTTGGTAGTTACAAGGGTCAAAGTTTAGTTTAATACGTTTTCGCAATAACATTGGGCGTGATCTTTGGAATGGCCATGCTTCTAGGAGTGGATGCATCCACATGGAGAGTAACATTTTTATACAAATCCAAATCCCCATGTCATTGAAGGTTCTTCAAAAGGTCCACTTAGGGGTCAAAAACTGATTTAGACTTTTTGGCAATAACCTGGGCATGATGTCACTTCAGAGATGCAAAATGCTCCTAGGAGTGGACGTATCACATGGGAGTTACAATTTTTTCATAAAAACTGTGCCATGTCTTAAAGGTCATGTCACGGTCACTTAAGGGTCCAAAACTGTTTTCTGGCCATAATTTGAGAATTGAATATTTGTGAAGGCCTGAAGGCACTATTGTCATATAATTGTTGACCGTCATGTGTGTGACCTCTGCCTTCAAGTGACCTCTGTCCGGTAGTCATGTGGTTGAAGGTTGAGTCTTGAATAAATGATGCTTATTTAGGAGTTAACGGGCAGAAAAAATAGAAACTGGTTACTTTTGGATATGTGATAAGACCTTTTGTGCTTCATGGAGGAACCAACTCCCGCTCGATCGGATCATACTTTGGTAGTTTACAGGGGGTCAAAGTTTAATTTAAAGCTTTTCGCAATAACATTAGGGTGTTCATTGGAATGCAATATGCTTCTAGGAGTGGAGGCATCACATGGAGAGTATACATTTTTATAAAAAAAACCGTCATGTCAATTGAAGGTCATCAAAGTCACGTAGGGGTGAAAACTGATTATAGTAACTTTTTGGCAATAGGCACTGGGCATGTTCATCAGAATGTAAAAGGCTCCGGAGTGGATAGATCACATGGAGAGTTCCAATGTTCATAAAACTGCCATGTCATTAATTAAAGGTCATTCAAGGTCACTTAGGGGTCAAACTGTTTTCTGGCCATAATCGGAGAATTGAAACTGTGACGGCGGAATTCACCATTGTGATATAAAATTGTTGACCGGCATGTGTGCGACACCTCGACCTCAACATTTGACTTGAACCTCTGGTCGGGTGGTCATGTTGTTGAAGGTTGAGTCTTGATTTAATGTGCTTATTTAATGATTTTTTTAAAAAAAATAGGGCCCAAAAAAAAAAACTGTTATTTTTGATATGTTATAAAGACCTTTGGTGGCTTCCATGAGGAAACCAACTCCCGCTTCGACTCGGACGCATACTTTGGTAGTTTACAAGGGGTCAAAGCTTTTACTTGTTAATAAGCCTTTTTCGCAATAACATACGGCGTGTTCAATGTGAATCCTCATGAAACTTGGTGGGATGGTACAACCTTTGATCCGCGATAAATTTAACGAACAGTGTATTGTCCACTTAAGGGTCCATTTAATGGAATAGTTGCATAAATTACACAATTTTTTTCGAATTTTGTTAATGGCCAGTAACAATTGGAATGAATCAGCTAGGGTGCTCGTCAGTTTGGTCATGGTAATTTTTGGTTTCATTATCAAACAACATCTATAAGACAAGTCAAAAAGGTCAAAATGTCCAGGTTTAAGAAAATGTTCTTATTTTAATAGTACAAGGCCAAAAAATAGAAACTGTCATTTTTTGTTATATGTGATGTTCTATATCTGCTACATAAGAACGAACTCCTGCTTCAATCTGACACCTGGTCTTAAGTTACAAGGGGCTAAAGGTTGCTTTTAATACCTTTTGGGCGATAGCCATAGGGTGTGTGACCTGATGACATAATGCTTTTGGGGCTTGGTGCATCAAATTGAGCAATCATTTTCATAAAACCCGTCTGGTCATCAATGGTCATATGAGGTCAAGAAACTGCCAACTATTAACATTTTCTACAATCATTTTAAGTGACTGTGTGGTTATATAACTGAATTTGGGACAGTGCTGCATATGAATCAAGGGTAACATTTTTCATAAAAACGCGTATGTCATCAAGGTCATTCAAGGTCACTTATGGACCAAAACCTGTCACATAATAACATTTACTGCACATAGCCCAAGACTGTCTGCTACCTTTTTAATAATGGTTTAGTCTTGTGGCACCCTACTGACCGCCATGATGCTGAATCACTATTATTATAGCTGCATCAATAACAAATGTTTTTAATCATTTCAACCCCTCAGGCAAGTTATTTCCATTCATCCTAACTAGTATCCCATCTGTGACGGCTTTTCACCATTGTGCCCCAAAAACCTGCTTTTTAACCCTGGAGGTTCACATCACCGGTCATAACCGCTTCTGGGCCCCCTACACTGACCATATAAAGTGTAACCCCTCAGTCATTTGTTTACCAACTCCCAGGCACCTATTCAAGATGAAGGGTGTCAGGTTACCCCTGCTGTAGCTCTGGTGTGTGAGATGGGGAGGGAGGGTAACTCCTTGATCATATTCTAGTCAAGAGCTTCAGCCAGTAGGGCCGCATGACTCCTGCCATGGAACCTAATTAGAATGGCTTATCCACTCTATAGACAAGGGGATGTGAAGATGTGGGTTTGAACTCCCTAGGGAGTTTGGATGGAAGTATAGGATGTATAAAGGGCATACTCTTTGATATACTAGGATAAACTAACCTAGATTTAGGGTCCATTACATTGTTTGGACAATACAATTAATCTCAGGGAACTTTATTAACTATTAAGTATTGGTTTATAATGGGAGGTACAGTAGGTAGGATCAACGGGGGTGTGGTCATGATGTCACTGAATGTTGAAATAGTTAAGAGTGTTGGGACTTAAAGCAACAGTTGGAATGCCTTGTATTGTTCGCTATGGTGCTAAAAGAAATCAATGATCGCGCAACCAGGAAAGACACTGGGGGCGATTCCCTTGTTTAGTTTTTCAAATGGGCAGATGGGTCAGCCATTTTGTTGGGCAACCCTGGGAATCCCAAATGGTACCATACTACATTCGATTGATAGTTCCGAAATATTATGTGAAAAGGACCTTTTCTGTCATTCTTGTTCTTTTCTCCAGTTGGGGGGCCAGATATATGGTTTTTTTTTTTTCAATGGCCGCCAGTGGCCATTTCGAAAATTGGCCGCCATTTTTGTCCACAGGTCGAAATCTGAGATGGGCCCTACACCTAAAAATGATCACAAGGGTTTAGTCTACCTGCATACAAAATTTTCATGCTTGTTTCACCAAAACCACATTCGTCCAAATATTTTCACTATCTTCAGTACTATTGTCCAATATAAGCGGCCGGTCGCGGTCATATTGAACCCCACTGTATCTGGCAATGCTGGGGGTATGTTACGCGAAAAGCCCTCGCTTCCGACGTTCGACGCTGCACTAGTTTGACTGAAATTGCTCCATCGTATGATATTTTTTCATTCGATAGCTTGCATGAATTCAGGTCCTATCTTCTCATCTACAAAGTTATTCACATTAATTTACCTATTCATGGATGGAATATTTCGAATGACTCTCGATCATCAATTGAGATTAAAGATTGTCCGCCATTTTTAAACAAGCCGTGAAAAAAGTGGAATCAAACGTGAAGTCACGACTTGTGTATCGAAAGAACGCGTTTCTCATCTCGTTCATCGGTATATACCAGTTCGAAAAAAAACGCACCGTATGTCGTCTTGATGTTAACCATATAGTCTCACTGGCGATAGCTGGCGCAACTCCTCCTTGGTGTTGTTACGCTGTTGTTCGCGGTAGCAGACAAGGAAGTGCATGCGTTGGTGTTGGCCAGCCTTGACCGCTATTTCTTTCTCTACTCTGATTGTCGTTGATTTTCAGTCCTACTTTCCGCAATGTCGATAAACACGGTGTAATAATACATATAAATCTACTATGTCATTGCAGTAAAATCATGGCCTAATATCGTTCAAAATCCCGTGATTCCAAATGTTACGAAACGTATTTTTTCTTCTTTTTCTGACATGTACTTTGATATGTATAAGGCCTAACGCTGGACACTAATAGTCGTGCATACTTTATACAACGCCCGTGTTGATAATTTATGCCGCAGTTGTTTGGTTGTGGTGATCGAAACTGAAGAAAAATATGTCGGCCATTGGGACAGCCATCTTGAGAAAGATGTTTTTACCGATTTTAGTGCCGGTATACTATCCTGTCGTCAGTTTGAAGTAATTATCGAACATGTGACTTCCTCTCGTTGCAAATCAATAGGAAGGTTTATCGACATATACCCTGTTCTATCCGGTGGATATGGAGGACTATGCCCTGCTACCCTGTGTTCCGGATACCAACACTACACACGTTCACATACACCCACAGCTGGTATAATACACTGTAAAAGACAATGTCAATGTCGGGAACTAACCTAATTTCTGGTCAATTTTTTACCCAAGTTGGGGCAAATTGACCATAATTTGGTTCGGATATTGTGCCCTAAAAATAGGGTAGGTGAGAGCCCAACCCAATTCTTGGTCAAAATTGACCCTGTCTTCTTACAGTGTATGGCCCTCTAATGTCTCCCGATTTTCGTACTGTGTAAACTAGTGAAGGGCACTTTAGTGGGTGAGGCTTGAGCTGTAGTAGAGACTGGGAAGCACTATACAGCACGCATAACATGCATACGTGGAGGTGTCGTTGAACGTATACGCACCTACTCGCCCAAAAAATGGAATGTAGTTTATGTGTTCTGGAATCCTTCGCTACGGACCATGAAACGGAAGCAGTGAGAGCAATTGTTTAGAACATAGTCTGGTATTGTTATTCTGCCGTCGTTTTGGAGCATTATTTAAATTATTTTGTGAATATTTCTTGTTGCAATAGCAGAGGATTTATCGCCTTATTCCCTGCCGCTGGATGACTGTGATGCCCTATGTTCTGGATACCAACACTGCACACGTTCACATACACTCACACAGATACACGAGCCAATACGCTATGGTGCCAAGAGGTCGCGGGTTTTCTCCGATGAAAATAAAGAATAAGTAAAAGTAAAAGACAAAATTACGGCAAATGTGAAAGGAAGTGAATAAAAAATGGTTAGCCGTCACAGGGGTTCAGGGTGAGCTATCAATTCAATATGGGATGATATTAAAAATCAGGTGATGAGGCAGCCTCTGGGGCGCAAATCGAGTCTCTTCGTGCTCCATACGAACAACCCCTGTGACGCCACTGAACACGCATACGCTAGCTTTACGCTGATGTGTGAACGTACCTACTCGCGCGAAAATTGTATTTCATATCTTCCGGGAGAAGGAATCCTTCGCTACAGACCATGAAACATAGTATACGTACAGGGGGTCTACCTGACTCCGAAAAATCGTGGACATTCCAGGGAGAGGCACCCGTGTCGCCGTGTCATCTGGTCGAGGTAAAGATATGTTCATTGAAGTAACAGATAGCATCTCTTCATACTCAATAACTCGAGAGTCAGGAATGTCCTGCTCCGTGGCATAGTTCAAGGCGGCAGTTCTTGTTAATGGCGGCCCAAATTGTCCATGGCAGAAGAATGTCGAGGGCTGAATTTCCCTCAGCCGCTGCCCTCGTCTGCGCGGAACCTGCCTAATCACCATTACCTATTATCCCTGGATCCACGAGCCTGAAGTGCGGGTCACACCCATGGAATCCAACACGTCAACAAAGAGCATGCAGGCCAAAAATTGTTATCGCGTCAGTCGCCTGAATTGTAGAAAAGGTTGAAGCAATATTTCAACCTAATCCTAATGTCCAATCGGAAATCGAGTACCGAGACTCCAGGGACCTGTTAGTGATTTTTTTTAACCGGCCGGCTCACTTCCCGCCCCCCCCCCCACCCCCCTCCCCTCTCCAATCTGATTGTGATGTACGATCTAGGACTGAAGTAAATTAAGAATGGGCCCAATTCACATGAATGAGCCAGCAGGCCGGGATTAACCCCAAAACGTTAACTGAATCAAAATCGGTATACGCAAAAGTAAAAATTGGCTGTCGGATGCGGTCGAAAATCAGAATGGATGATGTCAAAATTGGTTGTGACGACGTAAACTTTCGAACTTGTCCGAGATTCTTCATCACAAAAATGGGTGCCAGTTTCGATTTGGTGAATAGGACAATTCCCTAACGGGGAACGTTTCCGATGGGGGCGGCGGTGGGGACAGAGACGCATCAAAACGATAGCTGCCTGAGAACGTATTATGCCCAGGGATATACTTACAGCAGTCACACAGTTGTTCTATGATTAATTGCCGACGCCGAGGATCGAACCTATCCTAGGCCCGTTAATGGGGCAGACCCGGGTATTGCACGTTTTCTTCAGCTGAGATTCTTTCACAGGCACACTGTAAACGGAATAAGGTAATGCCTCTTAACGGGACCTAATGTGGTTGCAGTAGCCTACTTGCCGACCCCTCGTTTGTCCTGTTCCGAAATAAGGTAATTTTTCATCACCGACCCCAGTTGATTGGAGGAATCAGCTATAACGAAAGTGTTGGTGAAATATGGTTTCTGAGGGCGACTCACCCTCAGACCATTGCCGTCAACGTCACGTCGGAACCATACAATGGATCACACTACACAGGGTCGCGTTCTAATAACGTTGAGGGGTACGGTAGGCCTTCGGTTGACACGTATCACTCCAGTACGACATCATTGGAATAGTCGAATATGCCAATGGTATTCCTCGCTATCGTAACAGAAGGTTAAAGTGATGGGCGTAATATCATAACATCTTGGAGGATACTGGCGTGTAGAGGATCGATGACGAAGACTTTCCTTCCTCGCCCTAACTTCACTTTAGGCCAAGTAAAAAAAAAGCAGTTTCTCGTCCCCGCCCGCACGCTTTTTCAGATAATTGTCAAATTTCTTTTTTTTTTTGACAACTTCACTTGATGACTTCTTCAAAATATGGTTTAAAGGAAAAAGCTTACTACTGATGCCATGCAAACTATGTAAGGAACATTTTGAGATGGCTTTGTGGCCACTAGGGGTATAACCTCAGGGAAAAAAAAAAAAAAAAGAAGCCTCATGTCATTTCCAGAACTGCTGTACCGCGAATTACTTACTAAATATGGGTATTCTGGACTGTCTGAGAGCAAAAAAAAAAAAAAGGCCCTCATGCCCAAACTTTCAGCGAAGTTAGGACGAGAAACTTTTTTTTTTTTTTACTTGGCCTTGAGTGCAACGAGCACCTGTCACTATTATACTTGTTTATCTTAGAATCGGAAACCGAGGTAATTGAACCAGCGACAGTTATTTTAAATCGCCCAGTTACAGGAACGCCACCTCCTGAGAATTGCTCCGCCCCCGCATCGCCAGTCACTTCTAGGTGATTCACGGGTAGAACGTGACGCCAAAAATTCCCCTGGCGTGAGGTCACTGCTGAAACAAGCACTTCATGTTTCTTTCACACATCCCCCCCCCCCCCCAGTAACAGACCCGGCTGCCATTTTGAGCGTAATTGACACGCTTCTCACCAGTACGGTAGCCTATACCGTCCATACTGACGGTGAGTTTGCCAGTGGTAGTGACGAGTATGTCGGTTGGACCTTGAGTGGCAAAAAGGAGAACACCAAACGGAGTGCCGCCACTGCACACCAATGAAGCTGAAAAAGAACGCAACTATGCGTAGTATTCCTTGCCAAATAGCCAACCTCTGTGACAAAAGGAGACTTTCAAGATCATCTAAAACCTGAATATTTATTCTAAGCAGGCTGAAGTAGCAGAACAATGAATTCACCACACACCAAGTTACAAGTAACACGTCCACTTACTTTGGTTCATAACTACATGCAAATAATACCATTTGCCTATAATCCCTACTTTCCTGACCGAAATGGAAGAGGGTTTCATCTGCTTATGCTGGTAATATTAGCAATCAACAATGCTGTTTGATATTTAAATAGGTATGTATTATTAAAAGCTTTGTTCACTCGATGATTGAAAACAATATGGACAAAGGTTAATGGTTGCCGTGTTCAATGTCAAGCCCTTAATTGAGTGGGTACATGAAAGCTGGGTCCAGCAGTAGCCACACACAGAACTTCCCTTTACGCTATTCTTCTGAGATGTTTCAGTGCCGAGAAGTCAATGTTGAAAATGATAAGTTATCAGTGTTTTAAAGCAGTTTCACCTTTTACAGAGGCCATAACTGGAACGTGTTATGGAAGTGTTTTAGTGCGTCAGTGTAATTGACTTATCGGTTTGTTGCAACACGACGAGTCTGGTCGTTCGAGGGACACTGATCAGACCAAGTCACAAGGTTCATTAGGTCAAGTGAGGTCAAAAGGTCAAAGGAAGCCAAAGTAGGTCACCAGATGTTGTTTGCACAGGCGAATAGAATTCTCCACTAGTCGTCGGACCCCTCTAAAAATGTTCGTTGCGAGGATGTAAAAAGATTCGAAATTCATTAGTATTTTAGAGGCTGTTTTACCTTTTTACAGAGAACATAGCTGGGAATAGCGTGTGATAGCAGTGTTTTAGTACGTCAATACCATTGCCTCATTGGTTTGTTGCATTGAGACGCGTCCGGTGGTCACAAAAAATGACGGAAGGCATTAGGTCAAATGAGATCAAAGGGTCGAATAAGGTCGAAGTATGCCACCAGATGTAGTTCACCTAGACAAACAAAACTTTCCTTACAACATGCTCTGCAAGTTCGTGGCTAAGATATACAAGGATTGCCCTATGCCAGTGTGTTGATCTTCAATGACCTTGACCCGATACCAAAAACAATAGGGTTCATCCTCCACCATACCTAGTGTGGGGGAGGAATCGAGGCCGGCCTCGAGTTTCCGTTTCTAACACAGTTTATAGAGACACAGCCAGTTTGTGCTCGAGCTTTCCCATAAGCTCAAACGTGTACAAAATTTTTACCCATCCCAGGACCATGTTGGCCTTCAGTGTTAGGACAGGTACTCGCTGTTCCCAAGCAATGGATGCAAGGACAGCACAAAACATACATTTTCAAATATGTCACTCTTCTAGTGGGATGAACAAATGAGTTGCCCTATGCGTAGAATGTCCAGCTGATCAGATTTCCATGAACTTATAGGCCCGTGGGTAAGTTACCAGGAAGTTATAGGGCACTACAGGAGAGGTTACAAGAAATATTTGGGAACGTGTGTCCTGTCAGTCACAATGCTCGTTCCCCATTAGTCACTCAGTCACACTCACACATATCGTGAGGGCGTATTGCACTCATTTCGTCGCTTGAAACGTACTGCGTTAATATTTGGCGGCCAGTCAATAATGGAGCGCCATATAAGCACGTAGGCAATCAAATCATACAGAATGAAGTTCATTGTTAATTGCAGATGCGCAATTGAAGCAGTAATGATGTCTTCTTGTTCATTAGTCCATTCGACTTTTCTTAGTTAATGATTAGGTTGAAACTTCTGTTGGCTAATGGCTGCCTCTCGCTGGGCAGATGCGTGTTTTTCCGTGGTGTGATTAGATTTCAATCGACTAAAAATAAACAGTCAATCGAAGTATTTTTTTTTTTCTCAGAACCCTCCTTATTCACTTACTGGCTCATCTGTGAGAGAGATTTGTTTATATAACTTCCGATTTTGAAGATGAGACAGTTGTGTGTGTTTCACAATTCACAAATTGTATTAATAGGTTCTGTACCAAATGTTGCAGGATCGTATGTTACAGTTTGTATTGTATTCCGTCTTATTAGCACATAGTAACTAATAAAATGGTGAAGGTCATGTCCAGTTATGAAGACATTCACAAAGTGCGTTCGTTTTATGTCTGCAAGGTAGGGTGAAATTCTATCTTGTTAACATTTAACATTGTTAAAATACGTTCAGTCGTCCTCGGTTTCTACCTCGACCTCGGATGGTGCGGCCTCTGCCTGATTGGCCTTCGCCTCGAAGGTAGTGGCCTCGGACTTGGCCTCGGAAAAAGCGGCCTCGACTACAACACTGCCACATAATATAAACATGATAGATATTTGCCTTCATTGGATATTTTGCTAACAAGGATTTTGAACTTTGCCCTGTCGTGACCTTGGATGACCTTGAACTGGTACCAAGAACAATAGGGTTCATCCTCTCCACATGAGCAACCCACGTGCTCAATTTGAACTCGATACCTGTTTGCGTTCGTTAGATATAGTGCTGACAAGGGGTGTCCCATACCACATACATACACACACGCAATACGCACAGACATGACTGTATAGATTCCTTTTGCCTTCGGCAAGGAATAAAAACGAGCATCGGAGGTATCGGTGATTACAACGAGGCCTACTACCACAAATTCCCATTTCGTCGCAAAATTCAGTTTTAATAAGACGAAATTCGTGTTGACCGTTTAAGCCTAACTATTAACTTTTTTGAAATCAACAGTCCAATTGACGTGTTGATTGGCGTGACAAGAGGGATTCGCCCAGACGTGCTGAGATTGATATTTCTTATTGACATCGGAGAAATATTTCCTGGGGTTTGAATGATGTGAGGCGACTCATCACTGTGATTGAACTGTCCACATGCAGTTTTCACTGATAAAAAATAGTTAAAAGGATCTTCAAAATATATTGTAAGGTTTGTTAACCCAGCATACCTAATCTGACCATAAACTGAGTATTCTTCTCGAACAGCCTACGTTCCCATTCGCGCGAATTTTATTGGTGCTTCAAGCATGTCTATCTAGCTTTTTCAAGGAAAGAAATGACTATTCCCAATCGAATCCCAATGGAGAATGCTAGCGTAAGTTTTGTCTGAATCTTGACCTGGTGAATCCAGACACATTTGATGATTGCAGACGTGAGATACGAAACGTGGCCTTGACATGGGGGCGACTTGTGTAGGGTGAACAGATAAAAGAGAAAACCGCCTCCCCTTCAAGGGGATCCCTGTTATTGTAGGCGGTATATTCTACGGCGAGAGCGCAGGTTCGATGATCGCATCGAGATGTTTTATTTCAAAGTGGTCAGTGCTCGGGGCGTTAAGAGTAGTGCTATTTAAAAGGATTTAGGTTACGGGCGCATGTGAACTCACATAAAGGTCATTACGGAGGATAATTTTAGATTTGATCCGACGGCATCTCTCTTGCGAGCTTTCGTTCACTATCCTCAGGTCTATGGACGTGAAAGCCAACTTATTGGAGTTGCAGCGGGCTACTTACATAGATAAAAAGAACGCAACTCTGCTTAGCGATTCCTTGTCATGTTTGATTGCTGTCGATTCTGGTTTCAAAATGTCACATTGTATCTGCACCATAATTCTGACTCAAATCGGCGGACCTCCTGAATCACCTAAAGAAAAAAATTGTATTTTGTCAGTCTTCGGAAGTTACTAAATAACTAGGAAACCAAAAGAGACAATTTCCGGGCCGTCAAATCGGCCCGGGTATCCCCCCCACTGCTACGGGCGGTTTCGTACTAACTAAATGCTTGGAAGTAGTAATTTTAGACCATGTCCGAAAACACTTTTACTATAGGACGAGAACGTTCAGGTGTTCAGATTGCCGAATGGCCATAAGCTCAAACCAGATCGATATTTGAGTGATTTAACCCTCCTCTGCTTGCAGAGGCCGATCAGTTGAATGAAATTGTGATCATCAGCCTATCGCGCAATTCTGCTATCCTGGTACCATATGTCAAACCCACACAATATAGCTCTTACGATTCTTCTGGTATCTTGCTGAAGAGCCTGTAATCACAAATAACATAGAAGTATATACACTTACTGGCAGGTGTGCGGCCCACAGGGGGGGGGGGTGGGGGGAATGGGGGGGAGGGGGGCGGCCGAACAATAAAATCGACAGACTGATGCTTTAAATGCACGACTGTTTTCGTCGGGGGTGGGGTGAAGTGTCCAAATACGTTATCCAAGTTAGGTTATTTTCTATTCGTTCTCATAGAGACTCAATCGAGACTCAAACTGTTTGCTGTAATATAGAAACGTTCGCAATGTAGCGTATGTTTACTGTTTAGAGAACACTGTGGTCATTATGAGCCACCGTTTGTGTATCGGTGGAGGAAATCAATGTTGCTTGAAAAACATCGCCGCGCCTTTCGGGCCTTAATGTGTGACCACGTGGCATGAGTGATCACCGACCCATGCCGATTTACGCCATGAGATATCTTCGAATTTGCATAGTTTAGAATGTAAAACAGGATAGACTTATGAATTTTGAAACTGATTTTGGGGACATCACTATGGTGATGTCTTCAAATCGACTCATTTGGAGTAATTTACCCTTATTTTTTAATTGTACGGCTGAAGGAGTAAATATCAGTTTTGTTGCTAGCTTGATATAATGTGGATATTCTGATTGAAGCTGCTTCTAATTGCTTTTCTAGAGTGATTCTATCTGGAATTACAGAAAAATTAACTAACAAACGGTCACTTTTGCTTTTATTATTTACCACCATGTTAGCATACAATCATGCATTTTTTCTAAAAAAGAAGCAGACTACCTGTGAAGGTAGGTACAGTTTCATACGGGGTTTCTTTTTTTAAGGTGCTATCGAATGAATGAAATATACCTGCACTGCAAAATGGTCATGCATTTTCTTGTCTTTTTTTGGAAATTTATGGATTTTCGCCAAACATTAGTACATTAAATATTATCTGGGGGTACATCTGCTGCTTTGTGGGAAGGAATCCGGATTGCTTTTGGCTCTATCTGGAAGGGGCTTATTCAAAGTACAAACGCCGAAATTTCATGAGGAATCGGATCCGTATACTGGCCGTTCAGAAATTCAGGAGACTAAACTGGCCCTCGTGCGAAGTTGTGTGTCGGGAAAATTGACGAAAATACCACACTTAAAAATAGACCCCTACTAGCTCAAAATCTGCTGCGCGGACATGGTACATCGAATTGCACGTCGTTGGAATCGGTAGACTCTCCGCCTTCACGCGCGTGTGTATGGGAGATAGTCAAGGTAAAACTTATGGGGGACCCTGGATGATGAGAATGGACTAATTTATTGGTGTAAGTCAATGCGGAGATTAATGGGTGCGTGCCACTTAAGAGTTCGGTTGTATATTCAGGGTTGCCTATTTGAATCCTTCAACACATTACGTAATTTTTGAGAGCTCTGTCGTGAAACAAACTAAATCAGACACGGCGTGATTTATCCTTGTATGAATTTTCCACAATCAAATATTCGTGTGCATGTATTCTCTTCCAATGGCTCTATTTGTCTGAGTGAATTACTAAAATCCCAAGGCTTAACTTTTTTCACTCCTTTATAATGTAGAAAAATATCAAAAACGCACTCTCTGTTCCAGGTGACCTTCCTAGAATAACTTTTCCTGAAACAAGAAATACACAGGAACTTGAAACGGCTGTATTAGAACAAGTATTCGACATCGAGATTTGAGATCCGTTGCTCGGCCTGATGTCAGCTGTGAGTAGAGTCAATTGAAATATCGTACGACCCCCCCCCCCCCCCCTCCCAATATTTATTACACCAGCTCTGACGGAACCAGTTCAAATAAGGCGCAACGCAGGATTTCCTGTCGTCCTAGCGCCACCACTGTGCTAAAGCGGGTGCTTATCTGCCGATATCTATCCGCCTACTTCCTGCCCGATACATCGGGCAGGAAATCGGCGGAAAGATATCGGTCGGTGAGCAGCTAACTTTTCCAAAAGTCTGCGGCAACATCGGCATTCGCTCCCGCATCGGCGCGTATCGGGCTGTTTTGGACATGTTCAAAAATTTCGAGACTTCGGCATCGGTGTAGCAGCCGCATTGGCAGATGGGCTACTAAATACTGCTAATGAATATCATTAGGTCGCAGCGTTCGCATGCAGGCAGGAGACATTTGGTGTCAAAACAGCCGATATCATGCAAAATGCTACATTGTCAATAATGAGCCAGTTCACGTTGCAGTGTAATGATATGATAATGATATAGGGGGGGGGGGGGGGGAGGGGGGACAACAGTTACCGGAGTACGCTGGCCGTCTAACACACACACGCGCTGCACAAACAAAGCAACAGAAAAATATCATTGTCCTCATGTGAGAACTACACATCCTTCTAGCACGGAACTGCAGATTTCCCCATTGTCGACAATAACATATTACAACATGGGATGAATCAGTTTCATTTTCGAAAGAGCATCACAGTTTGAAAATGAGCCGTAAAGATATATCGCAATAGAGATAAAGTATCTCTCGTTCTTACTCGGTGCTGTCAAGCTGTCAGCAGGCTGAGCGCTAGCGCAAACTTTGCAAAACGTGAACAGGCTTATTGACGCGAATTCACGTATCAAAAGCACGTACATTTAGGCCTATATACACAAACTCTGGTCAATGGTAACAATTTTAGAAAAAGGAAATAACCTACAAAATGCCACCAAAAAAGAGTGTCTACAAGTCTATAGCCCGAGAGAGAGAGAGGAGGCAATTGTTGACTGGTACGAGAGCCAGCCGGATCTTTATGAAATAAATTAACAGTCCGAACTACCACAACAGAAGCAGAAAAGATGAAATTTGGACGATGGGACCAACCTCTTTGAACTGCAGCATCGTAATTGAGTAGCCAAATTTTCACGTCGCTTTTCAGTAGCCTGTGATAGACTGTTATCGGCACGTTTGAGCAACATCTTTATCGAATCAGACTAGGCTACAGTGACATTGTTTTCTTAGTAAATAATACGTTTAACGTTTCCTTCAAAGTAAGGAAAAACCATTGGGATTTCATTCCATCTCTTTTGACTTTACTTGCAGCGCCTGCAGTGCATTATATACGTGACTAACCTTCTGGTAAGAAACGTAGCCGCGGGAGTCTCCCTCCGCGAGCTCTATCATCAATGGTTCGTAATGACCTATAGTTCTCGGCGAAAGAGCCATGGTCGAGCCCACCACTTCTGCTTGGCTCTGGCACCTTTCCTCTTCCTTCGCCATCTTAACAGGATATTCGCTACGGCAGCAGCAGTAGCACTCTGCCTGCTCTCCATCATAATCACACTCATTACGTTAACACTAGCAATAAATCAATACATTGAGCGCGAAATTTGAAACGACTATTCAGTCACACGTAGTCACCTGCGTACCGTGACTTGTAAGTCGCGGATAGATCTGGGTAGTGAGGCAGCTAACCACTGCTTCGCTCCAAAAATCGCATGTTTTTGCCCGATTCTCTGTTTGGTGACCCGTAGAATAGTAACCCTCACGCTTCCTAAATGTGCTCTGATGTTACTTTAAGCGGCCTCTCACCTTATCTTTTTGGATATACCGACCTAATGGGGAGCTGGCCGTTTCCTCACCACTCTCCCGTACACATGGGGAACATATATCCTCCAGTAGAAATGATCTCAATCCTTAATAATATAAATTTAAAAAAATGAAAAACCCGTATACGAGCTCCACTGTGCTTCTCATAAGGAAGCACGACGCCGAATTATACTTTTATCAGGACCGAGCCTCCTGATTTTTTTCTTTCGTTCTTACTAGGTTTGCATACAATTTTCTATCTAAAATAACACGCTTCCCACACAATATTTCTTCTGGTACTTCTCATGACTTCAACTGATTCATCGTTGTAGAGTGTTGTCGTGTTTTCCCGTTTTAAGATTTCCACCTCGGCTGACGCTCAGATGATTTTAACAGGATCACTATTCATCCCAGAGAACCCTCCTACTAAGTTTGACTTGATACACAGGTACATGACACAGTTCCCCTGTTTGAAAGCAATGTGCAACAACCACCCTACCACACGCACAGACACACGCACGCAAACACACCCATCACGCAGGCGCGCACATACATACACCTACTACGCTTCACTCCATTCAGTAACATAACTCCCCTTGGTGGAGTGACTAATAGTTGAGAATGAGCGGGCTTGCTCCCCGTTCGAATAACTACGGAGGAACCATCCAATCGATTTGAGGTTCGAATCCTGGTAGGGCCATATAAAAAAAAAAATCGAAAATGTGTCTGCTATCTTCTCGCTCGCCGTTCAGCGTAAAAGTGTGAAATCAGTAAGATCGAGAATGCGGCAGCGGTCATTTCGCGTGTAGTTTTTAAGTTTATCACTACTGATAGGCGCTGGCCGGAACAAGTAAACTTAGTATATCGAATAGAGATGGAGATGGAGGAAGTGTCATTGGCAGTCGATTCTCAAACGAAGAAGACTCAATGACACACTGTTCAGTTTAACGGAGAAGGGACAGATAACAAGTGTCTATTGCACATCCTTGGCAGGCAGAGCTCGTCACGGTTTCGTGCATACCCATTTCCCAGCACCAATAAACATACTTTCACTAGAGCTCATCCGGTACTAATTAAAATAACAAATCGACAAACTAACCCAATAAAGTAACCTTTAACAAACCTTTCCCGTACAGCCGCCACCGCGTAACCTTTAACCTAAACCCAGCCGTTACATTGTACGTTACTACCACCTTCCACTCACACAAGTTAGAGGACAACGTGCTGGATACAACAGATGTTTAGTGGGAGAATGGAAAATTTTAACTATAGGTCCAAACCTCAGTTCAAATTACGATTTCATATGTGGATTTCGGCCATTCAAATTTTGGGCCATTAAGCAGACAAATAGGGGGAGAAAACCCAATGCGCAATAACGAATTACGTCACACATGGACAAACACGGAAATATGTTATGTATTTGATGTTTCATTTTGTTGAATTAAGGTCAACATTAGCAGAAGTTCTGTTGTCTTTCTACTCATCAAAGTAAACATCAACACAACCAACCCACTACAGCAATCATCTCCCATGGACGTAAAGCTTTTCGAAGTGAAAATTGTTTTGAATTTTCGATGGAAAACAAAGAATGTTCGTAAGTGGCAAGTTATGACAGCATGATATTCACATGGTGAGCATGCATTCGATCTTGCGCAATACATATGCTTCACAATACACAAACTTCAAAGACTATAACTCGTAACGGAAAGTCCTATGAAAAACTTTCGGTTGGGGAATGACGCATCGTTTTTATTGGAATGTAATCAAAGTAATTCAACTCGGTCTGATATCGTACAGAGGTAGCTGGACAGTAGAAGGTCTTTAAGATCTCGAAAATGATTACTAAAAAGGTATCAGAAAACAATGTACTCGCACAATATCAATAAAAGCGAAAGATTGAAGAGCATAATTAGAGGAGAAACTTCCGAGAAGGAGATGTGCATGGGACCCTCCTACCTTTCACTTCGAATGGAGTAAACACCAAAGGGGCTTGTCCTTATTCCATGTGATATTAAAGGCACTAATATATTAAGGAACTTATAGGAATAAAATGGTACTTTGTGTGCCCTTTAGCTGATCATGAGAAGGAGGGCAATACGCTTAGTCGCACTGACACGCATGCCCGAGACGGGAAAGACCCGCAAGGTGGGGACCACTGGACCCTAGTAAAAAACATGAAATGAAAAATTCGGGCAGGAACCGACCACCTTTCTTGACCGGAGAAAAGGCAAAACGGGAAATGAAAACAACAAATTGCCCGCTCGTCAGCTGAGTGTCGGGATTTTGTTTTGGCCAATCCGAAAATATGGCTACCCCACCCTCCCTGGACGCCTACGGGCTCGATGACGAATAATGAACGAGGTCCGAGAAGCAGCCGGGTTCCTATTTCAGTTAAAATACGGTGCCACGACATACTTTTACTCGGCGTACAAATTGTACCGAGTAGTAAACCGTAACACAGTAAAACAGTTAGTTAATCGAATGAAGCAAAGTTGACTCAGGGCTAGCTCAAACCCCTTATCGTTCGAGGTAGGACTACAACACAAAGCTGCGTGCACTAAAAGAACCCAGTACGTGCTCCTCCGTGATCAGGTTATTTAGGTCAACCATGTTGACCTCAGCGTATGTGAGATGCTGTCAGTAAAGTCGCGAAGTCGAAGGGGCGAGCGTACTTTAGGTAACTTGTACTTTCATTCATAGACTGTTTTGATAGACGAGCAAATTTCGTGGAAATCTTGCTGAACAAAAGGTTCACGGACGGTGGGAGACGCTTTGTTTGACAAAATATCCCAGCGAAAAGGTGTTAAGGGATACTTGTGTTTAATAGTTATTACACCTCCTCAGTATACTCAAACCGTCGGTTGTTTTCCTAGGCAAGACAGGAATCATATTAAATGCCTGAAAGTTTTAGCTCAACAAAACTCACTAAAATAATAGGCCAACTTCCAAGAATGTGTTTTTAATTCTATGGGTTCAGGGAGCCAAGTTAGGCTCGTCAGAATTCTGCCCTTACTTGATCTTGGATGAGCATCAGCGCCTTCTCCTCTCGACTAGGGCTAAGATGATATCGTGGCAGGGATTGAACAACCATTCCCAACCTGTTCCTGAGTCCGCCATCTACGTTTTCCTCTGAAAGGACGATCAATGAACTCCAGGAACCGACCACTTTCTCGGAACCCGGAGGAGCGGAAATTCAAGTTCAATGTGACTGCATTCTCACAGCCGACTGCGAGACTTATCACAAAACAAAGCCCCGACCCAGTGCACAAATCCAATGCATTACAGCTGAACCAGAAACATAAGTTACGACCAAGACCTGGCCCGTCGCAACTGCAAGTATACATCCACCTCGGGGGAAACATCCGGTTGCTGCTGGAATTCGAACCTGGAACGTGTGCTTGCCAAGCGTCACTGATAGCACTCTGCTATTTTCCAGCCCAGTTATTTATTATAATAACAAAAAAAACAAAAAGATGAAAACAATTATGTATTATATATTTTATTATGCATTTGGCTGGGGTGGAAGACACAAGAATTAATAATAGGTTGAAAAAGTGTGGGGTGTGGAGGCAGCTGCTCTAAAGTTGTATTTACATTTAGTAACTTCCTCAGGTGCTAGTGAGTACCGGTCCGTGTTGAGGGAAGTGATGAATGACTAACAATCGAGTACTAGTTTACCCATTAATAGACTGTTGAGGTTGCACCTTCGACATGGGTTTTGCATGACAGCAAAGCAGTTCATGTCTCCTTCGATCACTCATAGTAATTTCTGGGATAAGTTAGTAGGCATTCCAACCACAGCCGAGGGCCTACGTACTAGAGTATGGAAAACAATAAACAGATTAGATTTTCATTCTCACCTTAGGCCAAGAGAAGTTATTCTACAAAAGTAATAAATACTACTGTGCAGTGGCATGTGAGGTGGCATCGGATGTTAAATTCATGAGTTGGACTCCCGTAATACTCAGAAAAAAGATGCATGTAGAGTATGAAGTTTGTGCAAGCAGAGAAGGGGGGTCAGGGGTCGTGACAAGTCAAGAAAACAGGTGAAAAGAAAATGGGACTGGAGATTACTTTTTGCACTCATGGAGCCGCATGCTGGAAAGGCACTTACCCGCATTCACCTGCCACTTCCAATCACCAAGCCTTCTCTGAGCAAGCGACCAGGCGCGTGCCTGCCACCCCCTCCTAACTCTCGAGATACCGCGCAAGCTGCGCCAACCATGAGCTACGTGTGGCGGACGGTCCTTAAGCGGCGCCTCACTGGAGTACAGGAATGTAGCTTGACCAGGGTGTCCGGGGGAGACAGAACACGCTGGGACGGGGATCGTGACCGGGAGTTCGCATATAATACGCCCAAAGAGCGCAGTTGACGATCGCGATTCAGGCAGATGACCTCACCATCCCCGCCTCCCAAGGTACCCTGTCGTTGGACAACCAGTCAGGCAGCGGTGTCCAAAGATACGGCGAAGTGAGGTAGCCAAGAAAGAAAGCATTCAATCTCCGCCTCAGTCTAATTAGAGAGACTAGACGCCTCACTGGAGTATAGGAAGACTGGAAGCACAATCGAGCTGAATACACGGAAAGCACTCTGCTCAAAACAAGCGGTAAGAAATATTGTCTACGGCTCCACCCGTGTACCCAGCTACTCTCCTCACTGACCTCGAGACATTATTAAGTAGGCGTTAATACCCATTATAACACCCCCCCCCCACAACTTATTACCGTTACCTTTCTTGATTCTTTTCCAGCCTTTTCCTTCACCTGAGGGGGTTAGGGTGTAGTTCCCGTCAAGACGTCAGGCTGTGGATCGACCTCCCCCCCCCCCGGAAACACCTCCCACCTAAGAAGTTCTAACGCCTCCCCTGCCCCCTTCTCAAAACCGTGCCAACCCCCCCCTTCGCCCTCCCGGCCGCTCACTATCAACGGCATGCATATCTCCTGCCTTCGCATGTTGCATGATACTTTGTGGGCGCCGACTCAACACGCCCCTCCCCTTCACTGGTCACGCTACTGTTGTATGTGAGGAGGGCATTATGAATTCGAAGTAAAATCATGGTTTTGTAGCTACTCTGTATGGCGGCAAATAGGGCCGAGCAGCTCAATCAGAAGCCAATGTCTGCTGCACGTCATGCCAATTCCTTAATGAAAACCCCTGATTTTATCAATAAAAAACACATTCGCGCCAAACGTCCCCAAAAGCCCATTTAGTGGTCCGTACACTTTGCGGATTGATAAACCGATAAATTTATCGTACGATGAAATATTGTCAACTTGACGTCCGATAAAATGATCGTATCGCATAGTGGAACATTATATTGAAAATTATCACCGTTGTAACTCGACGTCCGATTAAAGTATGGTATGGTATCGAATCGTATCGCACTAGTGTGAACAGCCCTTAATATGTACGATATATACTCTAGTGCAATAGATACGATACTATAATTTCATCGGACGTCAAGTTGAAAATATTTTGAATTTTATCGGGCGATGGAATTTATGGATGCGGTAAATTGGGCAATGCAGTGATAGATATCATCGGCTACCGGTCTGGATAGCGCATGCTCTACCGTTCCGCCCGACAAGCAGCGGGGGCGCGTGGTCTCCGGTCGACACGGGGGGCGGTAAAAGTGCGTCCCCTGCTCGGATACGGCAAAAAATCATGTTTTCAGCCTCCTGCGCCCCCGCGGCGCCTCCTGCGCCCACGCCCGCCCGTACGGACTTGCCGATGCTGATCCCCAAGCGCGCAACCGATGGGCTCCGTCCCCAGCGAGTTTCAAGCCCACTCCCCTCGGAAAGGGCTTGATGATTTTGGAACACCGGGAGAAGGTCAGTCCCGTCTGCCGCCCATGGAGGCGGATTTTGGGCAGTTGTAATTAGCGTAGGAACTGAAATTGTTGACTTATGAAAATTTTTCTCCTCTCACCCGTTGGGATATCGGGGCGCTAGCCGTTAACTGTCCGGGTAGCACATATTTCCAAGGGCGTCAATAAGAATGCCCAGTCAATCTACCATAGTGGAAATATGAATCAACGGTTTCCAAAAATTATTATTACGCTTCATCGGCTAAAAAAAAGGGAGAATCTAAATTAGTTAGACGCACAAAACTACACATACCGTTGGTTCTACTTAACCTTCTGATTCATGCAGATTCGGATTCCTGTTAAAGGTCCAACAGGACGACTTCATCCCCTGACGGATTAGGGTTAAGCGCTTCTTTGCCAGAATCCTTCCCGGTAGAAGCGTACCGGTAACTCTCAGCACCAGTCTCGCCCAGCTGGCGAGACGAGGTTCTCAGCTTCCCACCTCTCACGGAGGGGTGTCCGACCGCAGGCCCTGTCCCGCTGTCAGAGCGGGATGCTCCTCTGGGGGGTCCTCTCTAGAGAAGGAGATCCCAACGTTACAAATTTGGGTACCATTTCACATATATGGTTGCACTGTTACCACTGCACGGCTATGCAGACAATATTCTGGGAAAAGGGTGGCCCCCAGTTATCACCGTCGTGGCGAAGGAGACCATGTGAGGGAGTGTCTTCCTTCCCCCTTGTCATTTTTTTTTGATAAGTAAGTACCCCCATACGCAATCTGGTGCAATTTAGCACCATTTGGAGCACACTGTGCACTACCCACCCCGTGTACCACCGTGAAAGTAAAAATGTACCAGTGGTGGTACGCGTACCACAGGTACCACAGGTAACCCCTGCTTTAGAGGACGGGGATATCGTGAACTCAAAAAAAAAACAAACACGACCTTCTGACCTCGCCCGCGACTTTGTCCGTGCTTTCATATGGTCGCTGTAATCGTAACGACTCGTGTATGGATCGGAGTATTGGAGGTCACCTCCTGGTCTGGCGATTTTAGATCGCCAATCGGACACCCGTTGCCATAAGGCTGATCTGACCGGCGCCACGAGGCTGACACGGCGAACTCGGGCCCAGGCCCGAGTTCGCTGCTGTATGGTCCTCTTTCAGAGGTCGTACTCGGTCGGATTTTCCAAGGTGCCGCGAGGTTCGGGTTTCCCAATTTCCCAAAAAAACAAGTGCAAGTCGGAACGTATTGGTAGCTGCGGTTACAGCAAAACTTGTGGCAAATACCACTGCATTTTTTTCGCCCATTTTCACATTATAGTTTGTTCACATTAAACGACCTTTACTGACAGCTGTCATAACCATGGAATGACTGCGGAACATGTCTACACCACATTTAGCCTATATTTCCTATAAGTGCCCATTCCTAAGCCTGTGGCAGTGAACAGTGGAAACACACTTCCCAGAGAAATGAATATCTAACATTGTTGAACACTCATAGTTATAGTTGAACCACTCCACAAGTTACCATCAAACAGCATTTAGGTGGGGGGGGGGGCACAAGCCCCCATTTCTAGGTCACCACTCAGGAATTGGACCGAGATGTAATGTAAACAAATCCGGTGGGTAGGGTCTAATGTAAACTAGGGCCGAGATTGGCGAGGATTGGAAAGACAATATCAAACCCCACTGGACAGTTAGGTTTTATTGTAACTATTCTGCACAACGGAACCTTCTGATAGATAAGGTAAACATGACTCAGCAGAGGATGGAGTACTGTAAACCAAAAACTGGTCTGCAGCAGGAGCGGGAGAGCTCAAAATAAAGTTGGAAATTGGGATAATTAATTGGATTTAATTAAAATCTAATAACACAGAGAAATAAAGAGAAGCTAGACCAGTAGCAAGATCAGTCAACCACCCAAGTTTCAAAATGATCGCATGTATGGTTTAGAAGGTATGAATTAACGTGACGAACAGAAGGGAGGAACGAACAGAACGGAGAAACGAACGAAACGAAACGATTACGAAACGAAAGAACGGACGGAGAGAGCTGATGACTTGTAGAGCTGACTCTCCCGCAGCATAAAAAAAAGACGCTATCTGATCAAGCCAAAGGGTTCCTGCACCTTAATAAGAAGCTACACACTGAATTTCAACAACAATCGACTCTATCGAGCTCTTACCTGGCCCCCAAACAATTGGGGGCATCTCATGTGCTCATTGCATGATGACAGACATATTGAGTCTCATGAGTATAAGCTTCATCCATCTAGAAGGGGTTATCATGGTTACAAGCTGTAACCAATGCCAGGTTATTACTCTTTCAAACTATCTACCACATGATACATTTGCTCTTGATAAGGGAGCCACACACATGATGCCCAAATGGATTTAGTCAAGCCAGATTTTTTTTTAGTTTATGAGGATTTTCTGCCTTGGCCTTGAGTGACCTCGGGGGCTTCAGACCTGACCACAGATCAATAGGGTTGGTGTACTCATCATAGGTACGCACCACACACACAAGTAATGAGCGCCATTAAATTAGAATGGGTCGCGCGTTATCGTGTTTACAAAACTAAGTTCCCAAAATATGACTTTTCATTGATTTGACCAAAAAATACCCTCCATCTACACAGAAAACCCACAACATGGGGGTTCTCATACTCAACAGAAAAAGCTACACATCTAAATTTAAACTGCCTCGAACCACCCATTTGGACTCATCGTGTTCACGAGGATTTAATATTTTGACCTCTGTTGACCGCAGATGACCTTTCACCTGACCAAAAAAACAAACCAAGGTTCATGCAATCATCATGGGGAACACACAGACCAAGTGTGACCTTCATCCATCCAGGTGGGGATCGTGTTTACAAGCCAGAATATCGACTTTCCACAACAAAAAAAAATAACCAAGAATCACCCCGACCTGAATAAAACAAACAAACAATGGGGTTCCAGTACTCCCCATGAGAAAGCTATTAACCGAAATTCAACTAAGATCTGACCAACATTCGGGGGAATTATCGTGTTCACAAGGGTTTTCAGGCTCTGACCTCTGGTGACCTCAGATGACCTATGACCTGACCCCAAAACCATAGAGGTCATGTACCATCACGGGAACACGCATAACAAGTATGAGCTTCATCCATCCGGGTGGGTTCGAGTTATCGTGTTTACAAGCCAAAATTGCCAAATTATCGACTTTTCACAAATTTTCTATCTTTTTCTATAATTTTCTATCTTGGACAAATTTCACCCGACCTAAACCAAAACCAATAGGGGTCCTGTACACCCTATGCGAAAAAGCTATACATAACTTTAATTGATTGACCAACCATTCTGGACTTATCGTTTTTAAAGGTTTTCAGACTTTGACCTCTGGTGACCTCAGATGACCTTTGACACAACCCCAAAACGATAGGGTTCATGTACTCATCATGGGAAGCCTGGAGTCACATACGGACAGCACACACAAACACCAACAGACCACACGAACCATACACAAATCATACACAAAGGTCATGGATGAATATCCTCTGACTTTGTCCAGAATCAGAAACGGCAAGTGGTACTAATCCTGTGATTTTTTTTCTCCAAGAAATTAGACGATTCGTCGAACCCTTGCGAATCCGCTCCCGATCCGCCCTCTAGGAGTAAGGCCGGGATTCCATAGATGCGTATGCGCTCCGGGCGGGATGTCAGAATCACATATTTATGGAAACGGACGTTTATTTCAGAAGAGAAAACACTTTAAGTGTATACGAAAAGACCATAAAAAGACAGCAGCCCATGCATATTGTCGTTGCTTGGCTTTTTTAAGGAAGTTATTCAATAGAATTCATCGCTTGTGAGACGCATCCGCTACGCTTGGCCTACATGTGACCTTTGCTTATTTCAGCGTTGCCTTCATTTATGAATTTTTGTCTTTCGTGGGACTAATATCAATCTTAGCAAACTAAATAGAACATATTCCAACACTGGCCCCCGCTCAGTTCAGTAAAATGGCGATTTTTTACATACGGCATAAGATCTATGGAATCCCAGCTTATACGGCACATGGAGTGTGAATCCGTCGTCCAAACACGCCTACAACCGACGGCCGCCAGACGCCGCTTTGCACCGCACCGCCCATGCGGTAACGCCCGCCCGGTCTGACTCAGCGATGCTCTTCCACATGAGTGCAACCTCTCGACCCTGTCCTGTCCCAACTGAGGTTCCATGCACCCATAGTCTTTCGGGAAAGTTAGGGGCCATGATGATTTCGGAAAACGTGCGGCAGGTCCGTCCCGACTGTCGTCCGGGAAACGAATTTTTGCTGAATCACCGTAACTTGAAGGTTAGGAATTACGGCGCCATCGGTTAACATGATTGGATAGTGATCCGGGCGTGTGGATTCCCGTCTTAACCCGATGGGTTAAGTGACATGGTCGGACTTTTCTAGCCCCTGCGCCCCGCAGCGTTTGCAACGTTTGGGCTTTACACCCAGTAAATCCCAGGCCCATACCCGATCGGGAAAGGGCATCAGGTCTCTCTCATACCTCGCGCCGAGAAACATATCTGATAATATTAATAATGATTGTCGAGTTTTGCTGATTTTAACTTGTTGGTAGCTTCTTTGGAGTTTTGAAAACGTTCTGCCGTCCCGGGGTGACAGCTAGGGGCCCGCAGTTATTTCTCGTGTGAGCCGCACGAGGGCGCGTATGCCCCCGTCCTCACTGGTTTGACATAATGATTTCGATTCCAAACGGAACTTAGCAAGGCTGTGCACTCGGTGACAACACCGCGATCTTAAATACCGTACATCGGTAACTAAATCTCACCAAGTTGGGACCTTATATTCTTACTCGACCCAGCCGGCCGAGTCCCAAGCGCCGCAGAGCGTTTACGAATCAACCGATTTCCGAGATATCGCCAGCAAGTTTACCCGGGAGTCCCGGCTAAGCACTCGGTCACCACACCGAGACTTTGGAATATGGTATATCGGAAAATTGGGGACCCTGTATTTTTACTCGGCGCACTCGACGTATGCCAGCGCCGAGACCCAAGCAGGGTGTGATCGAGTAATCGATACCCTTTTTACCCGGGAGCCTCGGCTAAGAAATCGGTCACCACAATCACACCGGGACTTGAATACCGTAATCAGAATTGGCGGGTCAAACAGGAGGGGACTTTTCTTTCACTCGCGCACTCGACTTGGTCGGCCCGAGACCCGAACGGGGCTGATCTAAGTCGATCGAGTATCTTGGTGTTGCCAACCCGCCTGACCGAAGCGCTCGAGTACCTTGATATACCGGTACCATTCTATATCTTAAGAACTTCGGAAAGGTATGTGAAAATGTCGACTTCAGATTCCCGATCAGCACACCCGAATTAGAGACGAACTTGTTAAATAGTAAAATCACTGAGGAGATAGTGTTTCGGGCTCATTTATAGAAGGGGCGGGAGGTATCCGTCGCTCTCAAATCGCCACCTTGTAGTGGAGGAAGCCATATCCATGGACAGCAGGGGTTCGTCTCGACGCACGATAGGAAGCTTACCGACATTTTATAACACTTTCATTGTCACCTAAGGATGAAATGTATAACACCGACTAGGACACTACCTGGGTGATGTGTCATCGCACGAGTGTGAACAACTCCATCCGATATATATTCGTATCGCACTAGTGTGAACACGCTTATTTTTTTTAAACCAACTTCCCTGAATACCTCTTATCAGTAGTATATGCATGAAACCACTGAACGACTTGGTCAGATGCTGGTAATCCAACCTAATCTGTAGCAGGAAAAGCAGTTGACATATTTTTTGAAGACTTTACATAAATAGTCATCAAGCCTTCTTCAATGACTCCTGACCTTTTAAATTCCTGAACAACCTGTAGGAAGTCAAACATCCTCAAGGAACAAACATTTGAGAGACCAAAATCTCAGACTGGACAGACAGACGGACGGACGCATGGACGGACGGACGGACGGCGGACGGACGGACGGAACGGACCGGAGAAAAGAATAGGAGAATAGATAGATAGATAGTAGATAGATTAGTAGATAGATAGATAGATAGATAGATAGATAGAGAGATAGATAGATGATAGATTAGCGGATCACAATAAGCGCAGCCAGCATAGCTAGTGTTTGAGCTAAAAATAGGTTTTTTGGGTAATACTCACCAACTGTGATACTGCTTTCAGGCGTGGTAAATGAAATAGTAAAAACACCTTATAAATATCGATTATAATTGGCGTCTACTGAGTGGAATTTCTTGCATGAGCAGAATCCCCCCTGTGCAGGGGAAAAAAATGAAGTACTTTGATCATATGAAAAACTAATAGAATATATCCATATTCGGAGAAAAAGACGCTGCTGCCTACATAAATAAAACAAAGAAAAATCCTCATTAAGCAACTGCCAAAAATAGCTGTAGCATTTTGGCGAAGTTAGCTTTTAACGAATTCCTGGTGTTTTGCAGTTTCCATAGTCACGCGCTCACTTGGGTGGGATCGAACCCATGAAATGTTGGAACTACTAATTCGTAGAACCCTAAAAGAGAACGTGAACATATTACACATATTCACAATGCCGTTTAAAGGGGAACTCCTCACTTATTCTATGAGCACTGCCAAGCCCTATTTAATCGGGACTTATTTGTGTTATCGGAGACAAGACGCGTACGAGGCGGGACAGTGATGGAAGTTCTCTCAAGAAAAAAAATATGAGTTCTGAAATAGGACCAGAAGGAAATGACATTCCGAGCGAGACAGTCAAATTTAGGCAGAAATCGAAAAAATGGAAACAAATCAGGCCTCGTTGCAGCCTCCCGAGGGAAGGAAGGCAGCGATTTTTCCCGATTTGGGCATGTCTTCCCGACGTTCCCTTGGCTCACGTTAGCGCGAGCGGCAGCAGAGGGCGACGAGGAGGGGGTAGTGAATCTAACTCCCACTCCGTTAGGGCGACAAGAGAAAGGCCTTCCTCGTACCTCTATGTGTTAGGCTACGTTTTCTTTTTCTTTTTTATTTAAATGCCACCTTCACATGGTCATTTGTCTATGGGCAGCTTAATGGTGAGAACACAATTGCCTTAAAAATTTGTATTGTAATCGTGTTGTGACCGCCCCACTTGTACGAGGTAAATTGTTGGCTAGTCTGGACACCATACCGGCCTATTCACGGTCAAAGCGAACTTCTAAAAATAACTATCACCGTGAAACAATACAGAATAGATAGCGAACGGGTGGTACAAGTTCCATCCTTGTACGAAGGTCGAGGACTGCGGCGAAACGCAGTATATTAGTAAATTTAAATTTCCGGTTCTCTTGTTCAGTTGGTCTCCAAGCCCCTTAAAATAGGCATGACAGCATATCGAAGGGGTCATCAACACTTTTTGCACATCATGGGGTGACGAAATGGGACAAGAAGTCTCGAGAAGTTCCAGACAAAGGTCGTTTATTCAATGATGTTGCGATGGATAGAGCGCCTGATGCTTTAAAGCAGGGCCTTAAAGCGGCCTCTCACAATTACCCCTGGCCCGAGGTTAAGATCATTACCCCCACACAGGCGTGGGTGTGCCAGCAGATCGAGATCAGTGCAAATGACATGAAACACCTCTCCCGTACCCAACCCCAATTAGCGTATGGGTGGATAGAGAACGAGCCGAAAGAAGGGTGTCCTGTCTACAGACGCCACCGTGGTCAGACACGAAACCTGCATTGTTGACCACATTTCCACAGCCTTGACCATTAGTCTACCATCTCTCTTTGAATGTAGACTCTGTCCGATGACGCGACGTAGCGAGCAATCAGTGTCTCCGTTTTGCGCCGCCCAGCAGGACGTGGCCATGGTAAAAACGGTGAACAAGCTGCGGAATTCTAACTGAGTATAAATATTCGAATGACTTTGTAGGCCCACGGGGGTTAGAGGGAGTAAAATAAGAAAATAAAAAGTTTTTTGTTTAAAATTATATAAAATTTCTTTTTAAACATAAAAAAAACAGGTTTTGATGAAATTACCACTTTTGAAAAAAAAAGTTCCACTTTTGAATAAAATGACCAGTTCTCGAAAAAATTACCACTTTTGAAAAAAATCTCTAACCACTTTTGAAAAAAATCTCTAACCACTCTTGAAATAAAAAAGTCTAGAAAAAAATGCGTTTTTTCAAAAGTGGTAATTAGAAATTATCACAAAAAAAAAAATTCAATAGGAGTTTGGTATACGATGACGAGAAGCAAGTCGGTCTAGACGGCACCTGTAGGAAAATGTGGGGGTGTGGGCGTAGTATGATTGACCTGACTGGCAGACGAGCTCATAACATAACCTCGTCAGGCTTACCACCCATTGAAATTTGGCATGTAAATGTATGTATGTATGTATGTATGTCACCCACAAAACATGCGGGCCTTCGGGTGGCATATATATGTGCGCATGCATTCCAATTGCGTAATTTGAGTTGTGCGTGCAACTTTCGACTAATATGAGAGGTTTGGTAGGTTCATAGACATAACCGATAGTATGATAGCGCCGTCGTGAAGACATTGATACGGTCCGGGTTTTCAAAATGTTGATCGTACACAGGGAGTCCATTTTCGAAAATGTGTCCCGATAAAACACCCTTAGAATAGTGCACTCAAGAGGAGGTCGACCGTAAACGTCGCTCTCGAAAATCACCGAAATTCCACCATCCGTTCCGGTTTGGAATGCCCTCTTGTTTGTGGTATCCCTGGTGACCTGCCCTGTAACGTCATTATTATTGGAAGGAGGACATAATGGAGAGACACTTAAAAAAAAGCATTAAAACGCCATGAATAATGACGATCGAATGCGAGCGAGCTAGCCTATGGCTGAGCCTAGAATTACTGGACCACAACTCGTACCACAATTGGAGATATGGCCATCTCAATTTACATAACTCACACTGACCAGGAGTGTGACAGATTTTCGCCCTAGAACTGTTTTTCGACGCAGCCTGGCGGACTCACATCTGGTAAAGACTGTTATTAATCTCACCCAACCCAAACCGCTGGTGGCAATTTGGTTGGCCTGTTGTCAGCCATTTTCTTAGGGTGGCCAACTTCCAGAGACTGAAATCCGATGATCTGAATTTAACACATCCCACTTACGGGACGTCTGGTCGAGTCGAGTAATTCCCTCTCACGAGAAACAGCAGACCCCACCATGACGCGTCTAAGAACATGCTGTTAGACACCATTGAAAACACATAATTGGGTTCATTCGTAAAAAATTCACCGCAAATTGCTCAGTCCCGGGTCGACGGGTTCAAAGAGACATCCCAGTGTCAAGTCAAAAACTCCTCAAGCTCTCTGGACCACACGAATCGAAAAACCGAGCGATCCATATAATCCGTTGTGGTGGCGTCATATCCCCCATTAAGTGCCCGTTTGAAAAGGCGACTGTGGAACACTTCTACATATAAAAAGCATAAGAATATTGTAATGGGGCCTGAAACAACGCCAATCGTTGGGCGCATCAATATCCAACCACCCGGATTATCCGATGATCTCATCAAGGAGATACCCCAGACGAGTTGACTATACCCGCAAACTTTCCGGATCGAAGCTCGCCGTGGCACGATCGTCCTGTCTCACACGACTTCAAGTCATCTATCGGGGATTGCCTCCACACGCTAGTGGCAATCTTTAATATATGTCTTAACAACTGCAAGGTCCCCGCCGACTGGAAAAAGGCCTCGATATGTCTCATACAGGCAGAACACACCTCGATGATCTAGCCGATTGGAGACCGGTCTCGATGCTTCCTACCATATCCAATCTACTATGAAGAATTTGGACATGAGGGTCATTCCTTGGGCCTTTGTGGAGAATGGCAGACTGTCATACCGAAACAAAAGGGGGCGTTACCGAGAAACGGACCTGAAACCGAAATCTATCTTTTGTTGAACTCGGCAATAACTGACTTTTCGCCATCAAACTGAAAAATTATATACATTTATAGACTTAGCCGCTGCCCTTTGGTAGCATCAGTCAGGATTATATGATTTATGCTTTGAAAACGTATGTTATCGGATAGGTATCGCGTTGAAATTAACCCAAGCATTCACGACTCTAATTTCGTGTGGAATCTGTTGAATGTGTCTACGGGGTTTTATCACGTGATAGGGGTATCATTCACAGGGTTTTGCCCATTTCTCCATCATATTTTTTGAACAGGCCATTGATATTTTGTTGAGGTGGTTGTTGGCTGGTTGTCCAGAATGATATCCCGAACCCAGTCCAAGTATCTGTCGATGACTATTCATTTTGCTGGTAAAGAACAGGATCGCAAAGCTATAGAAATGGTGCAGGAGAACCGAAGCGTTCGTTAACGTAACTGGCATGCAAGTTAAGCATAGGAAGTGTGCGGGTCCTCCATGGTCAGATGGTTGGCAACAACTGTTCAAAATTGACGGTACGGCGTCATAGCAGATTGTTTATTCAGGTAGTTTTCCATCCCCAATTGGAAAAGATGGTGTTAACACCTATCCCGGGTCATGATGTGTTGCCTTAGAAGATAGCATCTGTTGACTGTGTTAGAAAGTGGCTTCACCTCAAGAAGTCATCCAATCGGGACGTCATCTTCATTCTCCTCAAACAAGGTCGGGCTTGGGATTCTGAATCCCATTACCATGTATACATCCCCAAAAGCTTTCCTTGCTGGTTGCAAAGCCTTGAATTCTGATGATCTGCAGACATGCATGGTGCCAGATATCGTTTTCGCCTCCATAGACAAGCGAAAGGCGGTTTATAATGCCGGGGAGATAGGGGAGCACCTTTATTGGGGAATACCGAGTTGATGACAAGGGTAGGGTGGTGAAACATGGGAAACAACTGCATAACTCCATCTGGTAGAGTTTAACGAGTTTTGCATGCGCGAAAATTTGCGCCTCTTGTATACAATGACCTTTATGCATTTGGTCGCCGAGCGTTGACAAGTGTCATTGGTTTTTCGCGAACATGGTTCACTTGCCCGGTATTGAAACCGACTCCCCTCGCGAGGAGAGCCAACAGACTGGATATCTCCGATCCCAAGGTCAATTTTTCAAACTAAATTTGATCCCATGCTATCAAATGCCTATCTTACTCAATTATTCGCTACGTGATGACCTTATCATGGTTCATTTCAAGTCCCTCATGGCAGTTACTTGAGTGTAACTCCCTCCTCTAATTATTATCCTCACATTTATTCCAAATTTGTCTATGTGCAGCCCCCCCTTCGAGCCGTCTCTCATATCATGAACGGCTGCATTGTTTTCGCAACCAGTACGTGTCTAGGCATAATAGGATAGTGTCTTTGATTCATGGAAGATCCTGAAACTGCATCCTCATGCGAGTTGATATATGGTGATCCTATCATAAAGGGGATATCTAGAGGCTACTGTGATCTGACCATTCTTCACACAGAAAGCCGGAATGTTATAGTTTGTGATCGCGTAGCCAAACGGGCATTTATTGTCGAGGTGGCTTGTCCGTTTGATGCATCCTAGAGAATTGTTTACAATACCAAATTCGATAAATGCCAACCTCTAAATGAATGATCACCCTGAAACTCCTTACGACTGTAAAACCATTGTAATCATAATTGGAAGTTAGGATCAGTGTCCATAGACGAGTTGTTCCAGGAATGAAATTAATGGGCTTTAGCACTAGTCTGGAAAAGCTATTGCAAGTCCATTAAAAAAAAAAAAAACAGCATAGTGCAAAAATTGGCTCCAACAAAATCTGAAGAAACGGTGCGGTGTTATTGTCACCTTGGTTAATGAGCTTTTTGCCTGCTTTTCGGTCTTTAGGGTATTCTCCCATTCTATTTGTTCTCCTTCGAAACGCTTATTGCTATTGATATTTTACAGTCTTGTATGCGATATTCTGTTTTATTACTGTGGTCAATTGAGCATAACTGACATAACTATGGATGTATGTATGTATGTGATGTATTATGTATTATGTATGTATGTAGTATGTAGTATGTATGTAATGTATGTATGTATGTCGTATGTATGTATGTATGTATGTAGTATGTCACCCAAAACATGCGGGCCTCGGGTGCCTATCTATGTTCGCTGCCTTCCAATTGCTTAAATTTGAGTTGTGCGGTGCCAATTTCGACTAAATTGAAGTTGTGTGGTGTCATATACAGTACCGGTAGTATGATCGCGCCGTCTTGACATACATTTGCATACGGTAGCCGGTTCAAATTGTGACGTACCCAGGAGTTCAATTTTCGAAATGTTGTCCTCGGAACACACCCTAGATAGACTTACTCCAGACACAAATCACGGACACACGTCCACTGGTTAATATTAAACAAGAACGCCACAATGCGTAGTGATTCCTTGCCTAACTATTTACTCTCCATACTCTACATGGTCCTACTGTACCTCGTATCTGCTTCAAATCAACCTGATAACGCTTGTCTTTTAAATACTTTTTGAAAGCATTCAGTCAGTCAATAACATGAACATATGTACTCACCTAAATAAATATGTGATGTCAAACATTCTACTGAGAAGTACTTTTGGGGTCGATACTTATCGTGTTTACGAGTTTTTCAGCCTTTGATCTCTGTTGACCTCAGTTGGCCTTGAACCAGACCCAAAATATATAGGGATAATCTACATCATGTGAAGACTACATACTAAGTATGAAGTCTCCACACCTCTGTGGTACTAGTTATCGTATATACGAGGTATTTAGACTTTGACCCCTGTTGACCCTGTCCGAACTGATCCAAAAACAATGGGGTAATCTACGCTACAAAGAACAATCTATGTACCAAGTATGAACCCTCTACACCTTTCAATTGAAATATTGTGGTGTATACACATATTTCACACTTTGACCTCAGCTGACCTCAGGGGACTTTTGACCCAATCTCAAAACAGCGGACATCATCAACTCTATACATACATTCCACATACCTGAATTTAACTCTATTACCTTACCGTTGCTGATTATCGCACTTACAAGCTTTCTCCAAAATGTGGTATGCACAGTATCCTATGAACCTCAGATCAAAAGTCAGTGGTAGTGGTCATCTATAATGTGGGTAACCGACTTCTGTGGATGCGCCATGTCTCCATCTTGTGCCTGCTGGCTGTTCTGCGTGTATGCAGGGTGCCATTTGAATTAACCTTACATAACCATAACATACGCTGTTCTTATGGAGGGCCGTTCGTTGAATGCCAAATGCTAACCAGCGCATGTTATAAGAACGTTCAACCGAGCTCAAACCTTCAGCAATATTATGAACATAGGCCTACTTGATTGAAAGCATTGCGATCAGGTAACCAGAGAGAATCTGGTCTAAAAAAAAAAAAAAAGAAATGTGTATCTTAACAGTAATTGATCAGATACAAGTAACCTTTAGTTCATCCTGACCTAATCCTATAAAAGAAGAAATGGTTCGATGAGATTTTTTTTTTTCAAAAGTGGGAAAACTTCGGCACATTTCCCACTTTTGTAAAACTACCAGTTTTGAAGAAAAAGTAATGATTCGACGGGAATGTATGAAGACGCAAAATCCAAATGGTGGATTTGAGGTGAAATCGAGCATGATGGACCCAAACTGGAACATGATGGACCCGACATTGAACATGAATGACCTGGTCCCATACGACATGATGGACTACACCTGACATGTTGGACACTATCGGGGCGGGTAAGGGGGTTCTGAACTGTGCGTAATGACATACCGCGGACCCAACCTTTCCTATCCCACCCCTTTATGTTGGTAACAGACAGTGGCGTACGCACGGGGATGGTTTTGGTGGACATACCCAAGTAACTAATAAATATTAACAAATTGGTAATATTTTTCAGAAAAATTTAAAAGTGAAAATTAGAAAAATAAAAAGATTAAAAAAACCCCAAAATTGTTTTTTTTTTTTTTTTTTAGTCAATACGTAGGGGGAGGCCATTTGTGAGAGCGTCCTTCTCTCGGGTCCTGTGAAACCCGGTTGATGCATAACGCCACATCGGACGGAGTTACAAGTGACACCACGATACTCAGCGTGGTCGAATTGGGTGGGAGTGTCCCGTTCTCGGAGGGCTGAAAATTTGTCCCAGGTGGAGGGGGACACCCACACTCAGCCTATACTCGCCCGCAATAACAGGTAACAGAATCGTGAGAAACAAACTGGTGAAAACCGCGTATCCATAGCATGTCGAGAAACGCCGAAGAATAACAGGCGATAGAAGGCGAGTCTCAACTCGAGTCGGCCGGTAGTTCAAATTATTGTTATTGGGGGGTTTTGCTTTTTTGACGGTGCTTAGGATGGTGTGCGCAAAACATAAGGCATCTCACTAGGGGTGGGGGTAAATTGCGTGATTGGCGTTTTTCAGCCTATAGAGCGCAAACACAATGTCGGACGCAGCTGAAAATTACACCAATCGATTCAGCGTGGCCCAGAGAAGCTGATAGAACCTAACCGCTACGTTTGTACAAAAATGTTATTTCGAAATCCCAGATTGGCAGCCACGTCCACTTTTCTGTCGCCATAACACCAAAATAAGTCAATTATTCGAATATGGTGAATCCGACAAAAAATATATAATAGTTAAAGATCGGAAAACCGCTTGCGCTTCTCCCCAACTTCTTAGCATATTCCAATATTGAGCTTTGGTCACTCAACAATGCTCAAAATCTCTCAATAACAGGATGAAAAAGAGGAAACTGAAAGCACCAGTGTTCCTCGTGCCGAATCTATTCGGTTAGGGTCCCATTCGCCGTAAATTTTGGGAGGTTGTACGGGGAGTCGTATTTCACAATGGGGTAGCTATCTACTGCCCCTCTAAAATTAGTCGAAATTAGTCCAAAAATGGACGCCGATTCCAAACCTCCAAACGCACTTTCGTATCTCATAGCTATCTCGCGTGGAAAACATCTTTAGAAATGCGCTCTATTACCCCCCAAAACTGACCCGATACCTGTCACTCTCGATGGGAACAATGTATAAAGGTTCTGCTCTTTTGTCGATTAGTAAACAAATTCTCTAACAACGCCCATAACCATAATTTTCGCCATTCGATGTCGGGAAAGTGCACATTCCCTTTATGTGAATGTCTAAAATTTCACAGTGACATATAAGCAACTAGTGTTGTAGAACATGTTTGACTGCGGATAAGCAGCTCGAGCAGTTACAAATGCATTCTGGACTTATCGTGTTTACAAGGATTTTCCGACTTTGACCTCCGATGACCTTTGACCAGACCCAAAACCCAAAAATTTAGATTCATGTACCCATCATGGGGGATAACCTACCAAGTATGAACCTCATCCATTCAGGTGGGGATGGGTTTAGCGTGTTTTACCAAGCCAAATTGGCTAGAATATAGATTCTCCAATATTTTCCCTTCATTTTCACTAAAAAGACTCCGGTCTACACCAAAACAATAGGGGTCGTGTACTCCCCATAAGAAAGTTATGAACTAAATTTCAGCTCGGCCGGACGGAACAATCATGAACTTATCGTGTTTACAAGGTTTCAGACTTTGACATCTTTGTGACCCCTATTACCTTTGACCTGACTCCAAACAAGTAGGGATCATGTACTCATTACGAGGAACCTACATACCAAGTATGAGTTCATCCTTCCAGATGGGGGTCCGAGTTTCGTTTTTTACAAATAAAAGCGTCACATATGCATACATAGGCCACATACATACAACACACATAGCATATGCAAATCGCCGCCCTTGGGGTACTGCCAGGTAACCCGTTAGGCCCAGGCCGATCGTACAGAGCCCCGACTCCAGTTGCGCGCTGCAGGCGGGCGCAGCGGGTTGGCCACTCTGGCATCGGAGCGTGCGGCCGATCCTCTTTATAGCAATGCTCCTGGCAGCCTCCTGCTCTACTCCCCATGGCCAACATCTTGGTACTGTTTCCTGTTCCTCAACTCTGTTTGAACTTACGGAGCCTGGCATTTTCAGACAAGGGATTATACACACATCCCATCGACAACAGTCGACCCGTGTCATTTGCTGCCGCTAAACTTCGCCCTTCTCGCATCGTGAGAGGGATTTGGCCAAATTCAATGGGGGAATGCCTGACGAGGCGTATGTTTTGAGCTCGTCTGCCAGTCAGGTAAATCATACTAGATATTGGTTTTACAACTTACAAATTTCCATCATGAAGGTTAACCACACCCCCACTTTCTTCTACATGTGGCGTCTAGATTGACTTGCTTCTCGTCATCGGCACACTTGTCCTTAAAACTCCTATTGAATCGTTCTTGTTTTTTTTGAAGTTTTTTTTTTCAAAGTGGAAATTTTGCCCAATTTTTCCCACTAACTTTGAAAAAATACCCATTTTGAAGAAACGCATTTTTTCAAAGGTTGGAAATTTTTATTTCAAAGTGTTAGCTATTTCTTCAATTTTTTTTTTTTTTCAAAAGTGGGAATATTGTTTTTTCAAAGTGGTAATTTTTATCAAAACCTTTTTTTTTTTTCAAAAGTTTTCTACGCGTAGCTCGGATCCAAGTAGTGGGACCGAACACGTTCGTAGGATAAATTTAGGGGAGTAATCAATAAAAGATTCTGGCTAGGCGGGGCACCATCAGTCGTTGTCGCCGAATGAAGTTAAAAAAATCGGTCATCGGCTCACGTCCGGAAGACACCTAGCTGCATCCACCCCGGCATCACTTCCAATCCCCCGGCCTCCGCCGGGCAAGCGACTGTTCCTGAAGCCAGAATATCCCCACTCCGAGGTACCCACGGAGCTGTGCCAACCTTAAGCTACATGTTCGTCACTGCGGCGGCCCGACCTCCGGATCTCAATAACGACAGGACACGGTGGACAGGATCGTCCGCCGGGGGTCGCACCATGGTGCCCAGTGAAACGCAGTTGGCGATGGCGTATCAGGCAACTAATCTTTGCCGGCCCACCTTCTCAAGAACCCTGCCATCAACACACGGACTTGCCAGCGGTGGCCAAGGACATGGCGGAATGAGGTTTAGTGGAAAAATAATCCAACCTCTACCATAGCCTGACAGTGACCGTCCATGCCTCACTGAATGTAGCAAGACTGGAAGCACAGCGGAGCCAAAAACATAGCTTGGTTCCTCTGTGCAGATATCACGACCGCCACACGCCACGATCGAGTGACCTCATGAACTCCATTGGCCAGCCCGAAGCGTCTACTAACACCAGGCTCGCACGAAACAAAGTCACTAATGACAACTGCTGATGTTTAGACCAAAGACTCATGAACCTCCACTATTCTCGCCTAGCACCTGGACTGACCCAACAGCACTGTCCAAGACAGCACTGTCTGAAAATGGGAATGTCCCCTCTATTGTACGGTGGGCAATTTCGTTGAAATCTCTTGTAGGAAATTTAAAAAAAAATCTTGGCTTATTGAAAAGTTTTAGATAGGAAATTTACCTACCCCCGCACCAGTGTGCATTTCAAGCGCCAAAACTTTCGATGACTCGGATGCTACAACAACGGCTCAGTGGTTTACTTGCCTCAATCTTTGTTTATGAAACTTTAAAGCAATACGATAATGGCTTACATTCCCATGACAATCCCCCATGCCTCAGGTGGTAATTATACGCCGGGAATATTTCTTTTTTGCGTGTTTAGAAATGTGAATATGTTGTTTAACTTCAGGACACTATAGAAAAAATGTTTTTAGCATCTTTGATCTCATGGTGCCTTTTGGCATGACCCTAGAACCATCGGAGTCATGCAATTCCTATGGCCAACCGATATACCTACAATGAGCATTCCACATGTTTGCATTGGACAGTTATCACGTTTATACGCCTTTCATGCTCCGACCTATGTTGACCTGAGGTGACAATTGCGCTGATCTCAAACACTATGGAACATCCATATTGACCAAGCTTCATGCCAAGTATGAACCATCTACATCTTTTCATTGCACAGTTATTTCGGGAGGGGGGGGGGGTTAAATAGTTATCGGGTTTCCAGAGAGAGGTTTTGAGACATCGACTGCTGTAAACCTTAGGTTTCTGATCCCAGAACAATAGGGATGATTTGCCCCCACATGACAAACTCATATGCCAAGTGTGAGCCCTCTTAATCTTTTCGTTGAAATAAAAGGTCCTCAGAATTTATCCTCTGTAGACCTCAGGTGAACGTGACACCAGAACAATAGAGATCGTCTGCTCAACGTCTGGCCAACCGACAACCGCCAATGTGAGTCATCGTCATCATTTTTGTTGCAGAGATATCGTGGTTACAAAATATCCAGACTTCGACCTCTGTTGAATTCGGTACCTTGGGCTCGACCACCTAATGGCTAAGTATGAGTCGTCTACGTCTGTGGTGTGCTAGACGGTTGTTGCGTTTCTGTTAGAAATCTTCGAGTTCACAAGGTGTTTAACGTTTGACCTCTATCAATCTTAGGTGACCTTCGATCGTATTATAAATCGGCCACTCACTAAAACGAGGCATATTAAAAGAGTAGGACAAAACGGAAAAAAAACTGTTTTCCTATTGTGCTCTCCAGTGGTCGGTTCTTGGTCCATTAATCCTTTTGGCCTATATATGAACGTTCTCGATGATTCTGTACAATCCAGAGTCGAAACATTTGCGGACGACACTAATTATATCGAAAAGTGACTTGAATGATGGTGATGCAAAGTGATGCATGTTTGTTATTATAACGCCAACGCATTCTTTAGTTTAAATGGTCAAGGAATCCATTTCAATTCTACATGTCTACATTGTAACCTTCCATCAGTGTGCGGAAACGGCTAGGAAAGGTAATTGGATTCTTCGCTTGATTAAACCTGTTAAAGGTAATTTCAGTTTTCTTGACAAAGACATTAATGGCAGGCTGAAAACAGTTGGCGAGATCTCACCTGGGGGATTCTGTGTAAGTGTGGAACACCTTTTTCGCAAATGATAAGCTGCTAATTGAGAAGAAGGAGGGCTACGAGATGTTTTTTTCTCACTGTCTGCGAGATTATCGTATATGACGAATGATTGACAAGGTCTTTTGTTGACTTCATTTGAGCTAAGTCAAAACTGTCCGTAAATTCGATAACCTTTATTTCGACTACTTCTTTCAATTTTCTAAAGTCACCAGATAGGGGCTATTGTCTCAACATTCGTGGTAATCGCTGCAGATTGAAAAATTCGGGAGTTTTCGTTCCGCGAAGAGTGATTATTAATGAGCAGAACAGCCTCCTTGGACTCAGTGCCTTCCTGACCCTTTCCTACTAAGCTAAACTGAGAAAAGCTAAACTGAACTAAGCTACTAAGTACCGTGAAATGGGGTAACTTTGACATCCGGGGGAACTTTGACAGGTTTGGATTTCATCGAATCGGCCGACCGCCCTCTATTTTCGAAGTTATTACTATGTGTGATATTGACGTCATAAATGGGGGAGATATTTACAATCAGGTTCTCTATAATAGATGCAAATCTGAAGTAGTTTCAGAACATTTGGAATGCATAACTAATAAGCCTATTTGCACATTTATCTTGCAAGCTCCCACTCCGCCGTAATGATATTTGTACATTTAAAGCATTTTCTAAATCCACGCGTCCTCAATGTGAACGAATCGAACTAAAATTTTATATCATTAATTTCCATACTGTTATGTCTGTAACTGATCTGCCAAAGTTTCTCCGAAATGAAAATGAGCACCAGACAGACTTCACATTTACATCAACTTTCATTTTTATAAATAGGTTAGATTGACAATGTCATTTTGGAAAAGAGAGCATGTGTGCTCTTCACAGACCTGAATGCGTATAGCCACCGGATCGCCCATATGTTTTACTGTGCAACAATTTGCGGCCAATTGAACGCGCGGGGAATGCTGGAAAGACAACCAAATTGATCGGTTCGTGCAAATGGTACATGCCGTTAACCAACGAGTTTCCTGTGGCGAGCAACGAGACGCCGATTTTGCGGCAAATTACGCAAAATTGAAGCATGTGTGACGCCATATACGAATCAATTTCTGTGAAGAATTCAATATTCTGAGATTTTGGGAATAGTTCTTGTTAATGTAGTCATGATGTAGACGTCTTTTGTATCTACCCCCTTCAACTGATAATGAAATAAAGGAGTCGTACTAGGGCATACATCTAGGCTTAGCCTTTGGCCTACCTAGCGTGCGTTGTCTGGCTTAATGAAGAACTACGTAGGCAGGCATACTCGACAACACTAGGTGACTAAAAATAACATGTGGCAGCTCAGTTAGCAAACTCCTTCTGCAACTAGGTAGCCTGATTAGGCTTACCTAGCACAGACCCGTATTCAAGTCAGTGGAATCTATGCCAAGTGAAGATGTTTGCACACAAAACGATAAAGGCGCTGATTGACCATTAGTTCTTGCAGATCCAAAGTGCAGATTAATACCCGGCTAATAAGTAGTTGCGGTGACGAACGATGGAACGCCCGCATTCCTAGTCCACTTCCATCCACATGCGCCCAACAGGAAGGCCCTGCTTTTAACCAATAACGACAAACGAAAACCTGAGGCAGCGGCGGCGCCAGGGAGTGCTGGCTGCGATGCCGGGGAAGGGGCCGCTTGCAGAGACTGCGACACCACGTGTCACTTGGATCTACCTCTCATCCTCCCTACGTGGTATGTAGTGCCCATCTCGTGCAACGGTTTTTGTCATTTTATCGATACATGATAACAATCCTGGCTGGATGTTGAAATTGTGCCATGCTGCCTTGCCCAATTCTTAACGGTTACATTCCTGTGAGGGAAGAAAAGTAAGATTGTTCCACTGCCCAAAGTATCACACCCTACTGAAAAAGAGACTATCGCCCTTTTACAATGTGTCAATGTGAGGTGTTTGGAAAAACTCATACGCAGAGAAATTATGTATATACTATTCCACCTCTCGACAAGTATCATTTTGCATATCGTACTGGCAGATCGACAACAGATGCCTGTTTGTTATTAACACTATTTTGCGTGAACATGTGGACACTCTCGGAAACTACGCTCGGGACCTCGGGTATGTTCCATGGACTTCAGTTCTGCTTTTAACACGATTTGTTGTTCCAAATTACTACATGACCTAACATGACATCATTTCAATTTTATATAATTATCTCATCGGTCCCGAAGGGCAGATGAGATATTGTAGTCACTTTGCCATTTCACCTATATTTACTGTTCTGGGTTGCCATAGCAACGTGCTATGATTTATATTTTGATAAATTTTGTCCTTTTTCAACTCGCGAAAAGGTAGCAAGTAGAAACAAATTAATAGTCCCACATTTGCCGATGATATCCTGCAACTGAGCTCCGGGGATTGCCCTCTTTGTTTCCCTTTTTATAAATTAAACCGTACGACACTGGGGGTCGGCCAAGGTGCTGTTGTTTGCCACCATTACTTTTGCTGTTACACAGACTTTTTGTGTTCACATTATGACATGTTCTTGTTTTGAAATATGCAGATGACACACTATTGTTGGGCTTCGTAACTCCAGAGATGTGCATGGTATTACGAATTATTTGTCCGCTATTCATGACACAGTCAGTTGGTGCCAAGATGACCTCTTTATTAACTGTAAGAAAACGAGGGAAATGAATGATGGTTGACTTTCGTAAAGTCATGATCCGGTTTTATTCGATGGTAATGCTATGACGTTGTGTCCGAATCTAGGTATTTAGGGCTTATTTTCAGTAATGAGCTCAAGTGGAAAACCGATTTGGATAATATGGTAGGGAGGATTCAAATAAAGGTTCATTATATTGGGACTTGCCGGGTTGGATTAGATTTCGAGAAGCAGCTTTGGCTTTTTCGTACAATTGTGTTGTCTTTAATCATTTATTGTGGTCCGTTTGGTTATCCTCTTGTGGTAAATGCCAGATCGACTGCTTGAATAGATTTTTCAAGAGATATTCTGCTATTACAGATAATATATACCCTTATCAGAGTGATCACATTCTCTTTGACTATTATAATAAGCCACGCAAGCACTACCTTCTTGCCTCGCATATCAAACTACTGAATATTGACTACAGAGATAATCCATCTATTTTTCATCATCTTTTAATGTGAGCTCGTAGTCCATTTATTATATATCGTTTTTATGATGAATTCAATAATTATTACTTATTACTTTTTGGACTTAAAAAAACTTGCACTTTGATTTAGCGGTCCAAAAAGATAATATCGTATTATTTAGGTATTCTTGAATATTTATCGAGCAGAATGTATTTTTCTCTTGGCACTAGCTCCGTCGGCTTCCCGATTTTGTGGGTGTATCATTCCTTGAAGAAGCCTTAATACGGCGAAATATTGCAATTAATTATTATTGTCATATATATAATATATATATATATATATATATTATATATATATATATATTATATATATATATATATATATTATATATATATATATATAGATATATATATTATATATATATATATATATATATATATATATATATATATATATATATATATATATATAGATATATATATATATATATATATATATATATATAATATATATATATATAGATCAGTTGGCAGATCAAAGGAGAAAGGAGAAACAAGCGAATATTGCAGTTAACGATGTCATTACATACTGCTATATTTCGAGGTCACCAAGACCCCATCTTCGGAAAATGGCGAATACATACACTACAGTTTACACGAGTATAGCAATACATGCCAGCTATTCCAGCTAACAATTGTTGCCTAAAGCACCACTGGAGATCACACAAGTCCTAGTATAGACGGTTATATAATACTACATAGAGATAAATAGCATTAGAAAAGTCTCAGAGGGTGCTCACAATATTACAATTCAGGTCAGGCCCTAATTCTTTTATATGTAGACTCTCTCTAATCTTCCGCCTGTACCACTGCGGCTCGTTGCCAATAACAACACAATGATCTTCAACAGTTGGCATGCTATGCTTGGTGTCATTGCAATGCTCATACATCACCCCCCGTTCCCCCCCCCCCCCCAATGACTCATTGTAGGCTCATAAATCATCCGTTCAGCGCCTGGGTAGTCTCACCAATGTAATGAATTACAATCGGGGCAGTTAATCTTATAAACGACATTGTTAGCATAATTATGACCATGTCTGTCTTTGAAGTTGAACATAAACTGTATTTTTTTTGTGTCCAAAAGTGATCTGGACCTTTACACTGTATTGCAAATGTACGATACGTGACGCAAATTTTTCGCAATCTTTTCACTTCTGGGCCCACAGTAGGGTAGCGGAACAATATTATTTTACTTGGCGTGGGTTCGAGGTCTCTAATTACTCGGCCATACCAAAACGCATTCTTAATGTGTGGGTGTACGATTCCATTACTATTAGTAATCGCCTAGGGTAACCGTTAAACATCAAGGTACGTCTTATAAACGATAATTCATTGACGAATAACTATGAGGAAGTACCACTTTAACGTGGCGCGTGTTCGTGTACGCGTTAATCACAGATATTTTGTACTTTTTGGGAGACAAGATTTCCAATTGATAAATAACCCAGTGAACGTCTTTTTACGGAATACGGAGGTGACAACAGTATCCATACCGGTTTTGCCAACTAATCTTAATACTTTCACATCTAGAAAGAAAATTGCCCCCCTTTCTCTGTTTCAAAGGTGAATTTAATTGAACTGTGAAATGAATTGATTTTGTGAAAAAAGTCATTCAAATAATCACCCGGAGTATCAAACACAAAAATGTCATCACATATCTTCGGTACTAAGCTTAGGGCAGATCTTGACCAACTTATGCTCAAGGTGACACATAAAAATTTCAGCTAGGCACACACTCAGTGAAGATCCCATTGCACAACCATCAATTTGCTCGTACAGATCCCCATTAAATAAGAAATGGGAGGAAACCCCTTTAACCAGTAATTTCTTAAGATCTGCCTTCTTAATGGTAGTGTCAATTCGTTTCTCGCTATAGATATTAATCTAAATAACATCAAAGGTGAAATTGACAGGTACATTCGTGAATAGGGATGTTACATCAAAACTACCCATTATCATGTCACTTTCTAGATGTGGAGAATTTGAACCTGTGAGAACAGAACTGATACGATCCTTTAGTGTATGTTCGTTAGATGTGAAGGGACGCAGTAATTGGATTAGAAATGCTCCCAGATTTTCGTTGACTGTCCCAATGCAACTGACAATAGGCCTGAGTGGAACGCCCTCTTTGTGTATCTTGGGAACCCCATACATACGCCCAGGCTTGCATCCACTTGCGTACATCTTACCGAATTCGTCTTTGTTGATTTGCTCTTGTTTTAACAGGCGGCGCAAGAGGTTGTTCAGAGAGGTTTCCTTCTTTACAGTGGGATCGGATGAAAGCTTACGAAATTTGGAAGTGTCATTGAGAATTTTTTCAAGTTTAGTGTTGTAGTCAAGCCGCTATGAAACGGCGTGACAACGGAATATAACATTCACATCGATGTGCTTAAAGGCTAACAAACGAAATCGGACATCGTCATTCTGAAGCCAGATAAAGGTAATGCCATCGTTATACTTGACCGGCTTGACCTGAATTGTAATATTGTTACCCACCCTCTTGACTTTTCTAATGCTATTTATCTCTATGTAGTATTATATAACTTCTATAACTAGGCTGTGTTATCTCCAGTGGTTGCTTTAGGCAACATTTGTTAACTGGAATAGCTGGCATTGTATTGCTATACTCAAGGGCGGCGATTTGTGTTGGCGGTTGGGGGGGACGGACAAGATGAATACCATCTAAGCGGAGCGCCACTAAGGTTGGCACGTAGCGTACAAGAAAGTTTTCGTTTGCCAGACCCCCTAGATTGCAGAAACTGCACTTCCCATGCTCGGGACAGTCTCACTTCCCTAACATTGATAACAATTTTTTATTTCAGGGAAGGTTCTCCAAAAACTTATCGCAATAGGGAGCAATTTTTAAGGGTTTTGCGTTGGGTGCTGTGCATTCTGAGATCTATGCCGTGAGGTTTCAGTCCACGAACTGTCAATCGAAATGGACAATGCCACTACCACTACGTTCGCGCGAAGCGCGAGATTTTTGCAGGATCCAATTTGACCAACGATCGACATTGCACTGACCACTTTCTGACCTATCACTTCCGATAGGGCAGGCCTGAGTTTTTTACTTAAGATTACGGCCTCCGCTTTTATCTTCTTTGCGAACCACAAGCGCATGGGAGGGACATTTTCTACTTGGAGCCAGACTTGTGGCCAAATGAGTAAACACAGAAGTATAACGCAACTGCACCGAAGCGCGCGCGAAAATTTTACACTTTTGGACATTCCATCTAAAGGAACTGGCAATTTTTGGATATGAACTTGTCTTCACCAAAAATTTTAATCATGTCTTTGCACGAAATTGTGGCGTTTCCTGGCCGAATCTTCGCTGACTATTTTATGGGGTTTCCACCCGCACCGTTGCCTGCCCCCTTAGTAGTGCAACCGTGCACGCAACCAACTTTCAAAAAGGTCGCACCCATAAATTGATTGCCGAATACTCTATTTTAAATTTGCAGATAGACCATATTTTGCCACAACAAATCATAGTCCCGCCAGGTGGTAGACTTGCCTCATCGCCCCAACATCTTCCCCTCAAAACAACAGAGTTTAACCTTTTTGGCATTATCCACTCACACATTCAGGCAATAATTTGGATTCACTTTTGGACAAAAGGGCCCCTGTTCTTCACTTGAATTTTGAATCATGTCTTTCTGACAACTTAATTTGTGTCGTCCCTGGTGCATTTTCGATGCCGCACCGTGTGCCCCCATCGTGATAGTATGTGCACAGCGTAGTGCACTCAACTTTCAACAAGGGTCCGTATCAGAAATAAATTAACAAATCACAGATCCCGCCCGCAGTGGCATACCTACCGACCTTACCCCCCCTTCGTCTCAACCCCCTTCACCTCAAGATAGCGATTTGTTTGACAACGTCCAATGAGGAGAGACACACCTTGATCTGGTGGAAAAAAGCTAAAAGTCTTTGTAAACATAGGGATTGGAGGAAGAAACCCTTCTTCTCATTGATATTGAGAACAACCCAGAGTAAATTTTTCAGGCATTTTTTGTTAAGGAACATCATATGTCTGCAGAAGGCACATCATATTCTGAACACTACCGACACATGAAATATCCGGGCGCAGCGCGCAAAATGTCGAAATGGAGGCACAATAATTCCCTCAACTTGATCACTTAGGTCATCAGGCATTTGTTTAAAACATGGGTTGGTGCGGATATGTCGGATACGGGGGGTGTCAGCGAAGTAGCAGTCGGGCTCAAATATTGGGGGGGGGGGGGGGGGGACAAAATGCATTGCGTCCCCCCCAACCCAAATATTGGGGGGACGCCGTCCCCCCCCCGTCCCCCCATGATCGCCGCCCTTGGCTATACTCATGTAAACCTGTATGTGTATGTACTTCGCATTTTGCCTGAAGATGGGTATTGGTGACCTCGAAATAATAGCAGTATGACCATCGTAACTGCAATATTCGCTTGTTTCTCCTCTATTCTATCTGTGTGGACCACTTCTGTATTCGTATATATATATATATATATATATATAATATATATATATATATTATATATATAATATATATATATATATAATATATATATATATAATATATATATATATAGATATATATATATCTATATTATATATATCATGGCAAGCGGGATAGCGGGATATTCCTTCGATGACCCTTGTATTAAAATTTCGACGTTTCGGAAGGGTTTACGCTTCCTCTTCATGGACATACAATGTTACACTGTGCAATTTACCATATACACATCAACTAGCCGATTGACAGACTCCGACAGTTGCTATAACAAACCGATTCCTGTCAGTGCAGTTATCGACCTGGTTCCGCTCGGCTACCCTTTCCACGTTTATTCCGTTGGTCTGGCAAGTCCTTAGTTGTGTTATCAGTATTGCTCCCTTTGTTCCCGTCGTTGTTTTGTCACAGTTAGGCAGGCTACATACCCAATAAGTTCAAATTAGTACAAGAGCCCCCAAAATGCTTTGCCTAGCGGAGTGTTGCGTTTCTTGAATTCTTGTCTATGTCCTCTGTGTCTCTGTCTTAGTTCACCCCCAGTTTCACCTACCTATTTGGTTTTTGACAGTCCTATGCAGTTATTAGATAATGGACTTATTTGTGGTGCCACGTGAACTGAATCCCAATCATGATACTGTGTTTGACCAGAAGAGTTACACTTGAAAGTGGTCGTTTCACTTAGGGCGCTACACGTAACGCAGTTACGTTTGTGGGTACGGTAGCACCCCCTCCTGGCATTAGGACCGCATTTGTGGAGATTTTTGCCCTCACGAGTAGCTTCCGCAGGTTGGGGGGTTGGCGGAAAATTACTTTGGGAGGGGAAGGAAATGCATTCTTCATAGTATCAGACAGTTGCAAAATGTTGAAATGCCTGTTAATAATCTCCTTTAGAGGGCGGTAGCGGGGATTTCTAGGTTTATGACTAGTGGCGCTTTCCCATTTGATTTTATTATTGAACCTTTTGTTTGCGTTTTTCAAAAGGTCCTCCCTGGATTGACTATCAGCCTTCGTGATTTGCCTCTTACACACGATCACGTGGGGTACCCCCTCTGGGTGAGATTCTTTCGAGGGTTTCAAAACTTTTGTCCTTGTCAGTAGCTTCAGAACAAATACATTTGTACCGAAGAGCCTCAGGCTGACTGTAGGCTATGTTATCTAATACTCTTTTTCATGGTAGATGAGTATTCGACATACATAGGGTCTGTACACTTCTACGTTCCACAGCAGCCGATATTGATGCTCCGTCTTAATGGTCACTCGTGTCCGTCCCGTGCCGTGAATCCCCCCCCCCCCCCCTTGAGAAATATATTAATTACCTAACGCCTCTACAAACGCGCGATTCGCCGCCCCATTGGGGATAGTCTAATGTTTAGACGATTGTGTCTTCCACTCGACCTGGCATACTTATTACATCCTCCAGTTGTTTTACATATGTATCAGTGGTGTAACCCGTACCCTCACAATTGATGTCGGGGTTACATGCCCATGGATCTGCAGGGGAGTAGAGTAGTTGTATCTATAAATGTTCGATGGTGGCTGGATCGCAAGATGAGTCATCGAGTCTTGAACAAGACTACATTGGGGAAGGAAGTGGGAGGCTCAGAAATTGATCCCATTCCCTACAGAGCGAACTTCCTCTGCAATACCTCCTGTTGAAGTGTATAGCATCACTTGTCGGATTCTTACCTTCAGCGATACAACTAAAATTACGAGTTTTGTGCGCGAAGGTAGCGCCTGCTTAAGTTTTCTTTCTGGAAGAGGGCGCTATTGCTCTGGTGTGGTCGTGAATGACATTGGGGACCTACTATTCTGCCGGTATACCTGCATAGTCCCGGACACGTGCATAGATAGCGGACACTACTTCAACTTCAATCGAATGTCACCATGGCAACATGGTAATAGTTCTAACTCTTTTCGGAAGGTAGGTAGGATTATTATCCTACAAAATGGGCCGATTACTAGTGAGTACTTACACAGAACCTGGCCGAATGAAGGATTCCTATTAAAATATTGTATCACTGTAAAAATTAGATTCAATAGGCCTGTAGCAACAAGCCCTGGCCATGCTGTACTGAATCTCCTATACAAAACAGAAGTCATTGTGGAGCCTCGTTGCTATGGCAACAGCGCCCTTACGTGACAGTGGTGTTAAATAGTGACATGGCATTCAGGCGCCACGATTAGCATTTTCGCCGTAAGATTAGATTTGTACCGTTTGACAGCCTCCTTTAATTCGACCTTCACATTATTGAACTCTAGGTCACTCCGTTGATGTCATAACCTTACGCCTAAATGGTGTTTTCCTTGTTCTCTCTGCCAGAAAGCAATCGATTCGTATTCCCGAATTACTTATGTTGTTTCTGTGCTTCCGTAATAGATGTCTGATTTTTCCAGCTTTTTCTGAAATAGGGTAACACTCACTGAAGTAGTTGCAGAATCTTGCACTATGATATACAATCTTTACTATGGAACAAGGACGGTATTTTCGGGGGTCTCTGGTCGGAGAAATTCGCAGATAGAGAGTAAACAAACTGAATGTGTTTTGCAATGTTACACACAATAGGGCGCCCCCACATCGAGTTTGTGTTCTCTGACGGAAATTTGGACAGGGCACACAATACAATGATGTCTTCTCCAGTTAATATAATACCTCCATGGTAGCAACTCCAACTCTTGTCATTTCATTGCAATCTGGCAACTCCAAGGATTCTTCCGGCCTTCTCGTTCCAGCGTGTCGTCTCCCTCCCGGTAACGGCGGATAGGGGCCAAGTGACACTATTTAATTCCATTCAAATCGACATGATCGACGACAATTTCTGCCAGATATTCAAGCATGCATCAACCATCTTCTGTTCTAAGGTGGGTCACTGCAGTGTTATTATCCGTTTATTCAGCTGAATCGACTTATTGCTTTCGACGTCAAGTTTAATATCACCCTGCATTGTTTGCCCGTGACTATAGTCCAACGCTTGTACCAGTTGCGCTACATTCTCGGCTTCGCTTGCCGTTCATCGACATCTCCACGCACGTAACAGTGTCCTAATAACCGACTTCAGCTTGCGACTCACTGCAATACGACAGCCGCGACCTTCACGGTCGGGTATTCTCATCTTGCATTCTTTTGAAAGGTCTTGTTATGTGAACTCGTGATAGTAAGAAACTGCATACACAAGCTACGCACTGCATCAGTCCCGGCATCAGTACCAAAGACAATATAGCGCACGAAGTGCGCAAGACTGGTTACTCTATCAATTGTGTACACGAACGTGCGTAGTATGCCATGGAGCAGAGAGTCCGCCAATTTTAGTAAGCAACATTCAGCTTACTATCATTCCTTGAAGAAGCCTTAATACGGCGAAATATTGGAATTAATTATTATTGTTATATGAAGTGACTGAGGGGTGCGTCATGTAGGCTACGGAACTCGTATTATCCACAGTCCACAATGACTCACCCTCTCCGGGATATGGGGGGTGCATCAGTGACCAGTGAATTACACAACACCACGTTTTGTGTAGGGGAATGTATCATAACTAGTGTATTCAAAGAATGTGTGGAAGACTCAACAGTGTGCGATTACTATCGATGTACACAGACGCTTTTGATTGCCACGGGGGAGGGGGGGGAGGGGGATGCCTCCTATTTAAATGCTTTGCTGAGCGATGGCCTTGCTGGTTCCTGATAGCGGCATAGAGACGTCGACATATTGTGAATACAGTACCACCACAGGCTGACAACAGCCAAATAAGAATTGCGAGTCTCATGTGGACATGGATGCGTCTGTGCACAGGTAGACCTGTGGAGTATGCAAACACCACACACAATGCACAAATAACACCTGTGTGTAAAGCTCTTAGGCAGTCATTTGAACACTGATTGAATGACAAATCACCAATTTAGACCCCTCCCCCAGGATGTTGACTAGAGAGCACCTGGATTTGTTCCCCCTCCACTCCCCCCTCCTGGAAAAAATGGAAAATTCAGGCGACGCCACTGGCCATTCCATGTCACGTAAGTCACAGAATTTAGGAAATTTCAACTAAATTCTCCTTACACCGGATATAGAAGTCTTCATAGGTCTGAATTGTAACCGGGTCCATGGCCGTCGTGTTTTTCATGATGGCTGCAGTGCCCTGAAAGTGCCTATAGCTCACGGCCACGATGGCCGTCCTGCCCAAATTCCTTTGCCGTCATGCCCTCCGAAGTGGTCTATCAACTTGATACTCTTTCAAAGAGAAACAAGTCGCATTTCCTGTTGTAATGATCCTAAATACATCTTAAAATAATCCTAAACACCTGAAATACAATCACAAATTTCTGCCAAACGGCCGAAATTGGCGGTATAGGCCTCGTTTGCTGATGCCACAGGTGTTAGGATAGCTTTTTTTTTCAAACGTGGATCTCTCTCGGATCAGGATCATATATCACGAAAATACCACTTGTTTTCTTGCCTGAATATATCGAAACAATGTGAGCGGAGTATGGGGAGGCTATTCCACCTCTGAAAATTATTTGGGCACAATTTCGGTGGATGTACTAAGTAGGCCTACTGAGGCAAAACGGGGGAGGGGAGCTGCTTGGAAGTATCTGTATGGTCTAGGCTCTAGGCTAGTACAAACACCTGAGAGGTTGTTGTCATACTTAAGGCCATGTGTAGCAGCAAGTCACAGTTAAAAATGAGCACTTCTAACTAAAACTCCAATGTCTATTGTTCACTTAGAGCGACTTGAAGGATTTAAAAATCAGCGGCCTCCTGTGAATCTCACAGGGTAGCCGTTCCATTCAAGTATTGTCCTTCGGGTACAGATGATAACGGGTAGCAATCTTATTGTTGGCAATGAGGTCATAAGGGGCGTTACTTACGATTACAGTATGCGTAAGGGATAACCTCTTCTAAAGTGGTCACCAAGATGATAACTGCATACAATGGATTATTATTATGGGTTACCATCATACGTGTGAAGCATTTAAATGATTAAGCGACATTCGCCCAGTCCCTTTCTGATTGGTTGATGTGTTAATGCCCTTTGGAGTTCGAAGGGACAACGTTATGGGACTTGATCTCACGATAGAGAACCACAAATCATCCGCACGCAGCTTATATCGAGAGGATATTTCTGGGAAGGTCATGTATGTATCTATACCAAGAAACAGGGAGGAGGCCCAAAACAGTTCCTGATGGACTCCTTTGATGTAACTCCCACTCCGATGAGATGAGTCTCTCCTGTAGAAAACTGTGTTGACGTTTTGTGAGAAATGAATGAATCCATTTGAAGCGTGATTCTGATACCTTCACTTTGAAGCTTGCGTAAGAGACGGTGATGGTGCACACTGTCAAACGCTTTTTGAAGGCCATAATGATCAAGTCAGCCACTCATGCATGCCTGTTTCTACTGCCAATAGGCATTATGGCATATGTTATGAAACTTGTGGTTTCCCATGCAGGGATGAATTCAATTTCATGTTAAATATTATTCCCATTCGTAGGCATCGCTTGTTGGGCTTTGAGTAGCAAATGACTACCTCGTAGATCAAGAAAGGGGAGTAGCCACCAGCCAAGGGAAGGTGTGTAGGGAAATTTTTTTTTTTTTTTTTTTTTTAATCATCACTTGCCGGACAAAGGACCATACCTAACGAGGCCCGGCAAGGGTTGCGGACTGGATATATCGCCACGAATTCAACGGCGAAACCTTCACAGGTAAAGGAAAAAACAAGGCATGCTCTTTTGGGCCGGTACTGTATGTGAAGCTGAGGGGGTACTTACACGCCGAGCGGCAACCTAATTCACGATTGCCTACCCACATTTTTGCCCTGTTCAATCCCTCATGCTGAGCGCAAGCGAGGAAGGCAACAACGGTCCATTTTTAAAGTCTTGGTTATGACCGACCGGGATTCGATCCCAGGCCTACCGGGTGGAAAGGACGCTCTACAAATGTCAACCACTCGGTGGTAGGGAAGCCGTAATGGTCTCCTGTCAGAGTGGTGGTTTGCAAAGTGTTTGTAGGCGGGGGAGATGGGTTTATGCAAGAGCGTTAGGATGGAGGCCCCCCCCCCCCCCCCCCCCCTCCCCCCCCAGAAATCCTGTGCAGGTGGACCAAAAGTATTTTGACCTTTCATTATGGGCTTGCAGTACCGTCCATGAGGCTTTTCCTGTTATCAATTCACATTTTGGCATATTGCTTGGTGCCATGCCATACGGAAATGTTTGCCCTTGAGTGCCCTCCAAAATTTACTAAGTAGACGAGGCCAAATGGCCGCGCCCTCCCTCAACCTTAATCCCAGCCCTCTGAAAGTATATCCCATAGAGATTAGGTCTTGAAGCATCAGAGCAAAAATGTTTAACAGAATATCCTAAGATCTTTTGCATCCCACGCTCAGTGAATATTAGCGGCCTTCCAATTTCCGCACGTACGTCACGCAGAGATTTTCAAGAAGAAACACAGTTACTGACAGAAAGAGGAATCCTGTGAAGTACTGCACAATATCAGGTAAGTCATTGTTAATATGTGAGATAAATGTAGGCCTCCCAAAAAACTATACGTGTCTGTGACTGTTTACTTTTCTCATTGATAAGACCTTAATTCCTGTAAGTAAGTCAAACATAGCGTCGTAAGTCACAAATGCATGTGCTCCGAGCATTATACCTAATTAATTGTTTCATAAGTCTGCAAGAAAATATTCATCATGTGAAATATTTGGGCATTGTGTAAGATAAAGTGATTTAAAATAGATGAATTCTTATCAGGTTAGAGCAACAACATAATTTTTAGAAGAGCGCCCTTGGTTTATGGTTATTGGAATACGGGTCTACTCTCTCTCTCTCTCTCTCTATCTCTCTCTCTCTTCCATAAATCCTTAATCATCCTTATATTTACAGGCCTTTCTGCTAATTACTGTTAAATAATGAAATAATAAGCAGAATATATATTATGGCGAGATAGAATATGAAGTGGCAACACTGGGAGAAGCACATGTTACCTGAATGACCCAATGGTTTAGTGTGTGAACCTGTCGAAATAGTCCACTTTGTTCGTTTCCTTCTGGTGGACCCAAAACTAATTGGCTGAAACAGCTGCTTCATAGTAAGTACTGTACCTAAATCTTGTCAACTATTTTTTTTATTTGGACCAAGCATTATACTTTTCCGAAGGAAAATGGTGACCTTAGCAATACAAGCTTAGGATAGGTGAAGTCTATTTAAATTACATGCAGAATCCCAATAACCATTCTGCGAAATTACTCCTGCTGACCGAAGACCCCTGAGAGGCTTCTAGATTTCTTACACACTGATTTGGGATATCCCTTGTCTTCGAAAGGCCTAATTAAAATACCCTGCAACACTTTCAAGTGTTTCGCGGATATTATGGTTTGGGGTGTAGCCGACGTATCCGTAGCCGCCGCTGTCTCCCGCCGCCGGAATTTTATTGGTATCGCAATACCTATAACCGCTTTACACCCTATTGAGCCGAAACTCAGTACAAACGTCCACCCTAATAAAAGCTTGGGTGGATTCGCAGTGGGCAATACTCATGTCGCTGCCCTCTATTTTGGAGGTTTCAAAGTTAGTCGATTTACACCAAACTTGGTTGGGTGAGGGGTTACGCTCGGTCCCAAAAAACATTGCGGAAATATCAGTCACCCGGAGGTCAATTTTTGCATTCAAGTGCCACCATTGGCATTCTGCACAAACATTAGGATGCCTTCTGCCAATTTTGCAAACCCTTCTTCTGCCTGCCCTAACCTCACAGTTAACCTGGCATATCATAATCAGTTTGATACTTTTTCCACTAATTGCTCCGAAGGCTGGGATATACAAACAGCAGCCAATAAAATTGCGAGTCTCATGTGGACATGGATGCGTCTGTGCACAGGTATTACCTGTGGATATGCAAACACCACACACAATGCACACATAACCCTGTGTGTAAAGCTCTTGCAGTCATTTGAACACTGATTGAAATGACAAATCACCAATTTTAGACCCCTCCCCCAGGATGTTTTGACTAGAGATCACCTGGATTCTGTGCCCCCTCCACTCCCCCCTCCTGGAAACAATGGGAAGTCAGGCGACGCCACTGGGCCATTCCATGTCACGTAAGTCACAGAATTTAAAGGAAAATTTCAACTTAAAGTCTCCTTTACACCGGATATAGAAGTCTCGGGCTGGAATTAACCGGCGGCCATGGCGTCCGTGTTTTTCATGATGGCTGCAGTGCCCTGAGTGCCTATAGCTCACGGCCACGATGGCCGTCCTGGCCCAAATTCCTTTGCCGTCACTGCCCTCTGAAGTTGGGTCTATCAACCTGAGACACTTTTCAAAGAGAAACAAGGTCCGATTTCTGTTGCAATGATCCTAAATACATCCCCTAAAAATTTAATCCTAAACCCTGAAATTACAATCACAAATGTCTGCCAAAACGGCCGAAATTTACCGGTATAGGCCTCGATTTTGCTGATGCAACCGGGTTTAGGATAGCTTTTTTTTTCAAACGTGTATCTCGGATTCAGGATCCTAATCACGACAATACCACTTGTTTTCGCTGAAAGCTCGAAACAATGTTAGCGGAGTAGGGGAGGCTATTCCACCTCTGAAAATTATTGCGGCACAATTTCGGTGGATGTACTAAGTAGGCCTACTGAGGCAAAACGGGGACGGGGAGAGCTGCTTGGATGTATCTGTATGGTCTAGGCTCTAGGCGAGTCCAAACACCTGCGAGGTTGTTTGTCCAACTCAGGCCATGTGTAGCAACAAGTCACAGTTTAAAATGCGCACTACTAACTAAAACTCAAGGTCTATGTCATTAGAGCAGACTTGAAGGATTTAAAATCAGCGGCCTCCTGAATCTACAGTTAGCCGTTCCATTCAAGTATTGTCCTCGTGTACGATGATAACGGGTAGCATCCGATTTGTGGCAATTAGGTCATTAAGGTCGTTACTTATTTCCAGTATGGGTAAATTGAATAACCTCTTCTAAATGTGGTCCAAGATGATATCTGCATACAATTGGATTTTACTTCTGGGTCACCATCATACGTAGAAGCATTTAAATGCATTAAGCGACATTCGCCAGTCCCTTTTTCCGATGGTTGGTGTGTTAATTCCCTTTGGGAGTTGAAGCCCAATCATATGGGAACTTGATCTCAACGATAGAGAACACATCATCCGCAAGCACTTAATATCCGCGAGGAGATTGCTCTGGGAAGGTTCATGTATGTAATTATACCAAGAACAGGAGGAGGGCCCACACAGTTCCTTGAGGGACTCCTGGATGTAACTCCCCTTCAGATAGATGATGTACTCTCCCTGTAGGCAAAAACTGCTGTTGACTTTTTTGTGAGAATGAATGAATCCACTTTGAAGCGGTGATTTTGATACCTGCACTAATGAAGCTTGCGTAAGATGACGTTTAAATGGGGCACACTGTCAACGCCTTTTTTTTTTTTTTTTTTTTTTTTTTTTGAAGTCCATAATGATCAAATCAGCCTACCCTTCATGCCTGTTTCCTCTTCTTCTCTCCTAATCTACTGGCACTAGGCCATTATGGCATATGTGTTCACTGAAATTTGTTTTCCTTCCATGAGGGTGAATTAATTCATTTTAAATATTATTCCCGTTCGTAGCATCGCTTGTTGGGCTTTGAATGTAGCAATGACCTCACCTCGATAGCAGAATGGGAGTACCCCCACCAGCAAGGGAAAGGTGTAGGGGATTTTTTTTTTTTTTTTTTTTTAATCATCTTGCCGGCCAAAGGACCCTACCTATACGAGGCCCGCAAGGGTGGGCGACTGATATATCGCACGAATTGTCAACGTACGGCGAAACCTTCACCAGGTACCGTGACAAGGCGATGCCTCTTTTGCGGTACTTTAATGTGAAGGAGGGGGTACTTACACGCCGACGGTGCAACTACTTCACAGATTGCCTACCCCCAACATTTTTGCCCCTGTTCCTATCCCTCATGCTGAGCGCCAACGAGAAGGCACAGGTCCCCTTTTTAAAGTCTTTGGTATTACCCGACCGGGATTCGATCAGATCCCCGGCCTACGGGGGGGAAAGCGGAACCCTACCAACTGTGCTAACCACTCGGTGTAGGAAGCCGTAATGGTCTCCTTTCAGTGTGGTGTTTTGCCAAGTGTTTGGTAGGGGCGGGGGAATGGGTTTATTGCAAGTTGCGGTAGGATGGAGGACCCCCCACCCCCCAGAATCATGTGCAGGGGACCAAAATTATTGTGACCTTCATATGGGCTTTCATACCCTGTCCTGAGGGCCTTTTCTGTTACCAATTCACATTTTGGTATTTTGCCTTTGTGCCCTGCCATAGGAATGTTTTGGCCTTGGTGTCCCCTCCCCCTCCAAAATTCCTAATTAGACGAGGCCAAATGGCCGTGCCCTCCCTCAAACCTTAATTTCCAGCCCTAAGGTCTCACATCCCATAAGGGAGTATTATGTCTTGAAGCCATCAGAAGCAAAAATGTTTAACAGAATAGCCTAAGCAATCTTTTTTTGTTTGCATCCACCTCAGTGAATAATATCGCCCTTCAATTTCCGTCACTAAGTCACGCATATATTTCAAGAAACACAAGTTACTGACTGAGGGAAGATGGAATCCTTGAAGTACTGCCCAATATCAGGTAATTCAATTTTAATATGTGAGAATAATTGTAGGCCTTCCCAAAAACCCCTATAACTTGTCTATAACATGTTTACTTTTCTCATGATACCTTAATTCCTGTCACGTAAGTCACAAATAGCGTCACGTAAGTCACAAATGCATTTTGCTGAGCATTATAACCTAATCTAATGGTTGGCATAGTCTGCAACGAAAATATTCATCATGTGGAATATTTGGGCATTGTGTAATATAAGTGATTAAAATAGATGTGAGATTCTATCAGTTAGAGCAACAACATAATTTTTAGAAGAGCCCCTGGGTTTATGGTTATTGGAATTTAGGGTTCTACTCTCTCTCTCTCTCTCTCTCTCTCTCTCATAAAATACTTCATATCCTTATATTCACAGGCCTTTCTGCCTAATTTAATGTAAATAAGAAATAATAAGCAGAAATATATATAGGGCTTAGAGAGAATATTAAAGTGGCAACACTGGGAGAAGCACATGTTACTGGAATGACCCTAATTTTAGTGATGAAACACTGTCAGAAATAGTCACTTGTTCGTTTCCGTTGGTGGACCAAAAAACTAACTTGGCTTGTAAACAGACTTCAGAGTAAGTACCTGTACCTTCTTGTCAACTATTTTTTTTATTTGGGCCAAGCATTATACTTTTCCTAGGAATGGTTGACTTGCAATACAAGCTTAGGCATTTGGTGAAGTCTTTACATGAAGAATCCCATTTATACCAGTTCTGCGGAAAGGTACTCTGCTGACCAAAGACCGGAGAGGCTTCAGATTCTGTAAACATGATTTGAGATAAGCCCTTGTCTGCCAGGAAAGGCCTATTATATCCCTGCAACACTTTCATGTGCTTGAGGTATTATGGTTTTGGGGGTGTAGCCGACGTATCCGTAGCCGCCGCTGTCTCAGCCGCCGAATTTTATTGCGTTAGCGCAATAACTCTATAACGCTTTACCCATGTAGCCGACCGAAACTCAGTACAAACGTGTTCCACCCCTATAGGTAATATTGATGGGCGGGGTGGATTCGGAAAGTGGGCAATACTTATGTCTGCTGCCCTCTATTTGGAGGTTCAAGTGTGTTCGATTTACACCAACCTTGGTGGTAGGGGTGGTAAGCTCCGGGTCCCAAAAAAACATTGCGGAAATATCAAGGTCACCGGAGGTCAATTTTGCTTAAAGTGCCACCATTGGCATTTATGCACAAAAGTAAGGAAAATGCCTTCTGCCAATTTGCAAAACCCTTCTTCTGCCTGCCTACACCTCACAGTTAACCTGGCATACCATAATCAGTTTGATACTTTTTCCACTAATTGCTCCGAAGCGGGGATATATAATGTGGGCGGTGTTACCGCCTGCAACATTTCCTAGTTTTCATTTTCAAGCTTAATAACAATAATGAGGAAAAATAAACTTTATTTTTTGTGAGGATTTGTAATTAAATTGTAGCACATCGTTCTGCAGATATGGGGAAATCTGGAGCCCAGAGGATGAAAGATATGCGCAATGAGGAGGCAGCAGAAGATCCACATTACAAATCGAAGGAAAATGCAAGGATATCCCAGATTCAGAGACGAAGAGAGACTAACTCACATGAGCTGTCAGCTTTTAATCCAAATTGGTTTTGAGCGTGCATTGGTACCCTTAAAGGGAACTTCCCGCCAAAAATATTTAATGTCATATGGTGTTGCATTCGAAATCATGCCAATCAAACTTTGTTTTCATTTCATAGCATGTTCCATATAAAGTTATATTTTCAAAGATTAAAACAAATCATCAAATCAACGGCTAATTTGGCAATTTTGCAAATGGCAACATTTGATGACGTCATATCTACCAATTTAGAGAAAATGAAAGAAAATACTGTCTCTTCTCTTAGAATTGGTAGATATGACGTCACATAGAGGGGTTGCCAGTTTAGCCGAATCAGCAAATTATAAGAAATTCGAGGAAGCCATATCTTCCCCAACCAACATGCTATGAACCTGGAACAAAGTGATTTGAAATGATTTTTTATTCTCTTCAACATAAGAGAGTCATAATTTGGCTGTAATTTCCCTTTAAGCACGGTGCTTTTCCTGATTTGCTCAGAATGATGGGAAATGAATTTGCAATCTCCATCTGCATGTAAATGACTCCCACCTTAACAGTGAGGTCACACCATAGAGCATTGCCTTATCCATGCCCTGGTTATGTTTTCAGCTTGGCGGGAGTGCATATCTAGTATGAACTCTGGCGGCTTGGTGTTGGATGTTTTGGCAAGTGATCCTACAGAAAGTCAACGCTGTAGGGATTTGCTGCAGATGGAACGGCACACTGCACATGGAATGGAATACTTGGCAGGGCTACAGGGCAGATTATTTGTGATGAACCCCAGGTACGCTTGCCAATGCTTTTAAATGTCAGTCAATTCTAACTTCTTGTGAAGTGAGTAATTTCTTCATGGCAAAACTTATTTCTATAAAGATATAAATCAATTTTTCACATTCATTTTGACTCATAGAATTATATGTGGTTTCAAACAGCCTGCAGTGAAAGCATCAAATTTTGTTCACAAGCAGATACTCCTATGCTTTGACTTTAGATAATGTGATCATGCTGTCATCATGGGATCACTTGCTTCTGTTTAGACTGCATCCATACAGTCTGTAGTCTATTCATGTTGTTGAGAAACAGTGATAAACCATTTCTAATCTGTCACGTAATTCACACTAACCTTTGTGACTTACATGACGTCACATAATTCACACATTTCACACCATCATAATTATGAAGTAACTTGTTGAAGTGTTTTGAAGTTATGATAGGTTGTTGTAACTACCTTTGCATTTGAATGATTTTTTCTCTATTTTTTTTTCTTTTCTCATTATTTGGTCACGTAAGTCACACCTGAATAGTAAACTAAAATTTGCATTTAATTCCACATAATTCGAAGAAGATGAGAAATTACAGACTAATAAATACAAACGGACAGCCCATAGCAACTGTTTGGCTGAACAGTACACATTTCTTTCTATCCTCTTTTTTAAAACCTCCTCTGCCGTTTATTTTGTGGTTATGTTCTCGTTTTATGTGTAACATGACCTACCTAACATACCTGCATTAGTAGTTATGGACGACAATCATATGGCACAAAAAAAAAGAAACAAAATTATATCTAATGCTGCTCTGCTTCTTAGAGATGACATTGTACACCCACACTGAATTGAAAAATTAGCATATCAGGACCACTTGTCATGGAGGCCCCACTGTGCTTTGGGCCAACAACCCTTGTCTTCATGACCGGCACTCGAAGGGGCGAGAGTCGCCCACCTTTTCACAAATTCCGGAATCCCTACCCCATGAGGGACCTACTAGCCCGGCCGACTATAAGCACTATTTCCAATCCATTGCATGGTATCACTCATGCTTTTTCCGACACGAAGAACGCCCTCATATCTGTCCAATTTTCTCTTAAATGTCAAATGTCATATAACTAGAACATGTCGGGCGGGTAAACCCGCCGACGATATATCCATCCCCTCATCTCTTATTCAAAGAAATTTGGTGAACATGAAACCGGACAATATCGTGGAAGAAGACATTTATAGACTTGTGGAATGAACAACGTGTATGTAAAGGGTCATTCCATCATGCCCTTGTTAATTGTATGAGGCACCCCTACAGCCCCCCGGACAAGGTGCGTCCCAAAATAAGCACATTATCTATATTCAAGATTTTGACCTTTAACCACATGGCCCACCCAACAGAGGTCAAATCAGAGGTCAAAGTTCACACACACACATGCAGGTTAACACTTATCTCATCAACAATGGTGAACCATCAGCCTTCGCAGATATTCATCTCTCTGATTAAATAGCCAAGAACAGTTTTGGACCCTAATGACCCCGATGTACCTTTCATGTTGACATTTTTTATGAAATTGGTACTCTCCATGTGCTACATCCACTCCTAGGAGCTTTTGCATTCTGATGAACACCCAGTGCTATTGCCAAAAAGTACTAAATAGTTTTGGACCCCTAGTGACCTTCCATGACATGGGTGACATTGGCGTTTTTAATGAAAATTGTTACACAACTCCATGTGATGCATCCACTCTAGAAGCATATTGCATTCCAATTGAACATGTCCCAATGTTTATTGCGAAAGGTTAACAATTGAACTTTGACCCTTGTAACTACCAAAGTAAGTGCCCGCTCGAAGCGGAGTTTTGTTCTTCTCCATAAGCACCGAAGCTCAATCACATATCCCTCTATTTTTTTTGCCTGTAACTCCTGAAATAAACACATATTTTTAGATTTCTACCTTCACCCACATAACCCCCCACGAGATCAAATGCAGGTCCGAGGTCCACACTGCATGTCACATTATATCACAATGGTGACCATCCAAGCCTTCGCAGATATTCATGTTTCCGATTATAGCCCCCAAACACCTTTTTTGAACCCCTAAGTAGAACCTTGAATGACCTTTAAATGAGATACAGTTTTTTTGAGAATTGGTACTCTCCATGTAGATACATCCACTCACAGGAGCATTTTGTATTCTGTCTTCTGACACACCCAGTGCTATTGTCCACAAAAGTACTAAATCCTTTGTTTTGCCCCCCTAAGAAGAGTGACCTTTAATTACCTTCAATGACATTGGCGGTTTTTATTATGAAAATTGTTACAACCGCCAGTTGATCAAAATCCAATCCTAGAAAGCATTTGCATTCAATAACATGTCAATGTTTCTTGCGAAAAAAGTATTTAACTCCTCATTTTGACTGATCATGACAACTAATTGCAAATTAGTCCCACACAACTTTACCCTCAAATTGATCTTGATCTTTGAATAATAACTTTATCAGGACTGGTAGTATGGTCCATACTTACAAAGTTTCGTTCAAAATCCCCAAAAGTTTGAAGAAAATATTTGCATAATTATTCTACTCATATGCTAACGAATATGTAAAATAAACACACGTAATGACCTACAGTGATTACAACGCAATCGAATAAATTTATCGGACTGTAGAGGTCCTACTCCTACTCACCAAGTTTTGTGAGAATACCCACAAGTTTATAATTTGCCTAATTGCTAATTGGGCCAACTATTATGCAAATTAGTCATACGAGATGACCTCCTGTGCCCTCGGCCACATTAGGAAATTCCATCGGCACTGATCATTGGCCCTATTCACCAAGTTTCATGAAAATCCAATGAAGTGTGAAATATCACATACATTCTCTCTATAGGTTTAGCTATACGGCCTAAATGCAAACTTTGACCTCGGATGACCTTGAAATTGTCCCCTGTTTTCGGCTCCAAAACACTACCCACAACCACCACGTTTCGTTAATTTGCACGACTTTAAAATTTTGGGCGAAAAAAACCTTGCGAAATAGAGGGGCAACAACTCTACGATAGTACCCCCTTGTGCTTGAACGTGGTGGTAATCCGAGATTTTACTCAACGGACATGTGTCCCAATTTTTGGGTGCAATCGGATAAAGTGTAGATCGGAAGAGATCGATAACGCCTAAAGTTTTCCGCGGCGGCGGAGACGGCGGTCACACGGCAAAACCATAATTCCCCGACACCTACAGTAGTTGCGGGATAAATATCGTACTCCCAACTGACAAACCGCCTACCGCGATGAAAATATCAGCCAGCATGCAGTAACCCTCTAACACACAACGAAACAAACCGATATTCACTACCAGCAACGCATGGCCAGTATTGCCGCGGCGTGAGTTTTTGCTTACTAAATGGCGGATTCTATTCTTTCGCTCCATGGCCGTACTACACTCCACAAAATAGACAAGTAATATCGGTCTTGCAACGCTACAATAACCGCTAAAGAGTCTTTGATCACCTTTCATTTTGACAAACTGCCTGTGAAATAGACTGGTTCTAAGTTTGGATTCCCTGGATGTGACTGCCTGGGAAACTTGAAATCTTTTTGTTTGAATTTATCATTTCTGGAAGTCGAATCATCTTATAGTACTTTTTACACACCCTACTGTACATTCGGTTTATTTCCTGTTTGTGTTGTTATTTTGGAACCCTTCGAAAAATAGACAAATTCTCCTCGGTGTCCATCACTACAGGGGACCAGTCTCCTAAAAATTCTGTGATGACAAAGCTTCATGGTGACGACCATGGTAATGACTCGTCTGCTGTGATCTCACCCGAACTACCACTTGCAGTACCAACACTATTTTAACGAAACAATAAATATGGAGGCCCAACTCCTCCCTCCTCCAAGGGCTCCATTAACCCCAAGCCTCAAAGACCTGGCCATGGCTGAGAAACACCATCACGAACATACCATAGCTCGACTTCTGACGGCCCACCAACATCGGAGGGGTCGCTACATCCCGTGCATTTTTCAGCGGGGTACCCATAGAAGCGATCCTAAGGGCAGCGGCATGGCAAACTAACACAACATTTGTTTTTCTTGCTACCCTCAGAATACCAAAACTCCAGATGGTGACGTTGCCAGGGCAGTGTTGAATCCCCCAAGACGAGGTGCCCAGGCCGACCACCACAAGCTACTATACAAGTCCGGGGCATTGTGTAAGTATAACCTAGGCAGAGAAGCGAAGTAGACCCCCGAAAACACTTACCTGGTTTTCGGGTCTGCGCGTGTATGAACTGCCTAGGGTATCCTGGTCGCCCCCCTCCTCCCCACCCAGGACTGTCTCGCGGGCATTCTCGAGAGACTCTACATGTGGAACTCTGGAGAGAGAGAGGACGATGGGGTGGCCATTGCGTATGGTAAAATCGCCAAGATGGGACTAATGGCTAAATATAGGGGGGCTTGGTTAAGTGTACCGTAAGGCAGTCGTCACCGCAGACCCGAAACCAGGTAAGTTTTTTGGGGTATTATATATATATATATATATATATATGGTTATATATATTTCACGAACTTTTTCAACTTGCTGAGTTATCCTCATAGATTGTCCAAATGGCAGTGAAGCTCTGGGGTTGAGGCGCCACATGGAAGATTGTATCTCTGACATCAAAGAGTATTGCTACTAAACTGCACAGGTGCAATGTGACATTTCGAAAACCCCACACCCCAAATTCACAAAGTTTTTATTCAGATCCCATCTAGAGTTTGTTTTGTAAAGACTGTATCTAGGGGATCCTGTGGTTCTCCCCGTGTGTCACCAAGACAACTTTGTGCAATAGCGGATGTCAGTACATTTGAATCAGCTGAAATTCGGTCTTTGGTTTTCTGCTGTCATAATGGTAATAAATAAAAGTCCCAAGAGTCCCGTCATATTTACACGAGCCATTGGCCTTCAAAGAAAACTACGTGATCATTGTTTATGCTTTTCCCTGTTATAGCTGAAACAAAAAGGATCCTCAAGAAGTGACCATGGCCCATATCTACCCACAGCAAGCAAGCTCTGTACTCCCTCTGATGACCTGCCATCACAGGTCAACCAGACAATCCTCATCCCCCTCCACCCAGGGCCAGGACACCCGACCGGCACAACACGACCTGGTCCCGGACCAGAGCCTTCTTTGATGACCCCCAGAGATGGGTACCGAGAGCAAACCAGTTTGAGGAGGAGCGGATGATGTCCTCTCCAGTAGGAGCCCATCCCTCAGCAGTGGCAGAGAGACGGCCAGTCCGTCATTTAGAGGACCCACTGGTATTCTGTCACCACACCTGAAGAAGCTCAGCTCAGAGGTTATGGTGAGAGCCTCGAAATTAATTATCATCCATCTTTTAAATAACGACTGGTACGCTGTTACTACAGGGAAATCTGTGGAATACATGATCTCAACCGTTTTTTTGAGAGTGATTCAAAGACCTACTTTTTCAGTGGTTCTCAACTGCATCATACTGTAGTATAGCCGCTTCGAATCATCATATATTCTTGTTCATTCATTGCAATATTCCCTATTTTGAAGTTGCAGTGGCTCTTGCTTTTAGCATGTTTATCCCAAGATTAGGGATCGCTATAAACTATATTATAGTATTATTATATTTATATTATTATTAGTCCAGAATGCTGACTGTCGTCAGGCTGAGTTTAGAATTATAGATTTCACAGGAAATGTAAAAGAAACCCTTGTATATTCATGTAGACCGGGGTCTTTTGGTGGAAACAGGTTACGTAAATTTAAAAGGGAATTTGACAATTTCAGCGTGTAACACATAATCTTAGCACCCTGGATAGATGAGGCTCTTACCTAGTAGTGGGTTCCTCCTAATGAGGACAGGCGTCAGCAGTGCTGATTCACTCTGAATGGGGTTCGGTCAAGGAGTCACTATGCCTTCTGGCCTTTGGTTTCGTGGTATTCTATACTGACACCTAATTTGTAAGTAAACATTCTACATACAAAGTATGAATATATGCTTTTGTTACATGTTGCCCCATGTAGGTCATGTACCATGACCCTACACAATCATGTAGTTCAGGATTGCATTGAGTGGGAACCCCCAAAAAATGGCATTCCTAACTAACAGTGTTTACTGTTTAAGAGTCTTCAATCGTGTGGAACTTGGGGGACAGGTGCACTTGCCAATATCCCAAGGAATACTAGTCTGAACGTTATCCAGCAGCCCACAAAATAAAGGTCAAAGTGTTTACTGCTGGACCTAGCAATTATAAGGACCATCTTCGATTGCATGGGTTTGGCTCTACATCATGATGATAATTGGTGTACAGTGTGTTTAATGTGTTACAATCAAACCCTCAATACTGTAACGTGCTCCCAGCCACGACTCATGGAGGAGGGGTCGGGAAGGGCCAGTAGTGAGAAGGCGCGGGTTCAGTGGTTCACCGAGAATGGTGGGAGACCATACCCTGTGACAAGGAGGACAAGGAACCCCACAAAATAACCACGCACTAGGACAAGTGGGAGTTGCTTGCAAATCCCATCCCTTTTGCTTGATGGAATACAGAACGCATAGGCTATATTTGTTCATCACTATGTACCACTTCAACAAGGGGATTCACAGGCAAGGCTGCCCCAATCGCGGACGCTGACCACGCAGCAGGGCGGAGGGGGGGGGGGGTCAAATCCAATCCCAGGTGCGGCACGTAAGATCTGCCGAGCTGGGCATACAGCCCAAACAAGTATCCAAAGAGTGGCACTGATGTGCCCCAACCGGCAAATGCCGCAATGCAGTCACTAGTCCTGCCAGCCGCCCGGGGAACCACCGGCCCCACCTACCCTAGCACGGGGAAAACCCCCCCACCCTGGCTGACGGGCAGCAAACCTAGGAAGGCGACCACTGCCCAGCGTCTGCAACAACAGCATGCATACTCCCTTTGGAGGTTCTTATGGGCCGCTGTTGGACCCTAATAATGAACAGAAAACCTACGTACAAAAATAAATTCAAATTCCCTTAGGTAGGATAAAACCATACTGGCCAGCCTCAAAAGTAGTTGCAATATCCCCCTCGACGCACGAACCCTTCACACTGACAATACAACAGCAATGAAAATTTGCTTCAATACACAAACAACCATCCCACATAACTCCCGCAAATTCCTATTACGTAACGCTACTATACCGCTCAGGCATCACCTACGGTTGGCCGCTACAAACCATATAGAATATGCCGATCCTATTCATGGCTGTGACTGAATTCTCAAGTCTACTGACATAATCCTCCAGCAGAGGTATTTCCTTGAGACGGACTAGCTCTATCTATTAGGCAAACATGGGAACTTATTTATTTTTTTTTTCACTCCTGAATTTTCACAGCTTTGCGGGTAGCTGAACAACTGCTCACAGCCTGAGCCAAACAGAGCCTGGCTCCTTGCTAAAATCACCCTTGCCCCTCCAGCAAGATTGAAACTGGATAGGTTCTTTTTGACTATCTGTATAGCTTTGGAGAATTCATTGGGCCTGAATTATTCATGTCTACTTTTGTACTGAACTCAGTACTGAATCTTTCATGCACACACGCTCGATATTTTTGTTATTTTCCTCATTAGGCTCTACATCCAGGGTCACGTAGCGAAAAGGCTGATCAGATAGCTTGTAATTCTTTGAAGACCCTTGAGCTACATCGGCTAATCTTGTCCAAATCTTTAAGCTTCGATCGGGAGGTATGAAGTGTCCTCACATGATTATCATATTGGTTATGTGACTCCTTCATTGTCTTAAGAACCATCAGCCTGAACCACTGACGGTCTTGCTCAACATCACCTCTCTGTTTACAGTAGCCTCACAAAGCCATACATTTCCTTTAGTTGTCTTTTTTTCCATTTAAAAAGTTACTGCTTCTCATGGCTAGTGCATTCTGTTCCTCTCTTAACCCTAATCCCTAGGCAATGGAGAGCATAGTTGTTCACAAAACTTGGTTGAATTTAGCCTCTGGTCCAGAGAAATTTCAACATATTTAGGGTCACCCAGGTCATTCATGTTGTCTAATTGGCCCTGAAGTGTTTTACCAACAATACACCAACCAGTGACCATTTTTCAGGTCCTCTGCTTATTCCGTGCAAGTATGGAATCACAAATAAGTTGCTAATTGAAAACGCTCAAATAGATTAATTAACTGTCATTGAGAAATTTGTTGTTTCGGGAATTGGATTGACGCAGGTTTGGTATGACTTCAATGGAGCTAAGCACATTCACATGATTTGATTCAGGCTTTTCAGTAGCTAAAACTAGCTTGCTGTCTTCCTGTAGTTTGTCATCCATCTATCTTTCATCCACCCATTTTGTGAACCTTTTGTCTCTCTCCCGGCTCTCAAATGTTTTGTTTCTTGATCAAACTTGACTAAACTGGAACTGGAAACCGCAGAATGCTTCTTCTCAAAGGGACAATGGTCCGAAGAGGTGTTCAGGGAGTTTAGGTCAAAGTTTCCGTGAAGGGGCCATAATGAACTATTATTTAAAGAAATGCCAAAATCTGCAAACTGCTTCTCCTCCACAGATTTGGTTTTATCACCTCATCCTCAGTCAGTGTTATCATGGGCTAGTGGTCCCTACGTGTTTTGAGCAGGGATTTTAGGTTGAATATCATTGAAGGGCCTAATCAAGCTATAGTAATAATGTGGAGAAACTGTGAAAATCTGCAAAATGCTTCTCCTCCTAAAGGTCAAGTTGGATAGCCATTCACACTCTGTCAGTGTTATCATGAACTAGTGCGTACCTATGGAGTTTTCAGGGAATTTTAGGGTCGAGGGTCATTAAAGGGGCGTTTTGGGCTAAATGTAGAAAACTGCCAAAGAGAAGAGAAGCAGATTGCCTCTTCTCCTAAAGATTAGGTTGGATTCCCATCAACTCAGCAATGTTATTGTGGACTAGTGGTATTTGCAAGCAGTTATGCAATTATTATCAAGTTATTGCAATGGGTTAATATTGGCTGCCCTGTCAGGAGGTATCCATCTCTGCATGATCAAATGCTCTGATGGGGAATTACTACAGGGATTTATTTTAGAGTCTGTGGTCAACTTGGGCTTTGTAATCAGGCTTTGTCCAGCATGCCTGCCAGAATAAGTCAAATCTGGTGGTTTTTTCCCCCATGAGGAGTACATGATCGCTATTCATTTCAGTGTTAGTGTGGGTCAACTTGGGGAGGAATTTAAGGCAGTTTTACACCTTGTAATCAGGCTAAATCCAACATTCCTGGCCTAAATAAGTCAAACTTGTACAGTACATTCAGCAAGTCAAGATAGCTTGAACACTGTTTTTGTCCACGGATCCCTGAGCCTATTGGCTTTCAGGTGTAGTTTGGGGTCATGGCTTCTCCAGCTCACAAATAGATTTAATTGCATGACTATGATTGTTGTTCAATACTACTACAGTATTGATAATCAGTACATATAGGGTGCTCAGCGAGTCATATGTCGTGGGTCCACCGAGTTTCTCATCATTATTGTTATGTTCTGGAATTTGAGTTAACATTTCAATGTCATATACAACGCCAACTGCTGTACAGGTTGAGCTACTGAGCCTAGTGCTCTAGTTCAAAAGGTTTCCATCACTTGGATGCAGTTCTCTCGAATACTTACCTCCAAACTTTCTTATGTTTACTCTGCAACCGGAGCCATCGTCCCCAGCTTTGTTGTAACTGGAGTTATAGCTTGGTATTTTTTTTTTCATTGGAGGATCATAAGTGGAAAAGCTTTCGCTGAAGAATTGTTTGGTCTACAAGTAGTATTGCCCTTGGTGAACATCTTCACTTGTTATGTTCTGTTTCTTCTGGGTTGTTGTCGATTTAGTCGCTTGCGAGGACCCTTTTCCCTCCTGACTCTTTCTCTGACTAACTAGAATGCATGTTAACCAAGTGGACAGAGTTCTGTGAAAATTGTAGCTGAATCGGAAGAGATGAACTTCAAAATTAGATTAGACAACTTATTTAAAACCCCTACGTCCCCTCAATGGCCCTCATCTACTTTGGATCCCACGGTGGACCACATCCACCGGTTTCATGGCTATCCCAAACTTTCAGAATTTTGGCACAAATTCTGCAAATCAGGCTACATAATTAGCATTTTCTAATCAGTACCTGTACCTATATTCCAAACCCTCCATCACTATAGCTCACACGGTTTGTAGCTGGAATCTTCTTTAATGAGCCTAATACCTGATTCTAATTACCCTACATAGGGATTCACATGCCCAAATATCTAATCATATCAAGTTCACACCCAACTCTGTTAACCATCTACAGAGGATAAGAGTTGGTTTTTACGTTTACCCAGAGAGATCATGCTAAAGGGCAAACTGACGCACAAACAATGTAGGGATTCCTTTGTCCTCTTCCTGAATTTGTCCGGGAACAAAATGTTTTATCTTGTTCCTCTTCTAGATGTGATTCATCCATCGCAGTGCTCTCCTACTAGACATCAGCGCCTGGCCCAGGACCTATCATCTGCCACAGACAAATAACATTGATATCAACTGATGTCCAGAAGGGGAGTAAGGATGTGGACCAGAAGTAGCTAGTGAAGCAGGATGATGTATAGCGTCTTCAGCTGGACATTCAGTATTACATTCCACTGGTGAGAGGAGGGCAGTAGGGTGTGAACTGGAGGTCTGTCAAATTCACTGTAGATATTAAACAGAAAACAGAACACACATTCCTGAAACTGATAACAAATTAACTGTCATTTGTCCATTAGCACACGTCCGAGATTTCGTAATAGTTCTTTAAACTGGTGTAGAATGGGAAACGGTCCCTCATATCTGTTAATGTACAATGCAATTCCAATTGAGAGAGAGAACAGTGCTGATTGGATGGCATCTTCGAAAGGCAGTCGGGGTGCTGATATATTTTACTGTTCATATGAGATTCATAGTTTGTTATTGACCTATTTGTTTTTCGGAAATAATTGACAAATCTCCTGTATTTATTCGACTGAGAGTAGCGGTTATACAAGTTATGCAAACTTTTGTAGTGACTAATGCGGCGAGATCAGGAGTCCACAGTAAAACCTATGGACGGGGACGGTGCTTTGGAAAAGTTTTCACGAATGGACACATTGCGCAATGCCCGTGCTGTAACTCCGCACTGGCTAATTAGGAAACCAGAGTCGGTGGAGAAAGATGGGGGACGTCCACGGTTACATAAAGATGAATGCTAGCACGACGACGTGGCCAACTGTTTCATTCTTACTGAACGGCCGTATTCATTAAACAATTTCCAGGTTCAAAAGTTGGAGATGAATCTGATCGAACAGACCAAACAAGAGAAGGCAGGGCCGCGAAGCACAGAGAGATAGGGCTGGAGGAAAAACTGACATCAGTGGAGTTCAAAACCAAGGGGACAGCTGAGGGAGTTACGGGAGAGTATACAAGCAGTACAAGACAGAGTGAGTTATCACACAAGCAGGAAGAAAACTACAGAAGAGCTAGCCCAGACACTGGAGCAACTCACAGGCCGACAGCAACGGAACTCAGGTAAGTTTGTGTCGGACAAGCAAGGGAAAATACAGTAGAGGAAAACGTCCCTAGGGCTTCCAACAAACTGTTGTGATTCCTTGATGAAAGTTCAAAGGAATCTATGCAGTCATGAAAGTGTGGTGTGGTTTATTGTGTGGAATGCCTGGGCTTGTGAACATGACCGCTTGGCCCACACAGTATGGATGATGCTTACTTGGTATGGGGGTCCCCATACTAGATTGGCTAGTATTGATCTGAACTTGGACAGGTTTGGGGTACAAGGAAGAGGACATAGTGATCACTTTTGTGTGTGTGTGTTCTGTTGTCGACTGTCCATCTGTCATCCATATGTGCGGTTGATATCTCCTCAACGGTGAAAGCCAGCATGACTGAAATTTGTGTGAAGGTGTGTGGTGAAAAGTTGTTGATGTGCATCCACATTTCATCCCAGAAAACCATACTACTTTGCATGATTTACATATTTAATACAAATATGCCCAAAAGGTTGTGTACGAGATTCTCTGAATCAGTAGATGCATAGGGGAGAATGGGTGGTCAGATCCAGTTGAAACTTGGTGCATAGCTTTATTATGGGGGTAAGTACAGGAACCCTATTGTTTTTGGTTTGGCCGAGGTTTACAGAGGTCACAGTCTGAAAAACTTGTAATGGCAAACATGGTTAAGTCCCCGAAGTCAAGAATATAGACATTTTTTGAAAAAGTTCAATATTTTGGCCAATTTTGGATTTGTAAACACGCCCACCCCCCCCTAACTCGATCCCACCTGGATGGGTTGAAGATCATACTTGGTATGGTGGTCCCTGATTGTTTTTTGGGGGTCACATCAGAGCGGTCACCAGGGTTCAAGTCTAATGAAAAAAACTCATAAACTGAAGTGCAGAATGTGTCAGATCAAGTGGAAATTTGTGTATAGCTTTATTAGGAGAAAGTACAGGAATACTATCATGTTTTTGGTTTAGGAAGGGGTTGCATTTCGGTGAAAAATTGAGAATTAGTGAAATCAATATTTGGCAAATTTTGGCTTGTAAAAACGATAAAACTCAAACCCAACCTTGATGGATGAGCTCATACTCAGTATGTTGGCTCCCCATAATGGTACATGACCATGGTTTTGGGTCAGAGGTCAACCCAGAGGTTAGGTATAGTTGTCCGCGTCAAGTTGAAAAATTTGGATGTAGAAGCTTTTATGGGGAGTACTGAACCAATGTTTGTTTCATGTAGATCAGGGTATTTATTTGATCGGAAATGAGAAATTTGTGACAAATCATTATTTTTGGCCAAATTCAGCTATGAACATTGTCACATACCCCATCTAGATGGATGAAGCTCATGTTTGTATGTTGTGTTCCCCATGATGAGTACATGAAAACCCATTGGTTGAGGTCATGTCTGAGGCCACCTGAGGTCACTGCAGGCCAAGGCAGAGAAAAATCTTGTAAACTTGAAAAATAAAGTCTCTGGTCCGATCTAGTGGAATTAGGGTGTGGCTTCTTATCAGAGCAAGGTCCCTGTGGTTAGAAAGTTGTGAAGACGGTGTCAGAAATGAGTCAAGGAAACCACTAAGCCCTTGATTTTCCGGTGAGGTCAAAGTCATGACTCTGAAGGTTCAGTGAATCAAATCAGGAGGGGGGGTACTGTGTCAAAATGCGTTATACAGGCCTGAAGGTTACCGCTCTAATGGAGAGCAGCAACTTCTGATTCCAAGATCTCGTTTTGGTAATAGAAAGTAATGAGTTGGCTCGCATACAGGCTCTGTCAAGTGGAAGATCTATCTATATAGCCAGCTCAAGATGGGGAACTTCCCAATTATCAAGCCAGCCACATACGGTGCTTGATTCAGCGCTCGATAAGTCTTCCCGAGTCACCTCAAACGGTACCCACGTTAACCGTGGGGGCAAGGGACAATTCAGGAGACAGCATTGTCTGACGCTGCAGAAAAGTCCTCTGGCTTCCAAGGGGCTATGAACTCACAATCAATGGTCTGGACCTCCACCAACTGAGCTAAGTGCCGTACCAACTGAGCTAATCTTGCCATACCAACCGAGCTGTTGCTTGTGAAAACCGAGCTTAATCTGCCTGTACCAAAGGAGTAATATGCCTGTACCAACTGAGCAATCGCCTGTACCAACTGAGCTGATCTGCCTGTACTCAACCGAAGCTGATCTGCTGTACAACCGAGTTAATATCCTTACCAACTGAGCGACTCCATCTGCCCGTACACTGAGCTGATCTGGCCTTGTTACCAACTGAGCAATCTGCCTGTACCAACTGAGCTGATCTGCGTACCAACGGAGCTATATGTTCATGTACCAACTGGCTAATATGCCTGTACCAACTGAGCTGCTCTGCCTGTCCAACTGAGGATGATTCTGCGTACCAACTGAGCTAATATGCCTGTACCACCTGCGATAATCTGCCTGTACCAATGAGCTGATCTGCCTGTACCAACTGAGGCTGATTGCCTTGTACCAACTGAATAGAACGACTGCCCTGACCAACTGAGCCTAACTCTGCCTCCCTATAATGTATGTATTTGATAATACCATCAATTGAAAAAACATTGGAATATGTTATTGTCACTCACAGGCTCATTTTGAAAGAGGAATAACAGAGAGGAGATTGGACCTACTCCAGAGGAGTGTATACAACTGTGGACTCCGAGCAGGAAACAGCTGAGACGCGAGCTGGAATCTCTATGAACGTAATGAGGAGTCACGCGACGACGCAGATGGAAAAGCTTGGGAGGGGAGACTGATGGGCGTGATCAGGGTCCAGGTCAAGGAGGTCAACTCAAGCCTCCAGACAGGACTGGGGACTCTGCAGTCCAATGTTAGAGAGATGAGAAGGGTACTGGAGGGCAAGCAGAAGCTTCAGAGGAAGTCTCAAGAAAGACATAGCTCGGGATGAAGAAACTTGTGTTGTTTGCATGAAGGGAAAAATACCAGGGTGAGAACTGAACTGGCATGTGGCAAGAGAGGACACCAGCCATAAGGAAGGGGTGTTAGGGAAGCTAGGGGTAGCTCAGTATGGAAAGTAACATCATCATAGGAGGTGGATTACGCAGTAGATTGGCGATCCGGCGAAAATAGGGTTTTAGGGGTTAGTGACGACACCTTAGTCACATGGATTATAATGACAGAACCCATTTTATGGTAGGTTGAGTATAGGTTGAGGAATAGCCCCCTCTATTGTTTAGGATGCCTCTCGCATATCATTCGCTAGCAGGCAATGGATCCAAACAAAGCCTCAACTGCTGTTGTTGAACAAGCATGTCTCTCTTCTCGATTGCTCCACTACTCTGGTGTTGAGTGAGAGTACGTTGTAAATGGTTATTGTAGTGGCAGCTCTCCCAGGAAACACAATGGGGTGGGGGGGGGGGGGGGGGGTGAAGAGCAGTTAGAAGTTATACTATAAGGGTGGAACCACCACTACTGATCAGAGGGTGCTATCTGGAAGAAGAGTAGTCTTTGATGTTTGTGGTATGGCATTAAACTGTTGTTTAAGAATGACATGCACTATGCACACCAGCCTGTGGGTATTATGGATTGGCAACTAGTCCTTCTCGTTGACATTTCATCCCCCCCCCCCCCCCCCCAGAACTGACACAGGTACAAATTATATTATGCCCATGTGCTCTGGTAGCTAATCACTGTAAAATAACATATGAAAATGCAATCTGATTGTTTTCCAAATAATATCACATGGTGGAACAAGACTGTAATGGGTTAATGGGTTAATATTAATATTTCACCAAAGTCTGAAGCACATTATTATGAGGTAGGTGTCTTCAGACAGGGATTTTAGTTTTCAGGCTTTGAACTGGGCTCATGTAACAAAGTAATAGCAAATTCATGGCAGCATTGTCCTACCTTTGGATTGGATGGTAATAATGATGTAAATTTGTACATTTTTCAGGCACAAAGACAATTTGCCATATTATGAAAACGTAAAAAGAAGGCGGTCAGAAAATTGCCGATGGAAGATATGCCTTTCGGTGGGATATGGTACCTTTTGCGGTGTGTAGGATTTGAAACTTAGGATTTGAAAATAGTCTCAGATACCAGAGTTATGTAGGTCTCATTTGGACCAAAACACAATGCATGAGTTAGTTAAGTATAAGGGACGATAGTATGATGTGTCACCCACAGGGCAGTCATGAGGTTTTAGTAAGAAAGTCATTTTTCATGGGCGGCCTGAACTTAGTGGGGCGAATATTGAGAAAAAAATTGCGGGCCCGAAGAATAAGGTCCTCCAGATTTTCCAAAATCCCTCCCAAAAAAAAATTCTTGGGAGGGAATCCCTCCCAAAAATTATTCCTTGGGGCTAACACTGTGTTAGACAAATCCATCTCTCAAAGTTCACAGCTTACTGTATATCAAATTTCTAGTGAAATTTCAAATGAGACACATCTGATCACATTGTATCCCATAAAGCCTCAAGATTAACTAACTCTGGACTAAGAATCTTTCTTCGCCTGTGTCAATTTTACATGTCCATTACTGAGCTGCAGGTTACTGACTTTAGACCCATGTCTTTTGGTCTCTTAGCCCAATCTCTTGGAAAGTTGTTATATGAGGTAGTATTCTTAATAATTTGCATAATCACATAAGAAACATTTCATAATTTTTGTAATCTCACTAGAAACCAAAAGCCTTTTTTTTTTTGTATCTTATGGTTGTAGGTGCACGACTGGGAAAACTCATCAACTGGGTCAACATGAGGCAAACTTCACTGACATTCAAATTCTATGTTGGGTAACCTTTCCAGGTGAAAAAGGTTTTATAGCAGCCAAGCTATATAACATCCACGACTGAACTATGTCGAACACACGTTGCTCCACGTACCCACATCCAAAATTCCCACCTACTAAGGAAACTGACATTTGAGATGTGCGTTGCAAGCGATGTGAGAGATCTGCATGGCGTCTCCTTTGTAGGCTCACAGAAGAAGAAACTAGAGCATCATGGTGCTGTAGCTAAGGACTATACCAATTAAATGAAAAATATGGAATAGGCTGAATCACTGACAAGGAGCATTACGACATGACTTCACAAAATTTCTGATAGTTTGAAGAGGTAAGATGTCATGTGACCCATTGCACACCTACTGTAGGCTGATTTGCGGTTAGTGGATTCCTCTATATTACTTTCAGGAAAACAAGAGTGCCAAATGCACAGTATCTTACCTGGGACGGGTAATTTTTTAAGTTCCACTAGCACAAAGCTGATGGGGAAGTGATGATTGAGCTAACATTGATGTTTATGGCATGGGACTTAGACAAAAACAATACTGAACACCCCAAAGGACGGTATTAGAGCATGCTTATGACAGTGATTTCAAATTAAAGGGCCTTAATTAAAGGGGCCCACATTGGCGTAGGCGACCACCACGGGCCTGGGCAGAAACAGGAAATTCCCAAACACCACCCCCAATGGACCCATTTCCCCAAGGCCATTACATGTAAAATGTAAGAGAAAATCAATTGAAGCTTGTAAAAGGGGATGGCAATCCAAGCACAATTAATATGTAGTTATAAAATGGGCCATAGGGTCCAAGTGGGACCATGGACCAAAATATCCTGAACACTCCCCCCACAGAGCATCATTATGACCAACATCATCACTGTGCACCAAAATTTATAGAGCATTATGCTTAATTTCACATATGGGCCCTTGGGGCCCACACTGGGCCTTGGGCCAGAAATTCGCAAACACCCCCAATGCCAACTACCAATCACCACTACCTGTAACATTAACAGAAAAACAAACTTGTTGGATTTTTGCAAGCACCCTTGTGTGTAATTTCATAAAACCTTGGACCAAAAATTCCTGAAAAGCCCATAGGTACGGCTACTACACCATCATTATGATCGAACATCAGCACTGTGCACCAAAATCTGGAGGAGGAGAAGCATTTTGCGTGATTGCACAAGATGATCCCTAGGGCCCACATTGGGCCTCAGGTCCGAAATTCCTGAGAACCCTGAAGGTACGGCTATTAAACCATCATCTTGATTGAACATCAACACTGTGCAACATAATTTGTAGGATGAGAAGCATTTTGCTTTTTTTTTTTTTTACATTATGGGCCCCTTTGGGCCTTGTGCCAGAAGTTTTCAAACCCCCCACGGACCACACCCCCAGCCCATTACATGTAACTTTAAAAAAAATCAATTGAAGCTGTTAAGAAGATGGAGATGCATTCATTCAAGCAACATTGTGCGTAGTTTCATATAATGGGCCACAGGGCCCAAGTGGGACCTTGGATCAAAAATTCCTGAACAACCCCAGGGTACAGCTATTACACTTTCATTATGGCCAAACATCAGCACTGTGCACCAAAATTTGTAGAAGCATTTTGCCTGATTTTACATGATTGGCCTAGATCCACACCGTGCCTTGGGTCCTAAATCCCTGAGCGCCCTGAAGGTACAGCTATTACCACCATCATTATATGACCCAAAATCAGCATTGTGCAACAAAATTTGTAGGAGATACAAGATTTGTGGTATTTCATATAATGGGGCCCTAGGGCCCAACTGGGCCCTGGGCCCACAATTCCCAAACACCAACAATGGCCCTCTACCCAAGACCATTACATGTACTTTGGAGAAAATCAGCTAGACTTGTGGGGAGCATTTTGCATAAAATCACAGTAAAATTTGGCATGATGGGCCCCTGGTTCCAAACTGGCCTTAAACCCAAAATTCCTGAACACCCGCGAGGTAAAGGCTATCAGACCACATTTTGACCAAACAATCAGTACTGTGCACCAAAGTTTGGAGGAGAAGAAGCTTTTGCATTTTTCCCAAAATGGGCCATCAGGGCCCACATCGGGACCTTGGCCCAAGAATTCCTGAACCCCCTGATGGCCATAACTTAGTCATCATTGTGACCAAGTTTCATTACGATCCATCGAAGGCTGCAGGAGGAGAAGCAATTTGAATCATTGTGAACAGATATGGCTGAGGTCAGCTAAAAATCATTCCTTATGGGAATGAGCATTGTCATTTTCAACAGTCTATTGGCTGCATGGTGGTGAGTTACCTGGTAACTCCTGGTGTAGATACTGTTGATCCTATTGTGACCAAATTGAATGTCCTGATCTCCGATATGAATCATTGGTAACTGGAATAACTAGGTTAATGTCACTCCAAAATCATTGTACTTCAAGATTGTGAGTTGCAGATCTCATGCGTACTGCACAATACCAAAAGTATTTCGATTCGCTATAATTTATGATATTTGTAATAAACAACCTTAAAGTACGATGGTCATGCAACAGATTGCTTTAAAACTGGCATAGATGAAAAGAGGACATGCCAACTGCTGATGCCACCAGAGTAACGATGCAAGGGTTGCCCATTTACTTTACACAGTAAATGCTGATATTCTGCACCATTAACATGACATCTATTATTAATTGCAAAATGAAATCAATGAAATATTCTTTCATATCTTGTGAACAAAATTGTAAGTTTCCAATCTGCAAAATTGTCAAACTAGGTTGGTGAAAATACATGTTTTGCATTGATTCTGTATTACTCAAGGTCCCCAGTTACTCTTGTGACGTCACAGGGCCCAATAGCATAATTGTCTGCTTCACACAAATTCCTTTCGAATCGACTGAACTTCTTTCTGAAGTTGAGTTTCCTAAATATACTAGATATAAGACACCAAAATAGTAGAAGTTAGGTTTACATGACCATTGTACTTTAACAATTCCTCATTGTACGCTATTGTTCTTTATGATTCAAGACCTTGACATCACTCAAACACTCGACCTGTGTATTCTTCATGATTCAAGAGCTTGACATCACTCAAACACTCGACCTGTGTTCCTTAGTCTGCAACGGAGTGACCACACAGTAAGGAACAAGGTATAATACATAGAAATCAATAGTAACATTCTTGTGGATCTATATTGAACAAGATATATGAAGCTGGAATTTGGGCAAATAGGTTCAAATTCTCATCCTCTTTAATATAAGTTGAGTCATACTTCATACTGGCAAAGCCCTTCAAGTTGGATTATCGTTATACATGGGACAGAGACATAATATTTGCTCAATTAGTTGCTCAGCCACATCCACTAATATCATATCAGACATCAAATTTGTATAATTTATTCAAATTCCCGTTCTTCATGATCAATTTGTGATAGAATGGAACAAAATGAACCATAGATGATCATTGACCTCAAACACACTGACATATGTGGCAATGGTCCCTGATGAAATGACCTACTTTTATCTACTTGACAATGTAGAGAAGAAGTTATTTGCATATTTCCACAAAATGTCCAACTGTGATGACGTTTTGACCAAAATTTTAGGGACAACCCAGGTGGCCCTTCCAAGTTCCATTTAGTTCCATCGAAGAATGCAGGAGTGCAATCCGTGTCAATGTTGACAGACTAGTAGATAAACAGACGGAATTGCTCTCCCGGCCATATGGCTAAGGTGAGCTGAAAATTATTGCTCACACACCGCAAAACCAACAGCGCCGGTCACACATGTGCGATGAACTATCCGATAAACTGTTTGACCAGGAGAATTATTACAAGCTGTCATTGTGGGTTTTTATCAATAGTGTGACGGCACCAATCTTATTGTTATAGTTATCATTGTGACAGTGCGACTGGTGTGTAATTGTACCTCTATCTGTAGCAACTTCCATTCAGCCTTTAATAAAGAAAATAGGCAACAATGACATTGAAATGAATGCCTGCCGCAACAAATGTATTTTCCGAACAGGGACCTATCCCACAAAATTACAAATTTCGACCTAATACTTTTATTCGGCAGAATTTTTTTTTCAATTGTAGTTCTTGTATCAGTCAATACCTTAGATTACCACAGTATGGGTGGCTTCATGGCTAGAAAGGAGGACATGAAATCAAGACTGAATGGAACTTTAAAACAAGTGGACAGTGGTATTCTTGTTAAGGTATTCAGTGAAGTTTCAACCATCTTGACCTTAGAGGAATAGAAGAGCAAATTGCTTGTCACAGAAAAATCTAAGAGCATCATAATGGTGCCTATAGTTGACAGCCTCCATGCTTTATACAGCATGAACCAGTCTCACCTTCAAATCATTGGGACTGAATGTTGATCATGTAGACAAGTTCTAGTGAAAATGTGACCAATTGAATGCCCCAAAACTACCATTTGAAAGGACCCAGGGTTCAAAACAAGGCAGTCTATATCCACCAATCAATTTTTTATGGGAATCTGCATCTAATATGCAAACTCAACACATTGAATTACCTTGAAAGACAAACCCCAAGTTTATTTTTGGGGCTAAAGAATAGGAAACACGTTTTGTGAAAATCTGACGAATATCCCGTTTTCGTCTCGCCTGAACAAAGTTTAGGAAGAGACTTAGCCATCACTGTGTTGTGTGTGTGTGTGTTGTTTCGGCTCGTTAGCAAGATTACCGTTGAACCATAGGTGCTATAGTGACTTGGTTTGGCACATAGGTGTAGGATATAAGGTAGATGAACTCATTAGATTTTCAGCATAAAATATTGCTAATTGAGTTGTCTAATTTGCATAATCTATGCTTGTTTGTTTAATTTCTCCAAAACTTGGTGAATACGGTCTACCTCCAGTCCCCAACTTTTTAACAAAGATTTGGGGTCAATGGGAGTCATTCAATGAGTCTAATTTACAAAATCTTGAAGGTGGTTGGATTTTCATGAAACCTGGTGGGTATGATTTACCTTTAGTTCTGAACTTTTTATCATGGATTTAGTGTCACTGGAGGTCATATTCAATGTGTCTAATTTGCATAATACAGGTATATGCAGAATTTTATAGTTTGCCAGACTCTCATGAAACTTTGTAGGTATGGCTTATCTTTACTCTCCAACATTTTCAACTTACACTGGAGGTCATTCAGTGTGTTTTTATTTGCATAGTTTATTCCAAATTTCAAAGTTTGTTAGATTTTTTTGAAACTTGATGGTATCATGGTCTTCCTTTAGTCCCCATGATCCAAGTCACTGGGAGTTATGTCTTGGTCAATAATGAGTCCTTATGAATTTGAAACTAGTCACTGATTAGTAAGCCGTTTCTATTAAATGCTGACACAAAAATCTGAGAGCAGCACGTGGAATTGAATTGTAATTGTTTGCATTGTGACTATGGGAGCATGCTGCTCACCCCCAAACATTTTGTGTGAATTACGCAAGTGATTGCAAAACTTGATAGACATATTTCATGCTGGAAGATCATCTACCTAATGGAGTAAACCTTTGTGCCAAACCACATCACCCACAAAGATTGTGTGTAAGCTTGCTGATAAACGAGCCTTAACATGAAAAACATGAACATCCAAACCCTAAATGATGACTTCTGTGCCCAATATCCTGAATCCTTCTTTGGCAAGCAGGACACATACTCGCATGCCAAAGGATGCGCGTTCTTTCTGAAGTTTGTTCAGGCGAGACAAAAACATTGTGTTGATTTGCAGAGACCATGCAGTAGTAACTAATAGGCGATGCATGCCCCAGACGTGGGGAATGTTAACATAGCAGGAAATTAATTTTTCCTTGTTAAAAACCCTACAGCCGTTTGCAGAAGATTGGCGAAGCAAGTATTATCTCGTCAGTAATAAAGTCCATCCATCCATAAAGAGCTATGCGGGAAATGTTGATTCATTCTGTGTGGACCAGGAACGATATTGCCATGTGACCTCTTCAGGCAATCTTGAGGGTTCAATATTCTACATTTTGGACTCTCCCAATTTGGAGGCGAACGATAGCACTGTGCACTTAGACTTTGTTTGATCAGGCGAAAAAAAGTTGAGTGCCTTTTCAAAGACAAGACATGTCTCCTCTCTCGTGTCACGCTTAATATGCAGATGGCGGCTCTATTGTGTATGAAAGTCCCCGTGAGCAAACAAGTGAAAGCTTGAATATCGCAATTACAGTGTCTATAAAGCAGTGTGTGCACTGTCCTGCTCAGATTTTTATAAAACCAACTCCTAGAATAATAATAGTATAAAGAATAGCTCAGAACAAATCACAGAAAATATTTTTATTTTTTTATGACTTTGTTGAATAGTAATAATATCATTACAAAAGATTTTGCACATGTTTATCTTAACAATGGCAGAATATTTTTTAGACAATTAGCAACACAATTTTTTTCTAAACAGCCATGTGTCATGAATATAACGATCTCATTCACTCATCATATCATCAGACAAAGTTTACCTGCTTGCAATGACTGTATTGCAGCAATTTAATTAATAAGATCATCCCATCCCAGCTTGACTACAGCAACCTTGTGCAGTAGCAGTCAGATGCCTCAATTCATAATCTTCCAGTTTGAGAGAATGCACACACAGCGAATGGTGGCGGTCTTCGGTTCAACAGGGTTCTCTCAAGAACACAATAATCATGGCAATTACATAATGTAATTAACCAATCTTCAGAGTGTGGATTTCTGGGGGCAATTCGGTAAAATTGTGGATTTTTACGTTGGACCAAGAGATGGGAGTTATTGAGTACTTGACTTTTTCAGTATTTAACTAGGCTTGGAAGAGTAAAAAAAAAAAAATTGAAACCTCACCAGGGCCACAGGAATCCTGGTCCATAGACACACTTAGAGAAAAAACAGCCAATTTCAACATGTGAGAAATAAGCAATTTGATAACATGTGTTTATGTGCACATAAAGCAGCATCTTTACAGACTGATTTGTGTGTTTCACCAGCGCTGGAAGCTATATTTTGTGCTATTGAAGCTATTTACATTAAATGCATGACAAGCCATGGACTGAAGTCATGCTGGGATGTGTAGTATGACAAGCACAATGCGAACTCACACAACACCAGAGCCTAGTATGAACTGAAGTCCTGCTGGGATGTATAGTATAACAAGCCATAGCTGTTCAACTAATTCATTATAAAAGGCAGAAACCCTAGTTCACACCTACTAATATGGACCCTTGACCTCAAAACAACAGCATATTATCGCACATCACTTCTAGATGATTGACAATGGTGTGAAGGGCATAAGAGGGTTAAGGCTGAGATATAAACAGGACAAAATTTAACTAAAACTAACTCCACACTCTCATAAAGTGACTGACAAGAAAGCCTAAAGTAATACTGGTAATATTTATTCCTCTTGTACCATTGTAATCCCCAGTGTTGTTTTTCAGTGGCTGATCTTACTGAATCCTATATTACAACCCGGCAAACAATACAACCTGGTAGGCTGCACAACAGGCATAGCCTTGTTTAAAGGTCAGCAAAAGTTTACTCAACATTTTTAATTGGATTGCTTTTGAAACTAGCATAGATGAAAAGAGTGTGTTTGAAACCCCCAAAACACAATTTTGGACTTCCAAACTTCTTTCTCTTTGTGTCATCGTAATAAGTGTTTGAATACAATGACATCAACTAATAAGTTCCTGTACTCTTTATACAATTTGAACTTCAAGCTTTTTTCTACAAGGATTTTCCAGCTTCGACCTCTGTTGTTCCTTTCACTGACTTTATGGGAGCAATTGTAGTCATCATAGTGAACACCTGTACTGAGTTAACCTTCCTCCATCCTGGTGGGGTCAATTATCACGTTTACAAGTTTAATCTGGTCAAATTATCACTCCTTCTCAGCTGTCTTACACGGGGAACTTTGCTCACACCTAATTCCAACCGGATCAGACCAAGCATACTTTTGTGGTATACAAGGATTTCTGGCTTGGCCTGCAAGTGACCTTGGTCCTGACCCCAATAATGCTCATGTACTGGGGGAACATACATACCAAATATGAACTTCATTCATCTGGGTTGAGTTATCATGATTAAAAGCTGAATTTTGCCGAAATTTGCATTTTTTCACTAATTCCTAGTTTTTGTTAAAAATTACCTCAATCTATCCAGAAACATAGGGTTCTTGCACTCCCCATAAGAAAGCTGCACACCAAATTTCAGCTTGATGGGCTAATGCATTCTTGGCGCTTCTAAGCATGTTCACAAATTTTCAGACTTTGCCACCTGTTGACCTCATATATCCTTTGACCTGACCCCAAAACAATAGGGTTCATGTACTCATCATGGAGAACCCACATACCAAGTCTGGAGCTTGCATCCAGGTGGGTTTGAGTTAATGTGTTCACAAGCCCGTCACATACACACACTGTCATGACTACATAGATTCCTCAGGCTTCGTCAAGGATAATAAAAACTGTGTGCATCTGCATTAAAATCAGGTTCACAGGCTCGTGTTGTAACAGATTTAAAGTGAATTTTGATTTTTGCAGGTATTTTCAAGAGGAAGTTTGTCTCATCAACTGAAAGTCAGCTTAGGGGTTGGATTTTCTAGATACATACTAATCAGAAGGATTTATCACAATCTGCAAAGTTATGTTTTGCATTTCCACTGACCTTTAAGGAACAGCTCTCTGGCTTTCTCTGTGGTGCTTTTTAAGCTCCTTGTAGAAAGCCACATCCACAATTTGATACACCCCTGATCAGTGCTGGCCACAGAACTTCCCTATTGTTTGGCAGCTATTGGATATGGCATTACCCAATCAGAAAACTAATTTGCGTGCCATTTGACAAGTTGTGCTGATGAGAGTGCATCATAGCAACATTTACAGTCAAGCATTAAGAGGTCCGGGTGTTGTATATAATAATTGTGTTCTGAGTGGCCAATTCAGAATACGGATCAAATTCATTAACTTCACGAGAAGACATCGCTGGGTAATCCATGACTAATACAATGTCAAGGAATGAGAAAGCTTATCCATTTATTTTTCCGTTTTACATATGCAAGACAATATACTCCTAACACAGACTAATCATAACAAACAAGGGAATTGCCACTACCCCCCACAACAATTACCTGGTAAGGTTTGGTTTTTTGGGACACCATACTCTATTATGTACTGGCATAATATGAAGAAGTGGACATCAGAATGGAAGCACAAAGAGAAAGTTGATGTTGGGTAATTGCAGTTGACACAAATGGGCTTCAACCAATACCCCCGCTGTATACCATGGACTATTGAATGAACATATCATTCCTCCCATAAATCTGCTTGATAAATAGCAAAGTCTTTAAACTTTGCGAAGAAATATGAAATAGACATAGCCCCTGCAAGTTTTCCTGCGACAAAGGTTGGCAATTCAGGAAATGTTTTCCAATTTATATTTCACTTACAGGCTGGTGGTGTAATTCACCATGTTGCGAGCAAGTTTATCAAAGTATCATGAAGTCACAGGATATATACCAATGTTCAATGCTCTGTCATCTCTCAACTTCTAGGATGGCAGCCAAACAAAACGAACCTGTTCTGCCAACCAATGAGGAGCTACGCCAAATCGAGCTGAATAGAAAAACCCGTCTTCTCAGGCATTGACAAGCATAGCCATATCAAGGTAACTGAATGTTAATAGTTACATTTCACAGCATCCAGTCCCCGCTCAACCCGAGTCTAATACCCACAGCCAACATATGCTAAGCATTTTCTCCAAGCCTATGCAGAAAAGTTGTTGTTTTGTGGAGCGACTATGTCTGAAAATTAAAAATTATAATCAACTTGACTTCATTCAACCTAACCTGCTCCGAATAAGACATTAACTATCAAAAGCCAGCAAATGTGCTCGTTCCTGAAAGATACTATCTGAGCGCCACTCGACAGAGGCGGTCTTCTGGGTAAGTCAATTCTATGCTCTGAATATATTACCACATCGACTTAACCTAGTCTCCACATCGAAGTAACCCGTGACCTAATGTTAAGGAAAGCCAGCCTGTTGTGATCAGTTCATCTTCTTGGCTTAGTATTTAGTAGTTAGAATCGTTTGTTACGTTCTCAATGAATAACCTAACCCAACAAATCTTGGATGCTATTCAGTGTCAATTGTTCTGGCTTCCAAGTACATGCGATAATTATGCCCATTCAGCAATGAATGGACAGCTGCAGGATCAAACCTAACACTGTAGAGAACCCTACCTATAGGTAGGAACTGAAATTAATTTTTTAAAACAAACATCAATGGCAGGAGTGCCTAAAAGTCTGGGATATTATCAGCAGACCAAACAATGTTTGCCACTGTCACTTGCAGGCTACTGTTATGTGTTTTGAGTGCAATTTTGAGGTTTTCACTCTGAAATACAGACGTAAGCTGCACCCTGCCGAGATCATCTGGTGAGGATTGTCAAACAAACCATGGAACTGAATCATCGGCAAAAATACACCCAAGACATGTACGAAACAGGCGTGGCAATTCGTTCCAAAAACACACACATAAACATGTCTGAGACCTGCGTCATTGTCACCCATTCAGAGTTTGCCACACATCGCCAGTTTCAGTCTGGAAATAAGTGGAAAACCTGTGAACTTGCATTGACACTGGTTTATGTGAAAACCGACGTCAAAAAGCTGGGGCCAAACTTTGGAAACTGTGCAAGGATATCATGTAGAGGCTATCCTGTTTCTTTAATTACATACCAATGAAGATGTTTTCAGCCTTCTTATCTTACAACTATTCTTGAGCCACAGGTTCAGGACACACATTGCCATGGGTTCCCTCAACCGCCAGTTCCCCCATGTATTCTTACCGATTTTGGTCACATGTCAAGATGGGTCAAACAAGGGAAAACCTATGGTAACAACACAGAAAGACCTGGGATATTTCATTCTGCTACATATCCAAGCATGTTGCCAGGATATATGCCAAGTCATACATGTTACAAATTCAGCATTGAATGTCCTGGCCATTAAGTAGCAATTAATTAGCCAAATGTATGCTCAGACTGAGATGTTAGGAAACTTGTTATAAACTGTGACTACTGAGTTCAACTAACATTTCCCTGTCCATGCAGCTTGAGTGTAGCACTACTACAAATATAGCTGGCATCGGCAGAACATATCTAGATTAGGATGAATGAATTACAAAAAAAATTATAATTGTTTGGGTAGGATTCGGGCTTGATGAGTTGATGTATTCCATTCAGGACGGTTAGTTAGTGCCAAACACGGCAGCTGATACAAACACTTAACAACTCAGTTAATCAACCCGCTCCATGCAATTGGCACAACGACAGCACATCTGTTTTGTTAAGGGTGGTTGAACACACGACAACAATAATAAACCTCCAAAGTTACTACAACCACGGGATCCCCGACTACAATAACTGCCAATGGGCTTTATCTTCCTTCCACGTTCAGCTTCACTGAGGGGTGAGACCCAAAGCAGCAGTGAAATCACCAGTATATCAACACGACTGGGATAGTGCTACATATCACAAATTGTCAGCAGTCCGGAGGAAACCTGGTGGCCTCACTGACGACCCAGACAGAAGAAAATCTCCAGTCCCGCACCTCACACTCGCCCTCTTGTGGCTATGATCGATCCCAAGTCTTCAGCGTTCCATTTGTTGTACACACGGAGGGGCTATTTATTTGGAGACGTATGTGTAAGTACGTGCATTCCCAGGGCACCGCCCACACAGTTCGGGTCATTCTCGCCGAATTTGTTCACTTGGTAATTTGGCTTGTCTGGCAGGAAGTCCCATATCAGGATGGTATCATCATGAGAGCTGTCACTATCTGGAACTCGTCAAACTGCAATCGAAATACTCGACCTGTGTGCTCCTGTAAGCAAATTATTGAGGGTAGGTATGATTAACATAGATCATAAATACATGTGATCTATGTATGTAGAATTAGCGTGTAAAGTGTATTATAACCAGTTTATTTTTGATACTAACATTGACTGACCGAATGAGGAAAAGCGTGAGGCACGCAATACCATGCGTTTATGTATACGCGCGGAAGCAATTTGAGTTATTTTAGCCACCGCAAACACAATACGCAATGTACAAGTGCATTCCTCGCGTGTAGCCTGCACAATTATCGAACACATCCTTGAAACGTTTTGCTGCCAATTTTAGGCATTATTATCCCACTTCCCATATGAAACAATGAGTAAAGTAATTGGGTAATTTATGAATGGGAAGAATAAACAGATAATTGGGGTTTTTTTTTTAATTGAAACCGATTTGATGTCATAACAGTCAGAAAGTCGAGGCACAGCCGATGACTTTTCTAACCTCCTATTATGACGTCCGTTTAATATTTCTGCACAAAGCCTCTATTTTGTTCATCATTCCCTAATTACAACTCTCTCTCATATCATATATACAAAACAAAAGCACGCTCCTATGCAGTGGAAAAATTCAAGAATACATGTACTGTTGGAATACTGTGACAGAGTATTTTAACCAATGTGCAGTGAAAACATCGAAGGCTGAAATATGAAAGGATGTGGGAATATGGAAGTGGAAAGAAAATGATCAGAGGTAACCCACAATAGCAATGCAGCAACAATGCAAACTAGAACCATATGCAACATTAGTCAGCAATGTTACTCACTACGTTCATGATCATTGATCTATTCTGTAGGCATAGGAACCACTTGACCCCTCAAACGAAATGACAGAAACCGACCTGAAATACCTAAATATCCCATACCAGATGATAATACTGACCAAGTGTCACCATCATGTGATCAATTCTGTAAGAGTTGAAGCCCCATGACCATACAAACAAAAATACTGGAATTGACCCATAGGTGACCTTGGGTCCAGTGTTTTACGCTAAGGTGCAGGATTGTGCGATCTGCAGACAAAAACTAAAAACTCCGCACCAAAATAATTTATATACGGGAAATCCCGCACAGGTTCCCACAACAGAAATTGCATTTTGCCACTGTTTTCAACCAGCCACTATCTTGGTACGTCAGGCACAATGTATGCATGCTCATATTATCGTGTGTCAGAAATCTAAGTTCGTAACACTGCAGGACATGGGAGGAGATACTTTTTTCATGTTCACTACGAAGCCAGCACATCGATAGACTTTTGATCGACATGATTTCGCAGAACTGGTGCATGTACAAATTCTATGATAACCATGTGGAATTCACAAATCACTGTGAAATAACGTTCAAAACTGCAATCTGAAAACATTTGCAAGTCATCAAATAATGAAACAGGCAGTAGATGGGATTGATACAAAAACACATTTAACAAATGATTGGTGCATGTTATTTGCTAGGTGTTCTTTTCTGTTTCAGGCTCTAAGTTTGGTCTTCGCTGAAAAAATCATAGCCAAGTTCAGGAGCTAGGGCACCTACTATGGATACCTTTATCATCTTTGTTTTCTTATTCTATCACACAAAATACAATTTTTCCTGGAAAAAAAAGAACATTCACTATAGCCCAGAAAAACGTCGTGCAGGTTTGCCCTTTCAGTGACAGTCATGTAGCTATGGGAAGCAGGAACGGTATGGGGTGGGTATCCCCATGTACCCACTGCCTATAAACTGTAACTAGCAAAGTTTGCAAGTAGTCGTTCAGAGCGAGGGAGTCAGGGAGACCAACTTGGGCCAAGAGGGAGGCTGAACCCCTTACTCCTCAGCGCCACACCCTTCTTATTGTTAAAAACTGGCAGTGTTTGGCGGTATGCATGGTACCAAGATTCGCTGATCTGTATTTTATAAGACCCCCTTCCCCCCCTAGATTTCAAAAATCCCCTTTCGTAAATTTGTCAAGGGGGAAATTCCCCCTCTCACATTGAGACCCAGCGTAAACACCGATTGGATCTTAAATTCATGAAAACCCCATACGTACTATTGGTTCAGTGATGATTCAAATACAAACTGACTTCAATGATCTTTCCTGTACGAGTAGAAAAACATGTAATCGTTAAACAAAATGGCTATATTTCGATGGACTTTTGCCTCAAATTCCCTAATATTCATATATAAAATTGGCCAATGAGAAGACTGAATACTTATATAACCAGTCAGTTCAATCCGTGGAAGACGAAGCTTTTGTTCATATGACACTCAAAATTACTATTCGACTCAAATAAAGCCTTATATGACTTCTTACTAATCCACTTCAGCCAAAGGCTGAGGTGAGATATAAACAATAGGGCTAATGAACCAATGCTAATGACCTCAGAGTCACTGACCGACCCCCAAAATGAGAGTTATGTACTTAATAGGGAAACACACATATCATGCACCAGTTTCATCCATGCAGTCATGAATGATTTATTGAGTTCATAAGTGATTTGCTCAAAACACCTGCTTTTCATTTTTTTTACAGAATGTGACCCACGGAAACAAAACTAAGAACAATACTGGGATCTTGTCCCCTCTCCCCTATAAGCCGCCACACGCCACATACTGAATTTCAGCTGAGCGGACCGAGATTCGGACGAACGGACTTGCGACCTCTTTTTACCTCACATGACCTCTGATCTGACCCAAGAAACAATAGGGTCCATTTAGTCATGAGGGGGTAACACACATACCCATAATTAGCTTCATCCATCCTGGGCCTGATTCAAGTTATTGTGTTGGTGTTTACAAGCGAGGCATCATCTACACACATACATTAACTGATTCGTGGAATCAAAAACATTGGCTAGTACTGATCAGTACATACCATAAGAGTCCGCAGACAAAGGGTACCGGCTGGCGCACGTGGATCGAGTGCCGCTTGCAGGTCCCATGACCTTGATTTCCTGTGAGGAAATAGGGAAAAAGAAGTTATTACCAAGAAGCATTGACCCCTTAAGAGTATTATGGGTAATATGTTCACATAGGACAAAACAAAGTGTGCTGGACAAAATGTCATGACTCGTTATTGACTCCTGACAATTCTACAGAACGATATATGCCCAGGCCTGACGAGTGGGAATGGATTCCATGACTTTTCTAGGCTGGGGGAACCCCCATGTTCAAACAACATTTTCAACCAACAGTGCTAATAGGTACATCCTGCACCAATACTTCCATGACTTTCCCCAGGTGGGGAAACCCCCATGTTCAAACCACATCTTAAACCAACAGGTACAACCAACATTGCTTTTTCCAACACTGCTAATAGGTACATCCTGCACAATACGATAATAATAATATTAATAACTAGCATTTCTATAGCGCTTAATACAGAATTTCTAAGCTCTCCACAAAAAGAAAATCATAAGTGGAACAAGTGGGTTTTCAATGACCGCTTGAATATCTGCAGAGTAGGAGACTCGCGAATAATAACTGGAATCTTGTTCCACAGAGCAGGGGGGATGCTCTTGCTTGTAACAGAAAAGCCACGTTTGCCATAACGAGTACGAGGGGCAGGACCAGGGTTGAGATCAACATGGGAAGATGATGCAGATCGCAGCGCTGCAGACGACGCAAGCCATTCTCCTTGGACATGGCAGATTCAGATATGTACTGTGGAGCAAGACCATGTTTAGCTTTATAAGCAAGAATGTATATTCGTGTTGGCTGCCAATGGAGAAATACGCTGGTCCGACAGCAGCACATGGCCTACAGGAGAAAGTGCCACAAATAGGAAGATCTCCTCGCATGGGGACGTCCAACAGGCTGTAAACTTATTCCTTGCGTGATACAATACTCACCAACCGCACTATCATTTTGTGTATCATTCTGTGTTCAATAACAGTACATCATATTGCACCATGAAATAAACGAGAATACTAGATCCATAACAGGGGTGGTTGCGTTTTTGCGCGTCTGCGCGTCCAGGATGCATTGCTTATGTTGTGGATGCATAAAAACAACAACAGCTTCTCGCCAGTGCGTCCAAGTCTTTTGCTCAGACGCACAGAATCTTTTTTACGATGAGTTTGCCTGCCAAGTTTCCCAACTTACTTAAAGAGTGTCATGAACACAAAGCCAACAACAACAGGACTAGGACAAGTGCTACTGCTACTAGGCTTCATCGAGTTGCTAGACTGTTTAGTTTTCACCGTACGCTAGATGATTATTCTCTACTTCATAACTTTGGCGAGGGGAGTGATGATCAATTCCTCTCTTTTTGATGACACAGCACAGATTCTCAAACTAATAATAGTTGGAAGTATTAGGCCAAATTCTGTCACGGTGTTTTGGGGATTGGTTAGGCTATGTTACCATAGGCTTTTGTGTACTAAAGGATAACACTAGGCCCAACATTGGTCTCTCAAGCCCAGCTATCGACTGTTGAGGGCATGGCTACGTTATAGTTAGAGAGTTTATTAAAGTTACTCCACTATAGGTACCTGCAAGTACTGGAAGTATGCAGGATTTCAAGGCTATTTTACACCTCAAGACTTTTACAACTCAAGATTGCTTATGCTCTGTCTGTCTGTGGGCATAGGCCCAAGCAGTACCACAGGCCCTGGGACTTAGCTTAAATATCGGGGTGTCAACATAACATTTAAGCTTAGCTCACTCTAGTTTTGTGTTTGTTACTGAAGCGTAGCTAGTGACGATACCTATAACGTGAGGCCTTAAGACAAGGGATGAGGCACTTGAGGGCAAGCTACGTAGAGATCATTATGATTGCTATTCTTTAAGAAAACTTCCGTCTGACTCTGACAGTTGTCATTAAACAGAACAACATCACATATTATGGTCAAGTACAGGTGGCACCTAATGTAGCTACTGTTACAAGTGCTCAATATCACCCAATGTGAGCACCACACAGTGTTGACTGAGGACCTTTCTTCCAATTATAGTATCGATGGAACAGTTTATTGGGGGGTCTATTCCTGCAGCTTGTGCTATGCTAAAAGTATCTTGAAATCATTAATGGCTGATGGAAGACTTGGATTGTCGATGCACTCTGCAAAATTTGTTGGGATTGAGATACGTCCCATCTTGATTGTGGGCAGGCTTACTGGGCTTAATGGTATAGGCCTAGGCGAGGCTAGTAATATGACAGCTCGACAAGCAACACCAGTTCCCTGGCTGCAAATAATGCATTAAAAATGCTGACTCTAATGATTGGACCCCTCGAAAATAGAGCTGGACCCCTTAGATTCAGAAATGTGGGTTTTTAAGGGGTCCGAAAACTTAGGTTCCGACCCACTGAATTTTGGGCTTGGTGTCCCCTGTCCATGATGCTCGAACCATGGCCCGCGGCACATTTAGCTGCACTGTATGCATCAACAGTGACTACAAAATATCAGTGACATCAAAACTGAACAAAAATGTTCAATATCCGATAATGAGAATTAAAAGAAAGTCTAGTGAAGTAACAAATCACATTATATTGAAAACGAGTGCTCATGAAACTTCTTTGGAAATTCTGCTTCTGGAACTTGATTATACTACTCACAACACAGAAGTTATGTATGCTTTTCACATTACTGCTTTTCATTGATTTAATTGTTTACAAATGCTCCCACTTCACCCATCGTAGGCACCACTGACATCGCTTGTTGTCGAATCTGATGCATCTAACCAGCTCTTCGTGGCCCTCCAAGATCCGTAGACATGCCCCACACTCAATGTCCCATAATCTGTAGTGAGAGCAAAACAGAGTGAAGCAACCTTACAAGGCACCACGAGGGACGTCATAGCCCAGCAGTGTATGGCACTGGGATTGTGATCCAAAGATCCTGGGTCCCACCACTACATGACCTTGAGGCAATTACTTCATCCTTGATTGCACCACTCCACCCAGGTGGAAATTGGGACTTCTGAGAAAATTGAACAGTACATAATTCGGGTGCAGCTGTTACCTACTGCCACCTCCTGGGATCGGTTGCTGCTGGGTTACAATGACCAGAACAATATGCTGTAAATTGCCTCAGAGCAGCAAGGACTGAAGAGACGATTCAATAGGTACAGAGGTAATGAGTGCATCAGGGATCTGTTCTAAAACTGATGACCAATGGAGTCTCTTGAGGAGTAGGGAGTGTGATCACATCATTTTTTTTCCAGTAAATAAGTCTTGCAGCTTTGTTCTGCAGTTCCTGCCATTGCTATATTATGGTATAAATAATTATCGCTCACATTCAAATTTCATAGGGTTCTGTTCATCGCTGACATGGATATTGCAAGAGACTGTAGAGGCCTATTAATAGTCACTGTTCCCACTCTCAGCACTCATACACGTAATGCAGAGTACAAGGTGCTGTAAGGTGAAATTCATCCTGAGTTCCGAAACTGCAAGATAATGATCACTTAACTTGAGTGTCCAGCTGTCCATATTTTATTGTTTTGATGTAGGAATGAAACAAACATTTCCCTGGGAGTCCTAACAAAACTAACCGTCAATACCTACAAACCCACTTTAGCAATCCCTTCTAATGGACTAATAATTTTTCAAAGTGGAAGTAATGACTGTAACCATGGAAAAGCTCATTATAATAATAGAGCTGGAAATACCTAGTCTGTTTGTGGTCTGAGAGAGTATCAGCACACATGTCCAGTGAAAATCCCCAAGCAGTTTACAATAGGGTTAACGCATATTCACTAATCTGTATTGGAATGAGTCTGGTAGATTGCAATGGTTTGTTGCTTTGTTTTCAGGAATACATATGTAGCAAACATCAGACCAGTGTGGTAGCTCATCTACAGAGATCATTGACAAGGTACTTTGCTCAATGTATGCTAAATTTGGATTTGGAAATGCGACACTAAATCTACAACATTAGTAAGTAAACATCCAGGAGGCTGAAAAATGATGAACTTAATGGTAAACATGAGGTAGCGAGCATGATATAAGCAATTTCAAGGTCATCAGAGGTTAATAAAGTAATCACAGAGGTTAGATTCCAAATGAAAAAAATAAGTAAATATTCAGACAAGGCGATCGCCCCCAGTGTCGAGCTGGTTGCGCGATCGTGTTTCCATCTAATAGTCACCTTGCAAACAGTTACAAGGAATTTAATGGGGCTTTAAAATTTGGTATAGCATTAACACCCATTAATCAGTGATCAATTTCAAATACATAAGGAATGATTATGGACAAGGTCTGACTGAAGAGTGATGAAGATGATGAAGAAGTATAAGTTTGTGGAAATGTGACTAAGATCCCTGAAGTATGCAAATTAGACACAATATTAAACTTCCTATTGATGCATTTTGCCTTCATTTCACATATTCAGGACCACACCTTAAGACTGGAATTCATCAAACTTGAACATTTGCATGAATTGAAAAATTTATATACAAACTGCATAACCCCCAGTGACTTGAGTCACTGTTAGTTAAAATTTTGGGGGGGAAAAACTAAGGTAGACCATACAAATCAAGCCTCAGGAAAATCAAACCAAACTTTGAAAATTTGGGAACACATGACGAAAATAGCACACGAATGACCTCCAGTGTTCTCCACCCTATGTTGAATAATACAATATTTATCATAGTGAATACTCACAAGAGTGCTTCTATTCCCAGAAAATGGAGGGGGTGATGGAAGGAAAAAATCTGATGAAACGTGATTTCGCCATTAAAGTATGCAAATGAGACGACCAATTAGGCCACATTAATCTAATCAGTTCATCTACCTCGTATTCCGCATCTATGTGCAAAACCAAGTCACCATAGCACATACGGTTCTCTGTAATCTTGCTAACGAGACTGAACAATTTGAGTTACCTAAAATAGGCTAATTACCTTACTTAACTAGACACCGCCTGGCGGTAGACGCCAACAACTTGTATATCACCACTTTGCCAAAACCAGTTTCTATTTTTTTTTTGCCCGTGAACTCCTTAAATAAGCACATTTATTCAAGACTCGACCTTTAACCACATGAAACCCGACAGAGGTCCACATTGAGGATCAGGGGTTCCACAAACATGCAGGTCAACAATTATATCACAATGGTGAACTTTCAGCTTCACAGATATTCATTCTCCGGTTACGGCCAGAAAACAGTTTCTGACCCTTAAGTGACCTGAATGACCTTCTTTAATGACATGGCAGTTTTTATGAAAAGTGTACTCTTCATGTGCTACAATCCACTCCTGAGAGCAATTTGCATTCTGATGGACATGCCCCGTGCTATTGCCCAAAAGTATTAAAATTCAGGTTTTGACCCCTACCTGACCTTTAATGACATTCAATGAACATGGCGGTTTTCTATTAAAAATTGTTACCTCCAGTGATGCATCACTCCTAGAAGATATTGCAGTCCAATAACATGCCTAATGTTATGACGAAAAAAAAAAAGGATTAAATTAAACTTGGGACCTTGTAACTACCAAAGTATGCGTCCGATCGACAAAGCAGGAGGGTTCCTCATAAAGCACACAAAGGTCTATCACATATCCCAAATACCAGTCCTATTTTTTTTTGCACGGTAACTTCTTAAATAAGCACATTTATTCAAGACTCAACCTTTAACCACATGACCACCCTGACCAGACGGTCAAATTGGAGGTCAGAGGTCAACAACATGCAGGTCAACAATTATACTACAATGGTAACTTCCAGCCTTACAGATATTCAATTCTCCGATTATGGCCAGATAACCGTTTTTGACCCCTAGTGAACTGGACTGACATTTAATGACCAGGCAGTTTTTATGAAAATTGTAACTCTCCTGATGATACATCCACTCCAGGAGCATTTTGCATTCCGATGAACATGCACAGTGCTATTGCCAAAAAGTACTAAAATCAGTTTTTGACCCTACGTGACTTTGTGCCTTCAATGAAAGGGCGGTTTTTATAAAAATTGTACTTCCATGGTGAGCATCCACTCCTAGACGCATATTGCATTCAAATGGAAAAGCCTAATGTTATTGTTGAAAAAAGCTATTAATTAACTTTGACCATTTGAACGACCAAAGGAAGTGTCCGGATCGAAGCGGGAGGTGCGTCCCCCTCCATAAAGCACACCAAAGGTCTATCCATATCCAAAAATAATCAGTTCTATTTTTTTTGCCATAACTCTTAAATAAGAACATATTGCAAGACTCAACCTTTAACCACATGACCAACCCGAGGAGGTCAAAGGGAGGGCAGAGGTCAACCCACATTCCAAGTCAACAGTTATATCATAATGGTGAACCTTACAGCCTTCATAGATATTCAATTCTACGATTACGGCCAGGAAACATTTTGACCCCTTACTAACCTTGGAGACCTCCAATTACATGACAGTTTTTATGAGAATTGTACTCTCCATGTGATACATCCACTTCCAGGAGCATTTTGTTTTACTGATGAAACTAATGCCCAGTGCTATTGCCAGATAGTACCAAAAATCAGTTTTTGACCTCAAATTGACCTTTAATGACCTCGGATGACATGACCATTTTATAAAAAATTAACCCTAGAGGGGTTACACCCTGTCCTGAAATATAACCACATCAGGAAAGGTCACTGAAGTTGTTGCAGGAACCACATAATATATGGCAGTTATATGCCCATAAAGTGACCTGAATGACCTTTGATGACATGATGGTTTTATTGGGAAAATGTTTTCTCCACCATGTCGTACACCCTGTCCTGAAATTCCAACAATGCCACGCCATTGTCAGGTGTATAAGTTGTCTCCAAAAATAGTTAGTTTTTCCTCAATAAGTGACCTTTTGAATGACCGTGATGACAGTCAGGTTTAATGAAAAATGTACTCTCGAGAGATGCACGCACAGTCCTACAAGCATAATGTCTCCCAAAGTATACCGCCGATGATATTGACCACAAGTATCAAAAACCAACCTGGACCCCTTCGAAACTTGAAGGAAAACGAGGTGCCCCGATTAAAGCAGGAGTTTGTTTCGTCTATTCAGCACAAAGAGATGCCAGATAATCCAAATTTTTACAGAAAGTGACAGTTGTTAATTTTCTTTGCCCTATAACTCGAAAATAAGCACATTCATCAAATTATTGACCTTTGACCTCATATTCCGGGGGGTTGTTGACATGATGATTTAAAAATCACCATGACAACTCATCTACGAACATTCTAAACTGCACTTAATATCAAATTGAAAACTTCGACCTCTTGATATCTTCACACACAAAGGTCACAATGGGGTCAAATTATGGTTCATTTCGATCGGAAGGTACCATTGAGATCCCAAAATGCACGAAAATTTGATTCGGCCAAAAAACATGGAAAAGGGCAAATTGAGGTCAAATGTCACACAGATGGAGGTCAACGAGGGAATCACATGGTGAACCTCACAACCTCGGCAGACATTTGGTGCCCAAGTTATGGCCAAAAAAACTAGTTTTTGACCCGAATTGACTTTGTGGACCTATTTTACGCTGCAAATGCTAATCATTACATCTACTTCATATCCGCATCTATGTGCCAAAAACCAAGTCCACAATAGCACCTACGGTTGCATCCGTAATCTGGCTCACGAGCCTAAACACTAAATTAGATAAAATATCTATTCCTTACTTAATTAGTGACTTGCGTGCCAAATCTAATCAGATCGTGATTCAACCACCCAACCCAATGCTACCCTGAAAATTTCGCGTCGCAATTGCACTTGCCGTTCGAAGATATCCTGCTCACGAGGAAGTTGTGACAACCCCACACCAAACACACACCACACACACACACCACACACACACACACACACACGCACACACACACACACGCAACACACACACATACACGCATAGTGACCACTAATCTCCTCCAGAATTTCATTCTGCGGACAAAAACGGGAAATGTCCAAGGTTCCAGGGTCATCATGTCACTAAGGTCAAGGCATGACACATTCCTATTTGAAATTTGCCCTGTACACAAGGTCAACTGAAAAATATCGCTTTTGAAATTTGAGGTTCTTTATCATTTGAAACTACTTTAAACTATTTAAATCACTCCGAGGATATAGGTATATTTAGAATATAGGAATATTTTTACATTGCGCTTGGTCCTGCTGTCTGCCATAATAAAAACATTTTTTGGTGCTTTGGGTTGAAACCATTATTGGTCAAATTTGTATTTTCGTGGAATATGTCCCTGTGGCGTAATATACACATGTGTTGCAGCCGCCGGCATTTTTGAAAATTTGCGGTGCTTTGAGTGATGTGAGTTCTTGTAATTTTGACTGAAGTATTCTTGGGAATGAGTATCGAACTATAGCATTCATTTTCCATTCATTGGTACTTATTTTCTCCAATATCTCAAAGGCTGAATGTAACTTTAAACCAATCTGAGTATCCTCATGGAACTTAGTGGATGTGAATAACTTTTGTCTTGGTCCAAAGTGAAAATCGTTTTTTAAAGGCATCGCTCCATCTTTAAGTCAGTTAATGCTTGATCGCACTCTCCATTTCTTGTCCGTTCAAATCTTCATAGTCAGCTAAATTGTATGGAACATAGTGCCGTTAAAAGTATTCTACTTTGGCCCCATGATGGCCTATGCCGCCCCCGATTTGCAGGATATAGTGTTTTGCACCGCGAATTCTTTGTCTAGATTCAGACACTTTCATTGTGAGGCTGGACTCATGTCATAACCTAATGGGTGTCCGACGACCCACTGACGACAAGTCTGTCCCTATACTGCCAGCAGTCACTGCCTCTTCAGTCCGTTCAGTGTCCGCACAAACTCTCACACGTCGACGTTGTTTCCAAACCTCAATGGATAAACAAGAAATTAGTGCTCCAATCAAAGGCTACGATACTCGTTACAGAGACAATCCAACCAGTTGTTTTCCCTTCACATTGACAGCCATTTCAAAAAAGGGGTATCTTATTCATAAAACCAGTTGATAGCACTAATCAGAGCACGCACAAGAAACTAGATGTTACAAGTCTTCCATTGCCTTCTTGAATTATTTGAGCTTACATGACGGGATAGACGGGGAAGGGGAGTGGGGGCATGAGAGCAATGACCAAGGGTGATTTAGCTGGAAGCCAGGCACTGTTTAACGCCCATGAGCTGCGAAGAATTTTCATTCACATGTTGGGATATTGTACCATAAATTTTCATGTTCTCACAAAATGGAGCCTGGTTGCATTCTCCCTGACATCCCCCTGCACTGACCACCTATATAGACTCTACACAATAAGAGGACAGGGTAAGTGGCATGGAGGCAAGGGCTGCCTATATAGACTTTTTTCCCTAGTAAATAAGGGCAGAGTATGCGTCAAGACAGCAACTGATCGATTATCATGATCCCGGACTTCTCACATACACTGATGGTGCATACATTATATATATACTGCCAGTCATAACAAGAATGCAGTGAGTGAGTAGCACGTGTGCTGGGTGGACCTATACAATGCTCGATGTGCGTACCTTACTGTAAAAACCAATAGCCAAACACGGGAGCAGACACACCTGAAATGTTCCAATCAATGTACATCATGAAAAGACAAAAAATATCACAAAATGATTGTGCTCCACAAAAATTGTGTACAGTAACAATCCGTATTCAGCATAAAATCAGAATCGCTTTTTTGCTAGTGTTTTGCTAGTGTTCCAACTTCCAATAGTATATGAAGAATTTCTCGGAGTCAAATTTTCTCGATTTCGGAGTATTTTCATCCTCCCTAATTCAATGTGGTGCTCTTTTTTTTTTCCCCATTGTCGTGTGAATTTTGCACTCAACCCCCTATCATTCGTTATTATAATATCAGCCCCAAACAGAGTCACTCACTGAACAAACACAAATGTACATGGCAAGATGAAGCAAGTGTGTTTCTGCGACATAGCTCTCCTGACAGAAAAACTAACGTTATTTACAGATGTTTGTACCTTTATTGACACGATCACCTGAAGCAGATACAATGTATTGTCGTCAAAGTCCACAACGTTGACTGCGGCGCGCGATGTCCCGCCAGGACCTTCTGAGATTTTATGTTCCGTTGGCGATCGCATATCCCACACGGCGATGGACCGGTCCTTTGAGCATGTGACCATCAGGCCATTGGCAAATCTCAAATGAAGTACAACAAAAAGTACGCCTCGCATGGTTGTATAAGAGTGTAAGCATCGGCGTTTCGGAACTCCCACCTCTACATATCAAGTGAAAAGGAAAGAACACAAAGGCAGTAGTAGTATCAGGGACAATTGATTGCAGCACATGACAGTCCTCTGAGCATCTGACTATGCCAGAGGTATATGAGAGTGTTCAACAACCTATGTGTTTCAGGCACCCATCTCTAATACAGAAAACAGGCGATCGCCAAGAAGTGTCTCGCCTGGTTGCGCGCTCGGTGTTTTGCATTATCACTACCGAACAAACCACCCTAGTTCATGCAGACGATCGTCAGTCAACGAACATCACAATGTTCACAGATACACATGTGACACACGTCCCCAGGTAAGTAGAGAGGAAAGAAAAATGTTACAGTGTTTTTGTAGGTCTAATCAAACTGTTGGGTAAGAGGGTTGGCTTGTGGGCAGCTTGTAACAGCAGTAAAATTGTCACAGGAGCTCTGGTTTACTCGCTCCTCAGTGCTTTATTCTAACAAGAGCTATTATATGATGGAATTCAATCAAATTCGTGAACATCAAACAATCAGATCCATCAGAAAATGTTAAACAGACCATACCACTGAGTTTGGCGCCCCAAATTTCTTACCAAGTTGGAAATTGGAATAAATTATGCAAATTAGGCACATACAATGACCTCTACTGGCCAAGCTGACCTAAAATGATCAGGATCAAAAGGTGGATCACATTACCAAGTTTTGGAATACAACAAACTTTCAAAAATGCATAAATTATGCAAATAGAAACATTATTAAATGCCTCCAGTGACCCGACTTCACTTTTAATTTCTCGGGAACCATGGTAGAATCCACATCCACCGAGTTTCTTGAAAATAAGACAAACTTGAAAATCGCATTAATTATGCAAATCCGACCACTTATTAGCATATTTTAGGCGGCTAAATCTAATCAGTTCATCTACCTGTCATCCAGGTCCTACAAGCCGAACTACATCACTGTAGCACATACGGTTCTGTCGTAAGCTTGCAACGAGCTTAAACAATAAATTACATAATAAGCTAATTACCCAACTCAATTGACTTGCTGCTCAAAATCTAATCTAAACGTGTACCCAAACCCGGTTGCTACACACAAAATCATCATAATCGGCATCCACGGTTTGTGAGGAATCCTAGCTTAACGAGAAAGTTGTGACATACACACACCACCACCCACACCACTACAGTAGGGTGTGCCTGTGGTATGATTGATTAGAACCGGTAGTACCGATGGCCTTGGCAACGGTTATCGGTGCTGGTACCGGTTTTCACGTATGTCTAGAAACACAGTTCAGGGATTCGTATTGTTACTTGTTACACTGTACAACACACACGGCTGTGTATCACTCAGTTTAAGTCAACTTCAAGCTCTGCCTTGGCATACATCCGCCTTGCTCTTTGCTCTATATAAAGGATATTCGGCTTGGGATCACTTCTGTCAGTGTTCAAAATGTCTTCATTTACAGTGTTCACCAGAGTAGTGGAAACTAATATACGCTGTTTCGCTCCAGCCCTCACCACAATTCATTATATACGCGATGCAATTACCACTGTGCCTGCAGGTCTGTATAAAAGCCTTATTGGCGGAACTGGTATATGGTTGTTGGACACCTGGACGCTAGAAATCTGACCACCAACTAATCAGAGCACTACATTTTATCACATGTTAAACTAACCAATGACCACGCGCTGCACTGCCGACATCGATCGCGTCGCGGTCGCTATGAACGTATGATGTATATTTTGCAGAAAATTCCCATGTGAGTTTGCTAGAACATAAGTTGTTTAGTTTGCCGAAGTTCCGAAAATATTTACGGCAATTTGAATTGATATAGCGAGTATCCTCAGGCTGATGAGAGGAATTCCACAAGTTTCTTGTTTCACTGTCAGTGATTTTCCTAGCTAGGTCAATGTAAGAGGAATTTATTTTATTTGAAATGGAAAAACTTCTTGTAAAACAAACCACGTAACAACATTGTCAAGTTGGTCCCACACTACTTAAATTACGGGAATGATCAAAGCAGTATTTGAAATTGGTCACAGTGATTTACCACAATGGAACACAAGGCGATCGCCCCCAGGTCTCGCCTGGTTGCACCGAGCAGTGATTTCTTCTTTTAGTCACCCTGCAAATTACATTACAAGGCATTCCATATGTGCTTTACTATCACAAGACCTCTTAAATATTTAAACATTCATCTACCACCCCTTGGAATAGCAAACCTAACAACGGACTGTGGGTCTTTAAATAGAGGATTTTACTGTACCCTCCCATTAGAAACCAATAATGACTGGTTCATTAGTTCCTTCAGATTCTGTATTGTCCAAACATGTCAACGGATCTAAATCTAATTTAAAAGTTTATACTATAGATCATCAATGAGTAGGCCCTTTATACATCTACTACTTCAGTAACTCCCTAAGGAGTTCAAACCCCCCACTTCTCACGCTACCTTGCGCATCACCTGTCTAGAGGTTTGTAACCTGACACACTGAGGCTGCTGCCGTAGGCCCAATGGCTGTAGCCTGCTAAAGCAGACGATATGGAAAAGCCGTTCCTGGAAAGAGAGGGGGCTATCGCAATTTAGTATAAATACCAACAGTCGAATATCAACCAACATATGTTGAGGACTTCGTTTGGACAAATTCCCCAGAAATTGGGATTTTGTCATACTGAGGTGACGTAGATGTCAGTCATCAGTAGCACACGGGCGTGTATGGATGGGAGCAAACTGAATAGATTCCGCGGAAAACGCGCCCCATCCCCCCCCCCATATATGGTCATGAAATTTACAGAAGACTTTCAAAACATTTTTAAAACACAAATGAGAATTCTCGGAAGAATGATGGCAGTTAGAGCCTAAAATTGAAGGCAAAGCACTGTCGGCTATGCGGCAGGCGTATTGCGGCTTGTTTGTATCGCCGCAGAAGTCAGAAAAATATGAATCCTCAAAGGGCAAATAAAAAAGAATTCCATCTAACGTATGCCAAAACTTGGTTGGAAAGTTGTTAAATAATTACAAATCAGACCAACATATAGTAATTTTCCGCGAAATGGGCTTGTTTCCCGTATTTAGTGACGAAAATTAACTCCGATTGCGCAATCAAACGTTCACGTCGCACCGCCACTAGTGCCGCCATGATCAGCACGACAGCGGGCCCAGAACGAGTTCGCACAGGCATTTTGTTTGGCAAATCACCGATTGGTTAAAAGGGTCATCCTGCACATATGACGAGTGAATGAGGATGATACGAGGTGTGCAAAGTCAAACGCCTGTTTCAACGCTATTAGGGCTGGAGCTATTTATTGACTATATAGTGATATTAGGGGATCCCACTGTAACTCCAGCTGCTCACTCAAATGTGCAACCATGTTCCTCTAAATTTGTAACAGGTATGCCCGTGAAGTTGATATGAATAAGCACTAAGGGGTGCCTTCAAATACCACATTCGCGGCCCGCGACGGTAAAGGCTACTTGTGTGTTCACCCAGCCCCGTGACTCATTAGCCAGACTGCCCATTTTGCAGCAGCCTCCCGAAAAAAAAATTTGCCGAGATAGGCACAGAACCCTTCCGCGTGGTAACTAATCTCTTAGGGGAATTAATAAGACTTGGCTGGGTGTGTGGACAAAAGGGGCCCCAATTTGGTATGATTTTTTCGTAAAGTAAGGGGTTGCGGTGGGTGGGCAGTGGATGGAAAAATATAATTGAAAATGGCAAAATGTACGGTGTATCATTAGAATAGTTTTTACTTTATAATTACCCACTAACTCTTTTGATGCACTATAAATGGTAAAATGCAAGGATTAACTGATGAAAAAAGATTAATATAAGAACGAAAACCTTGCCAGTTTTGCTGTGGGTGTTTCTACCCCCCCCATAAGTAACACCTTTGTATATATCGTACAAACGAAAGATAAGGCGAGAGTTGGTTAATCCCTACCCCCCCTCCCCCTCCGTTGAAAAGAATCTTGACGGTACGGCAATGGAAGAAAAACATGCGCTTGTATGGAGTTGCTTCATAGTAAATTTATCTGACCCCATCCATATGAAGGAAACAAGAACAAACACACCTTTTATACAATAGCACAGTCGATGACGAATACCAAAGAATAAAAAAATAAAAATGAACGAGAGAGAGTATTGCGTTGCAAGAGTGGTGAGTCGAGACCCCCTTCCTCCATAGAAGGAAGAATCTCGGAAAATTATTTATATGAGTGACATCGGAACAACCTTAAACCAAGGCCGCCACTCCACCACGAAGCAAAGTCGGATCATACAGATCATTTTAAATCGGACCCGTGTTCCCTTAATACCGAACACTGACCACAAAGCGACACGCAGTGTATTTAATTAATCGAGACTAGAATGATATTGGCTTGGGCGAAAAAGGAAGTCCGCCCTCCTGTGCCACGAAAATATCACGCCATACACGCGTGGGTAAGGTGGTAAATATGTCGAGGCCCCAAATGTTTAGCAGTCGCGCGAACATGCCCAAACATGTTTTTTAAAACTCTAGTTCATTCATCCACGCAGTGTCTGGCAGAAGAAAAACCGAATATGGCTATTCGGCTGACCAATTAGGAATGTTTTCAAATCACACTGCATATTCATGTTAGATTTACCGAGTACATTTTGCAGTGTGGTACTTGTTGGTCACATGTAGGCCAGATGGCTTCGTGACCACTTACATGGCATTATTGTTGTGTGCGAAAACTGTATACTTATTTGCGATAGATTTTATTCGTGAAAGTGGCAGAAGAGAAATGTCGGCGATTTCCAGTTCTAAAAAAACTTAGGATGAACATTGATCTATACAGGTCCGAGTTACACCGTGGCTTGTTCGAAAAAGAGAAAGAGAAAAGGTCTAGCTTCGCACCACTGCTATTCTTGCATCTGGTCATTACTCCAACATAATGAAAAAATTTGAATGAAAAAAATTATTCCAATACAGATCTCTACGCTAAGTTGATGGGAAATCCCACATGTTTAAACACTGCATATCGCCGGTTTAGCAGGAAGGGAAATATTTTCGATCAGCATCGAGTAGGGGCTGTAGAAATTATTGTGCGTGTGAGGGGGTTGGGTTGGCGAAGAGGGAGGTGTGGTGATGTTAAGTTTTTTTCTAAGTTCCTCAGAAATATTCCATTTTATTCCTACATGTTGTTCCACTAGTTTGCGGCTTGGTTTTTTTTTTTTTTTTGTGCCGAGTTTTTATAAACCTGTGTAATTGTAGCGCTTTGTACAGATGAGTTATTATTTATCATTAATTAATTACTCCAGAGGGGTGGGGTTAGCGTTCCGCTAAGGTCTACCCCTTAGTTGTTAAAGAAAGAACTTGTCAAAATTAAACAAATGAAAAAACGTCGTGAATGAAATATACGCAAGAGCTTGTTTCTCGCATTGTGAGATTTGTATTCTAGGCACTTCTGGGGTGTCAATTTTGCTCTTTATGTTATTATGGTTTCCAGCGCTGCACTAAAGATGATCTATAGGGGGAAAGCATAATTAGATATTAATTCTATTGCCGCTGTTGTTTTACGTATTTTCATTGCCCAATTTCCTTCATAGCAATTTTGGCAAATAGCATTTTGCTGTTTAACTGCTCAGGCAAGGTGAAGCATTCGGCACCCCGCCCAGTTGGCAACCAATATTCGGGAGTTTCACTCTCCAGCCCCCGTCCCCGATAACTGTAGCATATGTTGCTGTTGATATTGCACATTAGGAGTATACGCACGGGTATATTTGCTTAATATGAAACTAAAAAAAGATAAAATATACCACGTTGTGAACATGGCTAAACGGTTTCAAATTCCTGAACGTATACTTGGTTATAGCTAACGTTATTACCAGAAGTTCTTAATTTTTTTTTTTTAAACAGTTTTGGAATGAAAATATAGGTTTCGGTGTTCTGGAAGGAGGGTTTCATTTTTCCTAAAGCGCTGTTTGCAGATGAGACAAGGACACATGGCTCTCAAAAGTTTTCAGGTGCATTTTTCGTTTGGAATTGGGGAGGGGGGGGGTGCATTAAAACGTTGTTGTCTGTGGGAAAAAGAGGAAAACAACGGTTAAGTACGTTCCACGCAGCAGATTTCTGACATTGACAAAGCATGAAAAAAATACCTGAACTACGGGGTGTTGATTGCTTTCGGGCAAACCCCCAAGGCTGACTGACCCTAGACCCTAGATATACCAAGTTTAAGATTAAAGACCGGTTTTCGGTCCGCTGGCTGCGGTAAGTTGTATTAGTGTATTTTGAGCAGGAATGGGGAGATTTCCCAATATGACCCCAAATTCCCTGGCATATTTCGATGAGTAGTGATCGGATAGTATTGAGAGAGAGAAGATATCGTGAAGTTTTTCTTATAATTGTTCTATGTGAATCTTCAGGGGCACTTAGCAAACGATTTAATAAATTTATATTAATTATAATTTAATTAAATTTAAAATTTATTAATTTTTGTTTTTTTATTTTGTATAAATTTGATAAAACACTGAAAAATTGAATATTTTTTCAAAAATGATGAGCTAAACTGTACAGAATTAGCAGCGCAGCGGCAGGATCACGTTTAAGGCAGGCACCACTTTTACGTTCGAAAAAAAAATGATGGCTTTAAATTGGAAATAAAGGACGAGGAATATTTCAATTTACTTAAATTTGGCTCGAAGCGTAAATTAGTTTGGAACATATCTGTGAATCGTTTTGCTGACCTCTACCTCACAGGGGTCAACTAAACTTCACGGATCGGCCTAGGCGGCGGGCAAGCGGGGGGGGGGGGGGGGGGGGGGGATGGCGTCCCCAAAAAATTGAGCTGGGGGAATTTCCCCCCCTAAAAATGTTGACCAAATGAAAATTGAAAAATTAAACACCAACATCGTACAATAAAAAACTAGCATATCGATATGCGGAAGAGACAAGAAGCGCCACCTGTCCATCCTACAATGCTGGAGTTGTTGGAAGAAAGAAGTTGGCCTCAGCCACGCGGGCCTATCAGAATGTAATTAGAAGGAACCCAATTCATTTTTCTATCCTGCCAAATAATATAGAGGATCAAACATACCCACCACCCCCCCCACTCTTATCCGCACTTGATTTAGATTTTTAACGAGAAAAGAAGAAAGAAGAAAAACTATAAGATAGGCCCATGTGTTATCTTCACACTTCCTTTACAATTCAATATCAGATTTTGCCATCCTGCTCAGAAGGGGCCCCCAAGTATAGACGAGCCGGTTTAACTACCCCCATGTTCCGATTCGCTGTCCCCCACCTCTTGGAATAAATAAAAAATAAAATTGGTGGTCATCAGGCACCCAATTTTTTTAAAACACTCTAATGAAAGTTTTCCCGCTCTTAAATCACCTTATTTGTATAGGCGGACTGAAGGGGAACGTTTTAATTCAATATATAACGGGGTTGATAATTCGATTGTCTTTTATCATTTGATCTTAATTTGCAAAAAGGACGGGTTAGATCCGGCCCTGGCAGGCTTATCCCGAAATACGACACTGCCAATGATATTCTGCCATTCAACCCACGATTAATATATTTTTCTTAAATAGCGGGCCTGACCTGCAGCGCCGATCCAGGGTGCCGTAATTGTTTAATATTCAAGAAAACACCTGTATCAGTGAACACAGAAAAGCATCTTTCAAGTAGTGTGAGATTGGAGGAACAGATAGGCGTACTGTGTGCTATTATTGGTGTATTGTAGTACACCCGATTGTACTTAAATCATGCACGGGCGTGTCGTATAATGTAGTACTTAAAATAAACTGTGGGGCGATTAATGTAGTTAACGACTGGCAATGTAGTATAGTAATGTAGGATTGAAGCTTACTTGGGAAATTTTCCTATGACATGCTGACCAACTTTTGTTGTGGCTGATGCGTCGGAAGCTCCAAAGTTACATGCAGGGAAATTGTTCTTGGACAGGTGATACTCCAGAGTAGACTTGTCATTTATATTATTAGGCTAAATGTTGGCATTCGTCCAAGGGCCAGCCCGGAATCACATTTGGCGGTGATCAGAGTCTCACATAGATCGTTTACCAAGGTAAAAGTGACATAGCATCTGGAAAAAGTTTTGAGTGGACTGGCCTAGGCGGAAGGAAATGGGAGATAGACGGCTGGAGGCTTGGGGGGGGGGAGGGGTTTTTAATTGGCTAATTATTGGAAGAGGATCAATGTGTGGTGACTAGCGCTGGGAAGAGATATATGGAGGGGTTGTACATTTGCTCTAAATATGGCAGGAGAAATCAGTGCGTGGTGACAGCGTCTGGGAGGGTTTGCACAACTTTGTTTTTCTGGAGAGAAATGTGTTATTTCCGAATAATATCTAAATGTGCGGAAGTAGATGACTGCATTTATTCAATTCAACTGTATTTACGAGTATCAAAGAATGATTGCAGATATGAATTGAAAAATACTACAAGGCCTTAATAATGGTTGTAAAGAAGATTGGAAAAATGAAAATAAATGAGGCATATAGAAATATTCAGCTCCGACTTTAGTTTAATTTTTGCCATACAAAGTGACACCAAATATCATGGACTGACAATATTTTAGAACATCGCATTCGATACAATAAATTGTAAAAAATAAATAATGTAATTTGTTAACTATAATTTGGGAAGAGGAAAGTGGATTGGAACAGAACTTTATTAAAATATGAGTGAATTTTTATTTAACATAACTCAATATCGGGAAAGTCTCCCTGATGACCTCTTGGTATATCTGCTCATTGTCCGTGATAGTTCAACTGTGACCGGGAAGTCTTTTGTGAGGATATAAGGCTCCTTCTAGTCAGGCGTGCGGGTCTTTGATGGCGCGGTATATAAAAAGCCCGCTTGGGTGTTGCTTTTTCAGTCCGGACAGGGTCGATGAGGAACAAACAAAGGGCCTTCAATCGGAGGGCTCAATTAAATCTCGGCAATTTCGGTAGAGTTGCCCGTGACATCATTCAGAATAATTCATAGGTTTGGGAGGTAATCCTTACCTTCGCGGGCCGCGAATGTGGTATTTGAAGGCACCCCTTAAAATGAAATTCTTGTCTGTTACAGATAGGAATATAGTAAAAGGAATGAATGTTTTTTGTCTTTTTTTGGAAATACCATACGGAGGGGTTGGAAAGTTTGAAATGAGTTGAAAATTCAAAATAGATATAGTTCTTGCTAATTAATAGTGATGCCCGAACTAGACTCTACCATCTTAAATGGGTAGCCGAGAGGGGTAATACTTTAATCAAAGAATGTATGGGTTGTGTAGGGCATTTTAATCACTGGCAACATTACTTCTCACAATTAGGAAGATCGGAATAATTGAATGGCCTTTGATAACATAACCAGTTTTATGGAATAATCCCATCATAAATGAGCAACTTGTCTCGAAACTTCAGCCATATCACATACAGGTCTTAGAGGCTGTTGCCAGGAAGGAAATGTTATATGGGGCATGATTTGGTCCATAGATATAGTTTGCTATATTAATAGTGACGCTGAACTAGATTATACCATTCCTTTTAACATGGGTAGCCGAGAGGGTAAACTATTAATGCAAAGAAATGTATGGAGTTTTGTAGGAGCTACTTACTCATTTCAATACTTGTCACAATTAGGATTCAGATAATTGAATGGCCCTTGATAACAACACAGTTTTATGGAATATTACCATCATAAATGAGCACCTTGTCTCGATTAGACTATCAGCCATATCACATAAGTCTTTGGGGCTGTTCAGGAAATTTTATTATTTGGCATTATTTTGGTCCATAAGTGACCTTGAATGACCCTTTATTGACATTACAGTTTTCATGAATAATTTTTACCCTTATAATACGCTGATGTCCCCACGTTCCAGCCATATCATACACAGTCACTAGAGGCGTTGCCAAGAAATGTTAATTATTTGCAGTTTCTTGGCCTTGGCGGGACCTTAATGACCTTTGATGACATGACGGTTTTTTATGGAAATGTATGCCGCGAATGAGAGGTGGAAGAGAAGGAAAAAAAAAGGGTAAGAGATGCCACCAAGCCCCAAAGCATATATGTCATCATATACACACGCCCTCTTCTGCTATCGCCCAAAAGGTATCCAATTCGACCTTTGGCACCTTGTATCTTGAAGACCAGGGTAGGTTTGTCAGATCGAAGCGGGAGCTGGCTTGTTTCGTCTTGGTAGCACACACGAGCTCTATCACATATCCACAAAAATGACGGTTTTATTTCTTTGGGCTCTAAACTCGTTATAATAAGACATTTCCTGTAAACTGGAACCTTTGACATTTTGACGTGTCTTAAAATGTTGAATTGATCCACTGACCAAAAATTACGCATGACCTAATCAGCCTTAACGAGAAACCCTAAAATGCCACATTCCAATTTTTACTGGGCCATGGTAACTAAAACTCAGAAATTGCCATAATTTATGCAAATATTCAAATTGAAATGACCTTAAATGACCTGGCCACTGTTGTCAAATTTCATCAGGATCAAAGGATGTACCATCGCAACCAAGTTTCATGAGGATTCAACGCACAAACTTTAAATATGCTAAAAGTATGACAAAATTAGACTAGCAGGTAAAAGAGGGCAA